>VZSE01012611.1:2120460-2189825 GCA_013398275.1 Promerops cafer | reverse complement strand
CCTCCCCTCCCCTCTCCCCAAATTTGCATATCCTGCTACCTTCTCTTACACCCCAAATGAATAAAAAGAAGCCAAATACAGAAGTTGTTTAAAGCATAATTGGAAAAATAAGGGCAGATTATGTGCAGGGTATTAGGTGTAAGCAAAGAGAGGCAAGGAGAGCGGTGATTAGGCTTTAGAGTTTCCTCACCTACCAGTACTGCAGGTTGGAAAGTGCAAAGACAGAGTTTTCTTTCTTCAATTTACCTTTAATCTAGTCAATAAGATAGGCCACCAAAAAAAAAAAAAAATAACATGGATATTTTTAAGCACTCTTTTTAAGATTCTAAAAAGAAATCTGAAAATTTTGTGATAAAGCCAGCCTGACATGGCTGCCTTTTTTCCTTTCCCCTCCCCCTTCATTGCTATTTTTTACAATTTTACACAATATAAAAAATTTATAGATTTTAACATTTGCATGGAGTCTATAAAAACCTCATGCTACATTATCATATTGGTAAACTTTATTATTTTTTATTATGGCTTTATTCTCTCTCATGGATGAAATGGCTGATATTTTATTTTGAATTGTAATTTATTATACAGTTAGTATCACAAGGGTATTTTTAATGAAACAATAACTGTAGAATGCTGAAAAAATATAGTATTAAGGAAGGGGTATATTCAATAGCATGAATGTTAGCACAAACTGTAGAGAAAGAAAGGCATTTTAATTATAGTTATCTGCTTTTATGGTGAAAGTAGAATGTGTAACCCAAAAAGAAATAAATTAGGAGTTAGTCTCTATTGATTTATGGGTGTGCAGTTCTTTAGTGCCTATTATTCTATGCCCAAGATTAAATGAGTTGGTTCCAGATTTTTGCACTGTTAGTCATATGAGAAGACCAACAAGTTTCACCTCATGAACTCTGAGACAGATCTGTTAACATTGTAGTGTCTTTATGACTCCAATTTCTGTGCACTGAGAGAAAAAGTATAATGACTAACAAAATGAAAATAGAAATCATTTAGAGTGGTTTTACATGGAGAAGGCGAGCAAAAGTTGCAAAGTTTAAAAACCTATACATAAGATAATCAGTCTTGGGGAAATTGGTTTTCAAACAACCTGCTTTACAGGCACACATACATATTTTGACTTATTGAACTTTTCCCCTCACAATTATGCACAGAACTCCTGCACTGTATAGCAAGCTTTGTGAAAGACAAAAATCTTGTCTGATTTACTCTTTTAAAACCTGGCCTGGGATTAGCCCTGTAAACAAACCTACAGCTGAACAAGGTGTTTGTATAGTACAAACCTCATAACAATTGACTGCAGAAAGAGATCTTGACCATCACCTCCTGTAGGAACACAGGACAAGAGGACAGAGAACCTTGGAAGCATGAAACCTAGCTGGAATCTATCTCTCACTGGCACCCCTCTTTTAGCACCTGGCAAGAGGCAGAGCATTTACCTCCTTCACCCCCCTTTTAACCCCTGTTTTCTTAATGAACTGAAAGTCAAGAAGCCTAACATGACAAAAGACATCTCCGAGGGACCTAGTGATGAGTCTGGCAGGGCATTTGATGCCTCACCAAGGTGAGAGAGGTCCAAGCAGAGTTCCTACAAGAGCAGTGCAGAATATGGAGCCACTGCATGAAGCAGGGCTCAGCAGTGATCAGGGAGAATAAAACCTTGTTGGTGCTGACAAAGGAAACATCATTCAAGTAGGTCAGGGAGAAATCCAGGGCAACCTTCATTCCCAGGTGTCTCAGTTTCTCTCCCATCAAACCTTTCTCTTACCTCTCACACGTGTCTGGGTTCAGTGAGCAGAGAGTGCCCAGGGAGCAGGAAGGACTGTTTTGTCACTAAGGAACAGGGAGCCAGGAGCCGTGTGCCACGAAGTGGGCATCCCACAGCGTCCAGGCAAGGTGAGCAGGGCAGACCTGGAGATGTGTGAATTACAGATCATAGCTGTTGCCCAGCCCTGAGCTCAGCAGAAACGAAACCAGAAATTAGCCTTTGCTCCAGGTGAATGACTGTATCAGCTGGGTGAATGCACTGGCTGTGTAGCTGTTGGTTTTACTGGTTTAATAAAAAATACATATACACCAGCACAACTCAGTATGGATTATAACATGCAAACAACAAAAATTATGGTCCAAATACAGTAATTGCTTAGAAAGTCCATCAATAATTGTGATTAGGAGCTGGAAACTATATTAGCACACAAATAATACTAGACATAAGCATTTGCTTTCGGACAGATCCTGCTGAAAACAGAACATAAATCTAATCTGGTTCTTGATCCATATTTGGAAATCTTCTGTTCTTTGGCAGAATCCCAAACCATGGAAAAATTAATCAGGAGACCACCCAAAGAGCACATAGAGTGCTTGAAGGACATGAAAATAGACAACTGTCTTCCTGAAACAGTTCCTGTCTGAGGAAAAATGTATGCATTGACATAAAAAGCAATATACTATGAGAATTCTGCCAAGAGGGGATATTTCATTCATGCAGTATCAGTGTCTGATTTAACAATACTTAAAGGAGAGGATGCTTTGTCACCTATTCTAGCAGCTTCTCATTTTCTGCATAGAAGTATTCTTCTAACACTTTAGTGGGAATTCAAGACAAAAAATTGGCACTTTTAACTTAAGATACCAATTTGTGATTTACTGTGAATAAAATCTTCATCTATGAATTTTTAATCACTAAAGCTATAGGTAAGTTCATGATAGGTGAGAGGGTAAAAATTCCCATCTTGCATTCCTGTTACATTTCATAAATAATCTGGGATGCTCAAGTCTCAAAGTACTTTGTGTATGCACGAACCCACTGTGGAGAGCTGACCTTTTGAGTGAAAGAGATCCAGTCCAGGCTGTCCTCCATGGGGATAAAAATGCTCACAGTAAGGTTGCCTTCTGCCTATGTATTCTTAAAGGGAAGTCAGTTCCTAGAACTTGGGGATTATGGGGTTGTTAGTGAGACACTTCTAGAGGCTGAAGTAGATATCAATTAGAATTAAATTTGTAATATTCTCTGCAGTGAGTAAGGGCACTTGCCAATTATCTAACACAGTAGTCTAACCATGAAGCTCTAACAAACTTCTGTATTTGACAAGGGACAGAGATTTTGATTACATACCTGTTTAAAATAAGGAAAAATACACTCTGATTCATACAGGTGAAAAGGTTCTCCACAACATAATATGAAAAAAAACTAGCAGCTGTGGTCATCTAAAATAAAGATGAGGAATAATAGAGATGGAATTTTTAAAAATTAATAGACAATAGCCCGGGAGTATTAGAAAACATTCATCAATCTGATCGGAATGAGAAAGCATAACCTTTCTTTAGAGGGCAAAGAACCAGGTACATACACTTTTAGAAGTTTCCTTAATTTTTATATGGTTCCAAGCATGAATATTTTCCCCAAAAGTAACTTAAAGCAAAAAATTTCTGGTTGAGCAAAGGACACAGTTTCATCTGCTCCTTGCAGTTTCAATTAAATGATTCATTGTTCTGCCAATCCTAATAACAGGTTGAGAGAAACTGAATCCTGAGACCACCGTACACAGAAGAGCAGCAAATTTCAGGGGGAGTTCCATTTTGAAGAAGCAGATCCACTAGAGCACAAAGCAGCCACAAAAATATTAAAATAAATGGCTAATAAAAAATATTAGAAGGATATGCAAAGGCCTGAAATAAAACACTCTCTGCCAGGATCTTCTTCAAATCAAGACCCAGGAGAAATCAGGATTTTCACAGGCAATCGTAACAAAGGCAGGATTTTCAGCAAGAAATATGCTTTTCTCCAGAGAAGGTGGCTTCCTCCTTGAAACAGTCTCCTGAAAGGTATTTCTCTCAATCAGACATAAAATAGGTCCACACCACATATATTTCTTAGAGAACTAACTTGGAGATATAACATTGAGATATGCAAGAAATTATATCTAATTTTCTTCACAGTAATGTGAATCAGAATCTATATACATCTATGTAGACATGAATTATTTTAATGAACTGTAGGAAGGCACAGCCTCTCCAACCTAAATTCCAAGTAGATAAATATATTCTGATTTAAGAAAATATGTAATGGAAGATCTTCTGATGAAGTCAGCTGATACAGTAATACCCTTCAGATCTTCATCTAGAACCTGATATATCACCAGTTTGGGTTGCCAGCCATGAAATCTTTTTTATGTGCGAACAAGTTTGAAATTGCTTTGGACTTGCAGAAGAGTTGTTCAGAAGAGAGGAAAAAGTACTCTAAACCCAAGAGTTTACTGTTACTGTGCTGAAAGCAGCCACACCTCAAGTCCAGAAAGGTTATATTGACATCGATACCTTGTGTTTGCTGTCACTTGCACTCCCTGTCCCGTTGTGCAATACTTTGGACAAGGGGACAGGGAGTGCAAGTTTGCTTTCATTGGGTTTTGTTTCCTCAATCTCTTCACCTCTCTACTTCACCTCTGTACTCTTAATTGTGATACAAGAGACACCTTCTTATTATGAAATACTCAGGAATCTGTTCTCATCTCTCTTTCGTCCTGGAATGGCCTTCGTGGTCAGCATGTGCAAGAAGAAAGGAGCAGAAGTTGCTGCCTGTTCTGATTAATGCTTCGTGTAATTGTATGTCGCATTGAGATGCTATTCTCTTATGAGCATGTGAAAGCCCTACAGAAGAGTGAAAGAAAGATTAAATCTGCAATACACTGTTTTCCATGAGACCTCTTCCAATGACCATGGTATGAATTTGGAAAAAAAAAGATCCCTGGTGCTGACATACCAGTACTCAGTCACTGCAATGTTACAGCTGCTTGGATGGAAACTCCTCTGGATAATAAGCAGATGATAAACAGGCAGGAAGATCAACTCCTTTTACAATTCAATTCAAATCTCCTCTCTCTTGCCTGCAGGATTCATCTAGTTTTCACCTTTCTCCTTTAAGAACCCTTTTATATCAGATTCTCTCACTCCGGCAAAGATCAAGGTCATTTACAATGGCAATAGAAAGTTGATTAGAACAAATAAAAAAGGCTGTAGTTTCAGTGAGTTAAAAAAGAAACTTAAGAGCATTAAATGGACAAAACTAAGGCAGGATCTAAGTCTGATCGATTCCAACAGTATGTTTCATGATTTTCCTTTTCATAGGACTCTACATCTTTGCTCTACCGTAGTGATTCTGGGCTCAAAATTCACATTAGGACTGTGCTGTTAAACATTGATGCATAAAAGGGCCAAGCAACTGATTCCCAATGTTCCTGTAAAATGACAGGCTACATCATGCTCACTCCACATCTTTACAAGGTGAGTAAAATAACTAAGTTCACATTTGAAACTCTCACCTCCCCAAAATACTCAAATTGGCCATTTTACTGTGCTTGGTGCTGGTCTTGGTGGACAGGGACAAGGAGGATAAAACCGGTTTTTCAACTCTGAAATGTTGTTTGTATTCCTTCCGTAACAGACTCTCTTTGCTAATTGCAAAGAATATTTCAACCTCTACAGAGGAAAAGAGCAGGAGAAATGGATGGGAGTGGGCCTACAGCCAGAAAGTTATCCATAGACTTTCAGACGACATCTCATTTAAGCTGATGAAACTCACTTTCACATGAGTTGTGACATAACCATGGCAGGAACTGACAAGTGTCAAAATCTTGCGGAACAAATAAGATTTCAAGTCCTATTCCTCTGTACCAAAAAAGAGCCAGCAAATGCTATACATTTATTCTGCTTTTTTCAATGGCACTAACTACTCTCCGCAGCTTCACTGGCACTCTGTAAGCATGTCCAATTCTCTCGTTTACTTAGAATAGCTGCTGATATTTAACCTGAACTTTCATGGCTTTTCCATGGAGACTCCTTCCTAAATATCACTCTGCTGTGGGGAATAAAGTGTTACTCAGTGCTCTGTTATCAGGACTGGGGGCTCTGTGCAGATTCTGGAGCCCAAGAAGCAACCTCACTGTTCTAATGGCCACCAGTGTCTTAATAGAACAAACCAACAAGCGTGGACTTTGCCACAAAGGAAAGATAATGGTAAGAAAGAGACAGATGGATGGTGTCAAAGTGCAAATGGAGAAATATCCAGCTTTTTCCCCCTCACAGTCACGTACTGCACTGGAGGATACTGTGACCTCTTTCAACTAATCAGGTCCTGCAGCCTGTTTTTTTCCAGAATAATGTCTACCTGAATGATAGAGATGAACCACACTACGGGGTGTCTTCCATGTAGCCCCTCTCATCATCCCATAGGGCAGACAAGTAGGGGCAGTGAGTGCACCAGGTGGGTCTATATTGCGTAAGGAGAAAAGATGAGAGAGAACTGCTCTTGAAATTCTGTCACACTTTCAGCTACTTTACTGTACAGACAAAGCCTGGGACCATAAAAGCCCTGAGATGTGGGCAGCACAGTCTCACACCAGTCTGGTCACTCATGCAAGTAACAAAAACAGACAATTCATCTAGGACAGAATGATCCATCTAGGACTGTTCAACTTACCCACAGTAAATAGTTTATCCAGTGTCTTACCTGCAGCCACCACAAGCAACAGAAATCTCTTCATTATTTATTGTTAGTACCTCATGATTTGACATTTAATTTAAGTCTTTCACTGTGTCTTGCCCAGAAGCTTTAGCATTATAAATAGGGAAGCACTTTCTTTCCCATTTAAGAACTAGCCACAAGGATTTAGATCTGTTTGATGAACCTTTCCATAAGGCTTGCATCATGTTGTCATAAATAGGGTGATCAGAAGATTTCAGGCTTCTCTGTTATGAGGAAAGTTACCTAATTGTTGAAAGCACTGTTGCTTCAAGGCATTTATCCATGGACAGGCATGTTTCCCTAAATACTGTAGAGATTAGGAAGTTTTTTCTTTTGTTTACAGTTGCAAGCTTCTTTGCAAACAGCTGGGTGTTTTTTGACAAATTTTATTTTCTTTCTGTTACAAAAGCTTCCATGGCACTTGGGATGCCAGGCATTTTGACACAGGGAGCAGTCAGGTTGGCCACAGACGACATGTCCTTGGCACATCCATGTTCAGTAGTGCTGATTGCTTTCCTCTACTTCACATACTTAGGTGTGGCTGCCAAGAGGATGCTCTCCGTGATCTTTCTGGAGAGGGCTTTCACTGTATGCTTTTCTTGCCATACTTCATTCTTACTCATGCTGCTTTACCCTTTACAATATCTCAGATGCTGAATTACATCTACTTGTAGCCTCCATTCTCAAACCAGAAGATTAATGCCAAATCCAAACATCCTCCAGATGCAAAAACTTTCCAATAAAGAGAAAATAAGAGGTTTCTCTTAATTGAAACAGGCTGCTTAAAGCCTAGAAAAATCTGAAAGAAGCAGCCACTCATTGCTCTTTCAAGGAGGCCTCTCAGTCCTTTTAAGCATGGTCTGAAACCTGTCCATGCATCTTGCAGCTGGAACTGAGAAGTAAATCAGGCCATCTGGTCTTCAGAGCCCTCACCCATGTAATAGATTGACCACTTTGTCATTAATTGCTTTTCAAAGCGCTGTAAAAGCGTTTCCAGCACTTATGCTTACATAGGTACTCACCTGTATTAGTGTTTGAAACCCCTTTGTCTGTATTAAATGCTTATATTATGCTTATTAACATAATTCCTGAGTAGCGTACTACATATGGCCTCAGAAATCTCCTGGAAAGAGGAAAATAATATTCCCTTCAACTTACAGGCAAGGAGAAGTCCATATATTTTAAGCTCTCTGTGCTCAACTTCTGTCTTCTGACAGGACTTGCCCTTTCATTTCTGAAAACAGTGCTTTGTTTCTGTCCCTTGGACGCTGCAGTGCTGACCACAGACACACATCGTTGGAGTGCACTCCTTGGATGCAGGAGCTGCAGTCTGGGACATGAGGAAGAGACCTGGCAAGTCACGTAAGCTGGTACCATCATGGAATTAATGTCCTCTGGCTTGGACGAGAGATGGTAGGCACCACAGACTCTTCTTCCTCCTCCTTCCTCTGCCAGCAGCTTCCATGTGGACTGAACTCACCAGGCCTGCCCTAGGATCTGCTGGATCAGCTTCCCTGTCTGAGGAAGCAGCTGACCCGAGGGACCTGAGCTGTTCTGAACTGCTCAGCACTTTTCCTGGAGCACACACTGATCTTATCCAGGTGGGATCTGTGAACTAGAAAAGGTGCCCATCCTTACATAAACTTACCTAATGTTTGCAGATTTTGTGTTTTGAAATGGCTTTATTAAGGCACCAATTGTTACTATATTTGAATAGCAGTGAGAACTCAGTGTTGTTAATAAAAGGACTTTGACCATGAATTCTATTGCTTCACATTTTATTTTTGTTTTCAAAAAATTTCCTCCAGAAAAACATATCCTCTTATATTCCTTTAATTATACTTTAAGGGTATAATTTATTAGTGGCTTGTATACTTGGTCTATTATCTTCATGAACCTGCTTCCTAGATTTCAGAAAGACTTAAAATTTTCCCTCGAATTTATACATTGTGAAGTATGAACTGATTAAGGCTCTTTTCCTTCCCAGAGGCTAGAATAGTCTGTATTCCTGTACTGTGGGGATGGGAACTGTGCATGGGAAGACTGCAACCTCAAGGTCAAATGGAACTCTAACTTGGCAGATGACACAGTTTTGTCACTTATGTATGCATTTTGTTTTACAGAATAATATATAAAGGATCAATTAATCTTTACCTCCATTTTCAGGCTCAGAAAATCAAAGACCCTGGTGCTGACATTTATTTGTTAGCTGACGTATGTTTTGTAAAGTACAACATTTAAACATAAGGAAAGGATATGCAATGCAGGAATAATGGCTTATGTTAAATGTTTTTGGAATAAAATTATTATTTTGCTCAGAACATTGAATATTAGCACTGGCTATTCCATGACATCTTTCAAGTACCACTGTCCTTAAAGCCTTCAGAATGATGCCTAAGCATCCATTTCAGTCTGTCAAAGGCATGTGGCAGGTCAGGATAGGAAATTAAAGAATGAGTGGGAAGCCCAATGAAATAATGAAGACTACCTTGAAGGCAGAGAACAAATGGGACATGACTCCATGTTTGAGTGGTACTTCTGCTCCTGGTTCCTATGATGCTGCTCTTGAAGGGCTGAGACCTGATCTTGGTGAATCCTCTGAGTTTGAGCATTCAAGGCAGGACTACTCCCTCTTTTGCAGAGTCTGCTTTGAGCAGGGTCTCTTTTTATATGTTTGGACTGTGGAGTAGAGTCCTGGCATAACCTACAACGTCAAGAGTGACTGTGCTCTCCAACACAATATTAAGGTCAAAAGCAGAGGTGCCACTGTGGAGTATGATCCAGTCAGAGGGAGGTCTGAGGAGCACAGGCTGGGATTTGGATGTGCAAATTGGACATTTATAATATTTTTGCCACCTAACTCCATTTAAGGCCTAAACTTAGTCTTCCCAGGCTACTTATTAAAAGGCTTTTTTCTGGATTTCTAGCTGGAAATTCTGTAGAATTGCAGCTGATATGAGTGAGTATGCAGTGCATATAGATGGTAAATGTGTTTAGTTCTCTTTTTAATAGCACAAAAAATTAAAACTTCCAAAACGAGAATTTTCTGCCCCCAAAATCCACCAGTGCAACTTTGTGATTTGTTTCATCTGTAATGCAGGGATGATATCTTGCTTTTGGCAGATGAAAATGATAATACAAATCCAAATGAGACACACACAGCCAAATCCTGAATGAAGATGACATGAAAGTATTACATAATTTATCTGTAAACTTCTTTTTAACCTTGGCTATAAAACTTCTGGGTCAATCACTTCCCAGTCTTTGCCTAGCAATAGTAAATTCAGCTATTAGAAGATTGATAAGTCAAAGGATGTGATTCTTCCCTATGTTACACACTCATGAGTATTTTGAAAGACAGATAAAGACCATGCAATAATTACTATATATTCTAAAAAGAGCTCTAGAAGTTCTTGAGAAGCTTTAGTATTTATTTCTGAGGAAAAGTGATTGGTTATATGATTAGAGATTCACTAGACACATACCTAAATAAAGTTAGAAGGTAAAATTTTTTGGATATCAGAGAAGTGTCCCTACAATCCTCTGATTTTTTAAGCTAACAATACCTTTTTAGCTACTTATAGCCTAATGATAGGGTTTTAATAATGAGGGATATGAAGAAGAAGAAGCATCTCCTTGGAGGTGCATAGATAAAGGACAACAACAGGCATAATTTGCAGAATTGTGTCTAGATATACAGGAAAAAAAAAAATCACTGTATGGGTAGTCAAATAATGGACCGAGTTCCACAGAGAAGGTGTGGAATCACCATCCGTGGAGATACTTTGAACTCAACCAAGTGTGTCTCTGAGGAAATAACAGGATAAATCCCTGGACTAGATGATCTCCAGAGCTTCCTTCCAACCTAAATTTCCGTATGATTCTATGGTTATGACTACAGAAAGACCTCCTTCACATTCACATGAATTATGTGATGTCACTGTGTCAGCTCGAATCACCCCCTTGATATCATAATATCAGTCTTTTGGGGTTCTTTTCTGTTCTTATTTTACACTATGTCAATCCTCACAGACACCGAGAATTTTTAAATCAGATAATTGTGTTTGCTGACCTACCCTAAGCATGACGATGGTCATATGTTAAATGTGATTTCACTAACTGTTTTTCTGGGAGACCTTACCTAATAAGGCTTGATAGAAGGATTGGTATTTTTTCATAGCAAATGTGGTTTTATGTGTAATAAAACTGGTGCTACCTGTATTGTGAATATTTTTGCCATTTTTGGCCTATCTAGATGGCCTCTTATTCTGGTGGAGATACTTTGGAAGTGTCTTGGAATATCTGTATCAGTTATAGGCAGCTTGCATGTATTTCTTCTTGGGTGAAATGAAAAATTTAATTATACAAAAAAAATGCAAATTGCTGCCAACTGTGTTAACTGTGAGAGAGTTGCATTATCTTCTAACATAAATTGTCAGTGAATTGAAGAAAAGACGTTTTGGAAGCTGATCTGATTACTGTCAGGGAAAGTGCTCAAACTCAATTGTTGGCAAATGTCCAGTACCCATCACTGAACGATCATCACCTCATCATTCAGTCTTCTCAACTGACATGCAAAACAACATCCAAATATTCATTGCACATCTGTGCTGGACAGATTATGCATTAGCAATTCAAATCAATTCAATGTACAGGCAGTTTCTGTAAAGGCGTCTGTTTGGGTGAGATGCCTTGTTGTCTGGGATGGATAATAAGGCAACTCTGTCTAATCTTGGAGAACAATCAACCCATCTTGAGAAGGTGACTGACTACGTATGCTCTTGCCCTGACAGCACTAGAACAATGCCCCCATAATGCACTTGACTCAGCTGGTAATAAAATCTACTTTTGATTAGCAGCCATGGCTTGTGTCAATCACTGCATGATGTACCATTGTCCTCTGGTCCTGAACACAGTTTATTTACAGGGAAACAAAAGCTTTTTGGATATGGCTGCTGCCCAGAGATTGCAAAATAGATTGAGCTGTCAGCCTCACACACTAGATGAAGATTAATGAGTTGTGCAGACAATAAATATGAAGCAATGACCATAAATATGCTAATAGGTATTATCCATATACACTATAATTGCTACAAAAATTAAAAAGTAATGTAAAGGAAATAGGTCAGAGGGTGACACATAGATAATCTTGGATGCTGAAGATCTTCGGTTCAGTCAGATTCTCTACAGGTTTATTTCCTTCAATTAGACCCTTCAAAAGATTAATTGTTTAAAAGCTGTTTGAATAATCTCTTTTGAAACTGAGGTTTATGGGAAAATGTTTATGAAAAAGTGACTTCAATGAACATGCTATTGAAATAAAAAAGGTGACTACCAAAAGCAGAGATTAATGACTCTGATCAGCAGACCAGCTTCACTGTGAGGTAAATATTTCTAAGTGTCACATTAGTGGGGACTGCAAGGAAAACATACCAAAGAGACACAACAGTTTATATCCACAAACACAAGAGATTAAGGTCCTTCCAAGCAAAATATGGAAGAGTTGCCTGCACATCTGATTGCATTGATTTATTTGATGTTTTCAGCTTAGCCTATTTTTCCTTTTAATTTTTTTTTCCTTTTTAAATTAAGAAGAGAAGAATGTCTACCACTCAAGTTTTCAGAGTACTTCCAATCCAGCCTCCGCCTTTCCTATTCCTTTCGAAGAGTACATAGTCTAGATTTTTGACACCTATGGGTTTCATTTGTACTTGAAACTCAGAGAGTTAAACTGTTAGCTCTGTGTTTAAGTAACTAAGCAGCTAAAGCTACTGAAAGTGTAGTGACACTGAAAATAAGGGCAGTCATACTCTTGGTATTCATAGCTTTGACTCTCTGGTCTCTTGGGCTTAGAAGTGCCACTGGATGCTTTTCAGGTCAGTTCACACCACCCACCTCCTCTAAAATTTTTAGTTTCTGGAATGGGGAAGCTAACTTACCCAGATATTCTCCCAGGTACAATTTACTATTATAATGCCAAGCTCTGCGATAAAAATTAATTGGTTTTTTTTTTTCTTTCCATACTTTAACCAGAAGTTGCATCCATTTAGCTCTTAAACTATCACTGCTTGGCTTTTGGCAAGTAGTCCACAAATACTTACAACTGCCTGATTTCTTCTGTGCCAGTCTCCTTGAAAACACAGCTGAACATTAACTACACTTGCCTAACACCTTGGAAGTTACCCTTTCTAACTATAAATGCCAGTAAAACAAAGCACAAAAAAATGAAATAAAAGTAGGGAACCATTTAGGAAAATGTCTCACACAAAGCTGTGCAGTGAAAGGAGAAAGCAGACCTTTCTGGTAGAATTAATGGAGAGAGGACCACTGGAAGCTGCAGACTCAATAACTGTGTTCTTGTTCCCAATCCCACTTCAGCAGTGACACGGTGTCTTTCTAAATGGGAGCCTGTGATGTCAATGTCACATGTTGCCAGGGCACAGCAAGGTGCTGTCCCACCAAGGGAGGTGAGCACAGCAGATCCAGAGATGATAAGCAAATTGAACCAAGAGTCCAAATCATCGGGCAAGTTTGTAGAGCCAAGTCCAAGGCTTTCCTTCAATCCCTCCAGCGGCTTCCCTTTCCTTATTGCACTGAGTTTCTTCATATTATTTTTCTGAGACTTCTAGTAACTTCTTCTTTCCCTGCTTATTTTCTGATGTCTCTGCCAATCTGAATTGCCTTGAGACACTTTTTTTACAATAAAACTTTTATTATATCTAGTTTCAGTTATTTTTAGTTAAATAACTTTGTGTGAATCCATTATGATTTGTGTTTCAGGACTGAGTAAAATGTCACCTCATATAGAGTCTGCAGCTTGTAAAGCCTTCATTTTCTTTGGCTTTGCCAGACTTTACCATCATTTCCTAATGGGCTGTTAGCAATATTAAATAAATTATATAAACAAAACACTGAAAGATTTTACCATTTTTGAAGGCGGGATCTGCAGAAATATGTACAAAGAAATTGACATTTTTGGTTTTATTGTGACTTTGAAGGAGGCCTGTAGCATTCCCTGTCCTATTCTTATGTGGAATTTTACCTGCATTTAAGCCTCAACTTTAGATATTTTATGATATTAAGTAATTAAAATGATAAACAAGGAACCTGAGAAATTATGAGGTTAAAGACGCATCATAATTACAGAAGACCTAATGCAAGCAGAGTAGAAAACAAAAATAGCTGACATTAGAATTAAAGAAAACTAACATATATGAACTGAAGAAAAGTTGAATGAAAGAAAAGAGTTAAAAGATCACTGCTGCTTGGGGATACATGGGCCAGATATTCCAATGCTCAGATAAACAGCACATATAAGAAGAGAGGAACAGACTTCATATCCTCTGTTCTATAACCCACCATGTACAAGACATAGATATCATACTATTGCAAAAACACTATCGTTTTATTCTGTGTATTTCCTCTTTGAGAGCCATTGCTGTGGTAGTGTGACCTAATCAGATATTCTTCTTTACCTAAGGGACGTCCATGGATTTTTAATGAGCCTTATTTAAACTCTTGGCTAAGAAAAGCTGTGATAAAGGCGTGTGTGCCTTTTGCAAAGACCTGTTCATTAAAGACAGAGGCTCTGCTTTAGAGGGACTTGCATGAAGAAGAACAAAGCATCTGTGTCACTCTGCTCATACGACACAAGGTCCCCTCACAGTTCCTTCCATATAGAAATTAATTCCAACCATGCATTGTTAGCTGTGTTCTGATTTCCAGCTCTGTGTAAACCAGTGTTTTCAGGGGTAGCTGTACTGCAGCTGAACTCTGGGTGTGATAACCAACCCACCTGAAGTCTCTACATGCGGGCACTTTACTGCCTTTTGGTCTCTTGTCTTTACTCAGAGTTGTATGAATTCTTAAAACAATGCAGTACCTTCTACAGATGCAATTCAGTGCAATAGGGTGCAATGCAAAAGAGTGAAGAAGCAAAGCTTTCAGCTGCATCAGTTGCCAAACAATGACTCATGCACTAGTAATTTCTTTTAGTATCACAAGAGGAAATTACTTGGTTTGCCTAAATTCCATCCTGGCAACAGCAGTAAAAAGGCCTATTGGATAAAGTTCAGTTTCAATTCCTGGCTGAGCATAAGTTTCAGTTTCTATTCTTCCTTATCATGGCAGCAGTTTCTATTCTTCACTGTCACCTGGAGAGTGCATAAAAAGATGGGCTGAGCAGTCTCTGAGTGCTTCACTGGAATTCTCACCAGCAGAAAGCAGCATGTCTGACCAGAACGTCCGCAACGCTGGGTTCACTCCCTCTGGGATCACAGGAGGATCCCTTGCTTCATCACTGATGTCCCAAGAAGCGAGAGCCTCAGGGGGAGGTGTGCCTTCTGGAGGTCCCACTTCTACTCTCCAGGAAATGGGTATGAGCAATTCTGTGTGTGACTGTGCGTGTGGTTTTGTGGTTCAGTGCATAGGATGAGACAGCTGTTTCTCCTTGAAAATAAGCTTGCCAAATAATCTCTTCTCTCCTACATTCCTGTATGGCACTGAAGAAAGGAGATTTCTCTGTTTAACTGTGTGCTATGGGTGGGATATTATTGAGGGTGTTTTCTGTGCGTGTACATACTGTGCATGAATGAACATATACAAATGTGGTATTCACGAGGTTTTGGACAGTGTTTATTTGAAGTTTGTGCTATCTCTCCATTCTGCCAGGAATCATCAATAATATGAAGAGTCATGGTAGCAATAAGCAATGATGACCTTATGCAAGAACATAATCTGTTTTGCTACATTTAATATAATTTATCAGATTTCCCTTGCTCTTTACTCACACACATCCATACAGGGAGAACTCCTAAAACCTTATCCAAACTCTGTAGAGGAGAGAAATTAGTTGCAGTCCAAGAGATGAATTCATGAAGGGAATGTATACACATCCTTGTCATCCCCTATCTAAGCACTAAAATAAGGCATAGCTGCCTTTCACATGAGCTAACCCTGCAGGTATTTGCTGTTCTGCTGCTGGCATGGAGCAGTCTCTGACCAGATGACTTACCAGCTTGGCACTTGTTTAACCCCAGATCCCGTGGGATTTGTGCACAAGGTATCCTCCATGCCAGACCTGCCTGTGTGACCTGAGTCAGCAGGCATCCTCTGCACAGGCATGGCTCCACAGAACAGAGTGCCCCCTGCAATACTCTTTTACCCAGCAGCTCAGTAATTAGCTCTCTGACCTTGGATAGAGGCTTCAAAACCCCTTCTGCCTTCGGGGTCTCAGACCCACATGTCCCATGTGTCAAAGGTATGCCAACCAGCAGGCTGATTGCAGGTGGGCATCTCTGCCATATTGGTCTACTACTTCCATAATCATCAGGTAGAAGTCCAAAGGATGGAGCTGAATGTGGCTTCTCCAGCCATAAAATGGGTGGTTGACCAGGTGAGCTGGCCAGGGTCCAGATTTAGGGCATCTTTTAATAGCAAAAAGTGTGTTAAGCTTGATTGAAAGGAAATAAGTTGGATTTTTTTTTTAAGATATGATTTACATTGCCAATATTATTCATAGACAGTGAGGGAATAGGTGACATAAGGGTCATTCAGAGACATATTGCATGTGACTCCTGTGAGGCATTTTTTTAATTTTCACTTTGTATTATTTGAGTTTAGGCTGCTGAATACAGTGTTTATTGAATATTCAGTAGCAAAGAGCTTAAGGGATAGTAGCAGCAAAGGGACAGAATAAGAGAGAAATTCTGGAGAGGAAGGAGACAGAGAGAGTGAAAAGCAGAGAGGAGAGCTGCTCTCAGGCACCACGCTGCCTTAGCAGCAGAAATCCTGGTATGCAGGAGATGCCAGTTGCTCTCTCCAGTCATATGTTACTCAGCTGCACAAGCTGCCTTCTGTTACAGATCAGGATGGTACAGCACACTCATAAGCAGTGGCAAACTCTTCAGTGGAGATGCCCTACAGGGAGCATGAAGCTGCCAGTTCTAAACTAAAACACTGAAGATTTCTATCCCTCTGTGCTGAGAATTTTTATAAGAAACAGAAGCAAAATAAGAATTTAACTACGCCTAGTTTTATTCTTGCATCCTCTGTGTTAAGTATGGACTTTTATGAAAACCACCATTTTGGTGAAGAGAAGTCTGCATGACTCAAGGGAACCTTAGCCATGCCGACAGGAGATACTCCAAAAGAGCTTTTATCCATGTGGAAAATGCTAGCTCTGTAACACTGCCAAGACAGGTGTGAGCTTTGGCTCCCTGCAGCAGGAGAGCTTGCCACACATTCTTTGCCTGATTGAGAGCTAAAAGGGCCTGATTTCATTTCCGCAGGTGCTCACTGAAATCTCTCCAAACACATCTTCTTAACCTTTTCATTCAGACTGCAACCCTTCCTCCCCCCAGAACAAACATGCTCGAAGGAGCGGCTGATTCTGCAGTGGGGCATGAGTATTGTTCAGTATCACTTTATAGAAGATGTTATAACAAGCTCATCACCAAAATATTTGAGCATCCTCCAAGAATGCTTTAAGCATTATCACTAACATTTGTCGTCACTAATGCTTTACTCCTCTCCCAGGAGAAGAAGGGTTTGCAAAGGAATGTTTTGCTTGGGGCTTATTTAGACTGGGACGAAGATATACATATAAATTGGCCACTGGCTACCACAACCTGTGGTACTTGAATTTTACAGGTATCTATTACAGGTTTATATGAGGGGAAGTGAAGTGAAAAGAACATGTTCATCACCTGGAACAGAAAGTGCAACAATTCCTAGTTTCTACAGAAGTTTGTTCCACAGTCCTCAGGCAGCTCCACAGAAAAGTGCAATTTCAGCAGAGGCAAATTGTGCTGAAACTATTTTGGAGATCCAGGTTTATCCAAAACAGTCTGTGCAAGAGCCATAGATTTTCTTTTTGTTCTGGGAGGTCCACAACAGCACTGATAATATACTTTCCCTAAGGTGGCAGCTAAAAAAGCAGTACACTAACAAAACAAGTCAAGTAATCAGCAGTCACCTTGTCTTTTGATACATGTGCTAGCCTTAAATTGTTTTAAAATACAGTAGTTTATAATTGTCCTGTAAGGTTCCTTCCCTTTTTTTTTTTAAGTAATATATCCTTTGTAACTGTTCTAGGTGCCAAAGGCACAACCCACTCATCAGGTTATACCAGCAGTGGGATCTCTGGTGGATCCAGGGC
This sequence comes from Promerops cafer, assembly GCA_013398275.1. NCBI lineage: Eukaryota > Metazoa > Chordata > Aves > Passeriformes > Nectariniidae > Promerops > Promerops cafer. The sequence continues at coordinate 2,172,132 of VZSE01012611.1, read as the reverse complement.
TTCCAACACAATGTCCAAGGAGGCCACATCTCATGGAGGTGGAGTTCCTAGAGGCGGCACAACTTCCACAGTCCAGTCCATCTGTAAGTGAGAGTCCTCTCGATAAAGATGAATTAACAAATGACTTCTGAGCAGTCAGCAATATTTCAGCTCATTTACTGGACATTTACTAGATGAAGGGATGCAAGGAACAGGAGTGGCTGCTTTGTACTTGAAGCAATACCTCTACTGTTGGTTTCTTTAAACTTGGTGGGAAGATGAAACTGGGGAATTAGTGGAAATAACTATGCCACAAACTTGCAAAGGTATGAGTGGACATTAAAGTCAGAAATCTGAAACACAGTGACAGAAAAAGCCCAATGGACTTTTAGATTATGCTTTCATCAGCACCACAGTGACAGTTCAATAGTTCTTTTGCAATCACAAATTTAGGATTAAACCAAGAGCTCCACACTTGAATATACAAAGCAGATATAGTGGGAAAAAACAGTGAACCGTGAGAATGGAGTTATCAGACTGACAGAAGGAATCATTAGTCTACTTCTTGGGGCCTTTCAGAACAGGTTAGCTTTCTTTCCTTTGAAGGAAATTCATTGGGTCAAAACCACAGGAATCTGCCTGCACTTACCAGCTCAAAGCAGAGAACAACAGAAATCTCCCTCATCACTCTGCCATGTTAATGCAACCCACACCCTGATAAAACAAACCAAATTATGAGAGAGCCTAGTCTAAAGCTGAATGCATCAGTAAGGATGCTAATTGTGTTAGTAGGATCCTGTGGGGTTAGGAAGAGCCTTGGAGACAGGAATGAAGTTCTTAATTTCAAAAAGTGTCTTTCAAATAATAACAGAGACCTTTGATTTCTGACCTGGGAAGGTTTGTAGACAATGCTTGTATAGTCTGTATATTTTCCTGCACTGAAACTTTGCTTTTTATTGTGCTCATAATTTCTCTGTATTTCTCCTTAGCCATGGGTGGAAAAGGAGGAAGACGCTGAATAGAAGAAAAACATCAGTTTGGAAATAAACTCTGCAAGCAGTTCATCCTTCACCATTGGCTTTGACAATTTCTCCCCTTCTATGATCTCCCTGTTATGAAAGGCAAAGCCTTCCACATGCAAAAAATAAAGTTTCTGTTAAAATGATGGATTCTTGTATTAAATTAATGGGGTCAAAGATGAGGGGCAGTTTTTTCCTTGATTAAATATTCTCTGAAGCACAGACAAACACAAACCAATGGAAGTCAAGGTACTTGGACTGCAAGGCTGTCTTAGGAAAACCCTGGGTGTAGCAACACTAGGCTCTTCAATTGCAAGCAGCTTGCTTTGTTTATTTTACAAAAAGTAATTGTAGTGCAAAAGTCACCTTCTTTGTGAGAGAGAAGCATAGAAACACTCAGTAACGGGCAGCCAGCAGTTCCTTCTAGATGTACTTCTAATAGGCTATCAAATTAAATTTTACTTAATAAAGGAGACACATAAGCAAACAAAAACAGGTCCCAGAATTGATTTTCGTAAACCTCTAAAGTTTTTAAGGTCCCTTTCACAACAATTTCTAGTCCCAGTTTGCTTGCAGCAAGGTGTCAGCTTTGTCCCAATCAGACTGAAACTTCCCCTGCAAACTTATGATAGGTGTGAGCAGGTAAGGAAGAAAGCCCATTTTCTCTGATACTGGTCTCACCATTGGGGCTTTTTGCTGTTCCTCACACCTGACTCTTTTCCTTCATATGTGCTCATACAAAGATGTTTCCCCAAATACACATAATATTGTGCATTCCCTATGCAAAGTCGCACACACAAAGTACCCCACACTTTCATCTTCCTTCTGTCTTTCTGGCTCATCCTTCTCCCTACTCTATCACCTCCCTCCCTCTGTATTTCAAACAAAACCACACAGCAGAGCTTCTTCTTCCCTTTCTCCACACCAAGATGGAGGGAGGGAATGTCACACCTTAATGGCAATTAAAGACCTTGTTTCTTATTCTTATTCAAAGAGGGGAGATTTAAAAGTGGGTTTCAACTTCAATGACCTACTTGACCTAAGGTATTTTTGTCTTGGTAAAAAATGACTCACATTAATGAGAGCTGACAAAGGGTACTTATGCCCAAAAGAAGGAAACCAAAGCAAGGATGCTCAATCACTTATCATTTTACTTTTCAGCTTTTAAGTAATTCTAGTGTTAAAAGTTTGAATTATTTCCCCATCTTTAGATCTTGTGTTGAGAACTAGCCTAGATCGCTTTGCCAAAGCAGGGAGAATTCTCAGCTGCATTCAAAATCCCTTCACTGAGTCAGCTCTAATAGATTTGCAGGAGAACAAAGGTACAAGTATCCCTCTGGAAGCCTTCCTCACAGACTGCTTCAGCAAATTCCTATGTACAGAACTACAAATGAACTATTTACGTATTTAACAGAATATAATTGGGAAGGTCAAATAACAACAAATATTGCAATTTGAATCCTTCATGTCTCTCAATCAATCTTTGCACGACAAATAGAGGGAAAGAGAGAGAAAGAAAAAGAGGCAGCAGTGTGTGATTACCAGAGCAATAGCACTGGAGCAAGACACTGCAGAGAGCACATAGCTCTCTGCACAGAAATCAATTTCTCCCATGGGATGAGATCAATAGTTGTCTGACAGGACACTATGCAGGCAATTTAATAGTGTTTTATCTAAATGAATCTATTCCTCCCCCCAAATGGCCTCACAGTTCATAAGAAGTCTCTCTTAGTAAAATAGATTTATTTTTTTTTATAATACAACAGGAAAGTATTTATCATTCTGAAGACATTGCCATTGTCTATTAAAAATCATTTATCCCTGTTAGTTACTCATTACCTACCACTCTTTCCCAACATCTTTATTCTAATTAGCTAACTCATGGACACAACCCATAAAAATTACTTTCAGTTTATTTGGAAAAAATTTTCTTACCCCAAAACATTCTAAACTATATATCAGCCTTTCAGGAAAAATAAGCTCACATAGCAGGCAAACTCAGTTAACTCAAAGGAGTATTGGTATCTGAAACAACATTTTTATGCGACAAAAAAAGCTTATTTTTTGAGGAATTATTTATACACAGAAATTGATTGTCCAGTGTATCTATTTTAATAGTACTTAATAAATAATAAATAATAAAGCCAATCTGATCTTATTAGTGGGTATCTGTGTGAAGCAAATGATAATGAATGAGAAACCCTAATAAGCATAATTCCAAGGATGGATCTCTGTCACTCTGGGAGTTTGGTATTGTGCCCCAAAGGCTCTTGTAAATCCAGCTGCAGTTCTTGCTCATCATTTAGAAGATTAGGGGCTGATAAGCGACAGTCAAGCCTTATTAGAACAGGCTAAGGCAACAGGAAACATTAATTGGGTAATTTAATGCACAAGGAGACATTAAATGCCTGCATTGTGGTTCAGATGCTGTTTCCTCTATTGATTTTTTTCACATCTTGTTCTATGAAATACTCACAAATTCTTGGTGGAGAGGGTGTAAGACAAAGCCTAAGTTTAAAAATACCAAAATACTTTTGTTATTTCCTAGGGCTTCCCTTTACTCCTTGTGTTAATAGGGGACCCATCAGTAGCCCTGCTCTTGCAAGCAAAGGAAAGAAGACTACTCCCTTGCCCAAGGATTCTTCCAAAAAAGGAGGGGAGAGATCCAAGGTCTAGTAGCTCTCTGCAATGAAATACTCCCTCCCCATCTCACTTGTTCTGGTTTTCTTCACAGTGTGTGCATAGAGCAGGAGCCCTGCAAATCTGGGAGGAAACTCAGGCACTCTTTTCCTCTAGAAAGATGGGAGCACTTAACAAAACCCTCTTCTCTTGCACTGTTCTGGAGGAGATGTAGAAATAGTTGCTGGACTGATCTTCCTCTGGAAGTAAGGAAGATGAGAGGAAGGTCCTGGCATAGCTGTTTCTTCATGTCTAATGCCAGAATTATTCCACTTACATGGGTGGATTTGCTCTGTTCACTCAGTGGCGGACATTGGTGTCTGAAACACCAAAAGCTCCCAATTACATTTCCCGATTTGGTCCTGATTTGGGTCTCATTTTAAGACTTCCTTCCTGAGACATCTTTCCCACTGAAAGAACAGAAATGAAAAGAGGAAATCTGACAGTGTAAAAAATTCAATGTGAAAAGGGGACAGCCTTTCCTTTACCTCACTGATCTAGGCACTCTTTGTTTCTCATATTCTAGTACTGCAGCTTGGGTGATCAAGGGTGATAATTTTTGGACGCTTTATTTTAATAATTTACTTTTGCAGCAATTTAAATATTAAAATGCATTTTGAAGACATGAAAGCCTCATTAATTTCAAATAAACATTATGCTCTGTTTAACAGCATTCAATCCCGCTTTTTGTAGCCATGGTCTCTCCCTTCCACCCAGCAGCCTGGCACTGTTCCTGCTGCCAGCAAGTTTCCCCATGTCCATGGCATGGGCTGGGAGGCGACTGTGGGCACAGCACCCCTGCTCTTCAAGCTTCCTCAGGACTGTCACATTTGAAATCGGTGCCTTCTTCACACTTCCCAGTGTTTTAAGGAAGGAAACAGCCTCTCTGACTTTATTTACCATCCCTAAAGTCATGGAAGCCTTGGTGGAAGAGGCAGGGTCTACCTACAGCCCAACCTATCCCCTCCAGCCCTACATTAATTGGTGCTCAGGCTGTGCCCCTTGCATCTCCTCAAGGACTGGCCCAAACACAGTGATCCAAGGCTGACCACCAGACCAGAAACCTGGAACAAGACCAACACATTCCTCTCAAACCAGCAACTGGGTGTCCAGTGGCTGGGTTACACAGGTCAGTCCCTTTCCTCTTTAGGGGAAGAAGAGCCCCCAATACTCTTTCTGTGGGCTCTCGCTCCACTGAAGTTTTTAGTGTTGTAACTGTTGTGAAAAGCAACAAAATTGTGCTGACTGCCCACAATGGTCTATTTCCTGAGAACCCCTACACATTAAAGAGACACAGCTAATCATCCCCTTTTAATACACAATAATTTTAAAAATCATTATTATTATAGTAATTAACATTAAATCATTCCCCATCCTTCTCTGTATCTCTTTGGGGTAATAGCAAGCATTGAAATATAACCTGGTTTTGTGTTTATCTAATAGAAGTAATATTTTATGCAAGCAATCTTCTTTTTACCCACTGTTTTGGGTTTTGGGTATTGTTGTTTGTGGTGTTTTTTAAGGAATACCTGGATGTGAAAATAAATAAACACACAGATTTTCCTCAATGTAATAAAATTTCATAGAAAATATTGTTGCTAAAGAAATTATGTATGCCACAAAAACTGTTCTTAAAATTTGGATGTTGCTTTTTGCAGTCTTTTGCTATTGGAATTTTCAGCCAGCCAAGATTTTTACTGGCCAGTTTTCAGCTACCTCTGCAATTTATGTTTATACATAAACAGCTCTGATTTTAATTGCTATCAACTTCTTATACTTGATAGATGGTCTTAAACATTTTTTGCCTCCAGGGACTGCTTACTTTGCCAAGTATTGACACACTTTCAAGATTTATACTTCTCTAAGGAACAAAGTTTACAATAAAATGTAATGTATTCCGTGGCTGTGAATGGTAATGTTGCTAAACAGTCCAAAGATATTTCACAACTGATAGTTATTTTCCTCTCACATCCAGCACTGCCCTCCTTTAGTACTACTATAGATTAAGGCTTTTAAAGAAAAATCAGATCCCTAATTTGCCTAATTTAGTGTTTCAGAGATCCAATATGACTTAATTTATGTTTCCTTCCACTAGAGTCATTATTGGACTAATGATTACACTTTCATTTTTTCCCAATAATTATTTTAAGAGGCTAACTCTTGTAGAAGGGATTAATTCACTTCTGGGATTGGAATAACACCTTTCAGAGCTCAAATATTATACTGCAGCCAGAAAAGGGAGCAGATATAGAACTGTAAACTACAATGTCAAACATACAATGAGTTACTAATTATTGGGCAGACAAAACTCAGTAGATGATTGAAGCCACGTCTAGATTTAAATATTTGGATTGGATCCAGTTTCCTGGTAGCAATCATGGGTCACAACACCCAGAGAAACCCCAGAGGACAAGGAAGGGTTCTTAGAAATAATACATCAATTTGTAGCATCTCCATGAAACTGCTGTGGCATTGCAGCAGAAGTAGCATCATCAAGCTCTAGCAGGAGCTCTTGTAAAATCAGCTGAAAAGATCTTCAGCACTGAAACAATTCACGGATATTACTTTAGCGACAAAGTGCACCTCTCAGCCTTCTAAGAGTTCAAGGGAGACGATTTCATTTTCATGTTTTTGTGTTTTTCCCTGCCATTTAATCTCTTTAATGCAGTTTTTCATATTAATCTGTTTTGTAAATAGGTCGCACAGCTCCTTTGCACAGGCAAAAGAAAGACATCTCTGAGTTGCTCAAAGGCGAGCAAATATCCCAGCCATAAAAGGAAACACTCTCCAAGCATTGCACCACCCATCTTCCTCACTGGCCAGGGAATGGAAAGGATGCAGCCCAAGAGGGTCTGTAGTTTCCCTGGGATAAGTGATGATGCAGCCTGTACCAGATTAATCTGTTGTGAAGTTTTGAATTTAAACATCCCAGCTCTTGACGAGACCACAAGTCCACATTATTCGGTTTCTCCTCAAGATGAAGGAGACATTCCCTACAATTTTTTAAGAAATACTAGGAATTCTAGGAATAGTTTCTTTTGTCAAAGTGATAATTTCTATAATTACAAATGTCCTTGCCCTGGTTCTCCTCCTCCTACCCACCTTACTGGGATTTCTCTAGAGCAAAGAGTAGTTTAAACTGCAGACAGAATAAAAACTGAGGAAAGCATAAGAATAGAAGTTTGTAGAGACAGAAACAAGCAGTTGCTTAAGTCTGTTAATAATCAGATATAGCAACAATGAATGATAATGATCAGAAAACAGAAGAGACCAAAAAGGAAAATATTTTTTAAGATTTCAGCTCTGTAGGAGAAAGCAATAGAAATAGAGACCAAATTTAGGATATGATTCAAAAAGCATGTAAGTGCTAACTTATGCACTTGTAATCTTACTTAAGCATTTATATACATAAATGCTTAAGAAGTTCTTCATGTTCTGTCAGCAAGAAGTTAATTTTTTCTTTGGCACAGTAGTCTGAGTTGCAAAGACTTCTCTGCAAAAGCATTAGTGAATTTTCAACGAAAATTTTATTAGGGTGTAAATTAACTCTAGAAACCTGTTTCAAGATATCTAAACAATAATTCTTCTGTAGTGCATTTTATTTACGCTTTTTAGTGCTAGGATATAAATCTGAGGGTAATTTTGTACTAGTCCAATAGAGGACTTATGAAAGACAGTGGATAATTCATTTCTGGTTATTCATGTTTATTTTATCTTTAGCATAAATAGATTATGAAAATAATCTTTTCCATGTCTGGTGTTTTTTGATGAATTTTAAATTACATGTGGAATATTCTTAAGCAGAAAGATACTGAAAATATAAATTTATTATTATTTTTACTCCTCTTGGCTCCTGTGCTTAAAAATGGTATATACACAAAGAGGTTAATGGCATTGTGATTTTCAGATAATCTGTTTTTAAACTACTGACTTGGAAACTGTGAGATTAATAGCACTGAGCACATCTAAAGGCAATAGGATTACAATTTAATATTAACTAAGTGTTTCTTGAGGGTCTGCTGTAGCGGTGCCTCATCTCTGGGATCCACTAGAGTAATTAGTCTGTAGTGGCATACAGTGGTGATGCTTGATAACTGCAGCTTTTCCTGCCGCAGATAGGATTTTCCATTCACTGGCAAATAGTTTTTATTTGCAATGTCTTCATGAACAGGCACAGAGCAAGCTTGCAATGCTTTTGCCCTAAGTTGATGCTGATTAGGGAGACACCGGTTCTCAAAAAGTCACACCTGAAGTACCAATCACAGCTTACCAGGGCAGTGAAGTGAGGGATTTGGAGGCTTTCCTCCTGTTGCTGGAGGAGCAGGTTTTATCTGTAAGCAGGGCAGATGATGGTGGGCAAGCTTGTTAACATTGAAGAAGGTGTTGTTTACATCAAGATCAGAAGTCTGATGCTTGAGTAGGGCTGAAGTACAGCTAGGTCAGCTAAGGACCTGCACGGAAGGATGGCAAGAAGGCACTTTTTACCTGCCCCCGCTCTCCCTGCTCTCCTGACAGGAAGACGCACCGTTATTACGGGATGCCCAAATCAAGAAACAGGAACAATGCATGGTAAACTAGTGCTTGATATTTACAGGGCCAGAGGGTTAAACAAGAAATGCTCAGAAGCAAAAGGTTATCTTCTACTAAGTGCTAGTCCTTAGGAGCTCAGACAGACCCATTCAACAAAGCCCTTCATGACAACCAGGCCCTGCCAGCCCCTGAAGTGCAGTGAGGACTGCAGCCAGAGCCCCTCGTCCTCCAGGTCACACAGAGGGACCTCTGCCCACACTTGGAGCACGTGTGTCTCACTGCTTGTGTGCAGGCCTGAGTGAGCATCGGCTAGGACAGCTTTGTACACTTGGTAGCAAAATGAAGACATTTAGGTTAGAAAAGTAGGCTAGCAAAAAAAGAAAAAATACAACCAAAACCCAAAAAAACCCCAACAACAACAACAACAACAACAACAAATAAAACCCCAAACCCATATCATTTGAGGGGGCATATTTTAATGATCTTAGTTTGCAGGATGTCCTCACAAAACATAAAACTTGAGAATTTTTTGTAATTCAAGAGCTACCTCCTGCAGAATGTTAGTAGGGTTTAAATACTGCTGCTTGTGCATTTTAAAATCTGTTTCAGGTAATGAATAACTTCTGACTTTGATTACAAGGATCCATTCACCTAGAGCATTCAGATCTACAGAGGAGCTCACGTGCTGCTGCCTCCACATAAAAGTAGTGTTATGCTCAGTATCAATCCCTCCCATACTTTCCTTCAGTTCAACTATTTAGATTTCCAGCTATTTTTACCAGTAATTTTTAAACCTCTGCTTGCTAGGAAATGTCTTTATACCGGTAGAAAAACTGCAAATGATGGAAAAAAGATAATGAAATGCAAATAGTGAAAACCAATAACAAACACATCAATGTAATACACATTACATTGAAGATAAAAAAGAAAAAGCTCTAGTCACAATTTCTTTCCATTTCAAGACCTCTGAAGCTCAATGGATCCCATAAGGTTAGCAGATATGGGTCTACCTTGCACTCACAATACTCCTGTGAGGCGGAAAGTTTTATTTGGGAGCACCTGAGTGCATGAGGAACCTGAAGAAACTCCACAGTGTTCAGCAGAGGAGGGACCTGGGATTTATCAGGTGGCACTGACAAAGAATTTTTTTCACAAAGGCTCAAAATTTAAAGTAACAATTTTCATTCAAGTGAGTTAAAATGTCACCAAGATATTTTAAGTTGCTCACGTGACAAGAGCCACTGACTATCCCCACTGCTTGACCCTGTGCTCCCTCACTGGTGTATCCCAGGGTCTGTAGGTGACCACTGCCAAAATCAGCTCTAACTGTGCTGCACTCATACACAGGCTTCCTTTGTTCAGAGTCCTTTGTTAAAAACTCAGTCCTACAGCATCAGAGACACCCAGAGGAAATGGAAAACAAATTGCCCATTATTGGTGAAACATTCAGTACAAATGTGTGACCATCTGCCAAGAAACACCATCAGAGGTGAGAGGGAAGGTAAGATGTGTATTTATGAGAGAAAAAGCAATGGCACTGGACCTTTTGACTGAAGGGAAAAGAACTCCTCAGCAAGGGGCAGTCAATAAGCATCTCCTGAGAAAGTACAGCACCTGAGCCCATGTCTTAACCACACTGGGTCAGAGGAACGCTGGCCAGAAGGGACTTCCAAAGGTCATGTCCCACTCAAGGTGGAAGGTGGTCATGTCAGCTTTGCCCAGCCAAGTCTTGAAAACTTCAAAGGATGGAAGACCTTGAAATATTTTCATGTCACAGCCACTGATTTCAACAGAATTTAGACATTTAGATGCATACAAAAATCTGTGTTTGAAACAGTAAGACTAAACAGTTCTTCCACCATTGGTAAAAACAGTCACTGCTTTTTGAAGCTGTGATAAGTAAATTGGGGTAATCTGTATTATCAGCATATCCTGTAGAGGCCAGCCAGCTCCTTCTGCCCTATGCCAGGCATAGAGGCTTCTGTAGGTGCACTCATGCATCTTTCTTACCCCTTGAAAGCAGCAGCAGAGTAGTGACAGGGCAGCATCCATTACAGGACTAGAACATGTACCTGCAGTGCACAAAGAATTGTTTAATGGATCCCTTCTCAGGATATTTGCAAAAGCAGGCAGGCAGGCATTCTCTTCATGCGGAGGGAGAGCAGCACAGCCCACCCAGGAGTTGTTTTTGACCATTGCTAGTGATGGTTGCCTGCAGTGAGATAGCTAACAAAAGTATTAAACATTGATACATTTCAGTGTGCCAATTGACTGTGCATTTTAAATAGGCTCTGGTATTCTCTCCTAGTGGAAAGATTTATTTTACTTTAAGAATATATAGGGCTGTGCTTTCAGTACTTTTTCTTTGTTTAACAAGCAGCTCTCTTGCTGAAAACCCAGTAGACCACAAAACCAGTCAGGGGCTTTTATCCAGGATGTCTGACCCATCGCCTGACAATAATTAGTTCAGGTTAATTACAGCAAATCTGTAGATTTGCAGCCTGAAATCATCTCATCCCCTAAGCTGAACCCTCCAGAGGTTTCTTTTATGAGCTCTGCATCCTAAGGGTGGACTTAAAGTAATGAATTTGTCTCTAATAAGATTCATAGGTTTGTTCCCTAAGCAATGGTGTCAATTATAGAATCTAACTCTGATGGCTTATTTTGCTGAAAATAGAGAAATTGAGAGTTTTTAATGAAGCATGCAGGATTTTTAACACTTTTGTTTAACTCTTTGCATTGTTGGAAAGTATAAAAATACAATTATGCAAAATATCGTAGCACTTTCTAAGTATTTCTGTGTGTGCCAATAGCTAATTTCCTTCTGCTCTATAATGGAAAAGGTTAATGTAATGACTCTGAGATTTCATTTGGAGATGTTCCAGAAGAGTGTCTGAGTATTTGCTGCACTTAATGGCAGGAAGTAATAAGTGAGGTTATGTATTGGTGAAAAATATTTCGTGTACCGAGAAGATTAATACTGGAGAGAGGCACATGGGGCACAAGCCTGAGGCTTCCTCCTCAATTCTGGCACAATATAATATGTCCACACTTGATACGTGCCCTTCTGTAGTTAGCTCTTAATCATTAACAAAGCAGACAGCAAATCTCTGGGGGACGTGGTATCGGGAGAAGAGAGGGAACCAGATGTGGGATTCTCTGCTCTCCTGCAAATGAGTGGCAGACACCTCCACCTGGGAATGCTGGACCAGATGGTACTGGTACCAGCAAGGTGTCTGCATGGCAAGATAATGCCGTAAGAACCTTAAAGGGTTTGACTCTATCCTGACTGTTCCAATATCTACACTAATTTTTGGGCATAGTTATTGTACTTAGGAAGATGAACCACCATGTCACAGCTTCATTTCAGCATTTTATTTCACATGAGACTGCCTACTTATGAAAAATTTAACATCATTGCATATGAAAGATTTAGCCCTTTATTTCAAACTTCTAAAATTTACTTTTAATTGAGATCCTATTCCTGCTGTCTGAGTCAGTCCAAGTCACAAAACTAAGGTTTCAAGCTCATGAGAAATAGCTCCAGTCATTGATTTTAATAATTCTAATAGTTAAACTATTATTTTGCTTTTAATAGTGACTTTTTAAAATGACATTTAGTGATAGGACATGGGGGAATGGCTTTAAACCAAAACAAAGTGGGTTTAGATTAGATATTAGGGTGGTGAAACACTGGAACAGGTTTGCTCAGAGAAGCTGTGGATGCCTCATCCCTGGAAGTGTTCAGGTCCAAGCTGGATGGGGCTTTGAGCAAGCTGGTCTAGTTGAATATGGCCCTGCCCATGGCAGGGGGATTCGAAAGAGATATCTCTAAGGTCCCTTCCAACCCAAGCCATTCTGTGATTCTATTCCATGATTCTACAGAAGAAGAGACAATGTTCAAGGACCCTCTACACCACTGGAAAGACATTTTGAGGATGGACCTGGAAGGGGTTAAACATGGCAGTAGACATCACTGGCAGGGAGGATATGTCTAAGGAACGCAGTAACTGTTCACCTACAGCAACTCCTAAAACTTTAAGCACAATTTACTTCAGCAAGGTAAATTGCTGGAAAATTTAAGCTAACCCTCCACTGCTGGCAGAGTGCCACGAGAGCTCGTTCTTCCTCCTGGCCAGGGGTAACACCAGCAGGCCAATGCAAGCTACTTTTTCAGAAAGGCTTTTGGATCAGCTGTGGTTTCTCTGCACTTTCAGCTGAGTTGGTTGAACCTAGAGGCTGTTGGGTCAGACTGGACAGGCTGCCATGGTCTGGCTGACACAGGGAGCGGGGAATGAGGACTGTGTACCTCCTCGTCTTCCCCAAGTCCACAGAATTCTCACATTTTGCTGACTGCCATGCATAACCTTTCACTGATCTCCTCTCTGAAGGCTGCTTATCTAATGAAGTCTGTTTCAGTGCACATTTGAAGTAATAAAGGTATCCATTAGGAAGAATATTATTTAGAAAAGAAAAAAATGCACTGGAGATGGAAGATTAGAAAGAAAACTTTCTCTAGGTTGAGCACTGATGAGATGCTTAAAGTGACACAGTTTTTTAGCTGGAAAAGGCTGGGGCACTGTACTGGATTTACATGTCAAGGTTCTGGATAGAATAATCTCTTCCTGTCCTTACCTTGACCTATAAGCTTTTTGTCCTATTTTTCCCACTTTTTTGTCCTATTTTCCCCTCACTCCCCTTTCTCAGCTAGACCCTTGTCTTGCTGAGGAGGGGGAGTGAGAGAACAGCTTGGTGGGCACCTGATATCCAGCCAAACTCAACCCAGTGCAAGTTCCAAGATCTAAATTTTAATGGAAAAATTACTTGATCTCATCTTTTCCCAACAAAATCTGGGATTGTGTTTCTGGAGAAGGAAACTCTAAGAGCACAAACAGATTGATTGCTTGTCTCAAATGGCAATGCTTAAACATCAGCTGCTGTTCTGTGTTTCAGGGCAGGGATCTGAACCTACAAATTAGGTGTTGTACATGGGTACCCACTCTGCTGGAGGGAAGAGAGGGTCCACATCAGCCTATCTGTAGATCATGCTGCCCTCTTACTCATTCATGCAAATAAGTAAAGACAAGCTGTCGAAGCCTGTACCTGCAGCCTGGTGGTTCCAACATTTGTCTTAAACACAACTTGATCCTGGGACATATTACTGGGGGGAGGTGAGGGTAGGAGGATCATATTAGAAAATTTTCTTCCGATGTTGAATAAAATAAAAGTTCTGCAAGCTCTCACAACTGTCATAGAGCTAAAAAATTGTTATTCAAGTGGCCCTGTGGATTGATAAATGGTGTTAATTACTTAGAAGGCTGCTTTGGCCACCTCTGAAAACACTTCCATTACAAAGTTATCAAGCAGTGGTTTAGGCAGGGGATGCACACAGTGTGCTCTCTTCTGTTAAACCTGTTAATTCAGCATTGCAATGTGTTTTGCCACATAAAAACCCTTCCCTGTAGAAAGAGCACAGGAAATCTCAGGTGTACAGACCAGCCATTGTTTAATCCTGTATTGCAGTTGGAACTCTCCTCACTTGGAACCTGTAACCTGTTAATTGCCTTACCCTCATTTATATGATAAGTGGTTCATTTCCTTTATTGTGATTGAATCCCCTCCCTATATTACCAGAAAACTGGAGCTGCAGAGAGTGCTTGATTGGATTTCATTGCTGTAGGCCATTTCTTAAACAGGTTACAGGTTGACAAACATAGAAGGGGGATCAATATCCATCCTTTGCCTCATTGACAAGCTAATCTTTTCAGTAAACATTTCATCAGTACCTGCCATTTGTATACACACCTGCCTCATGAGGATGGAGAAAGCTCTGCTTTATAAGGTTTAGGTAACTAATAAATGAAAAGACAAGAATATAAATTGGGCAAATCATTAAGATAGCATTTTTAGGAAAATGGCCTTTCATTGCCTGCAGAATATAACCAAACACATTTCCAACCACTCTTCATTTTAATTAGGTTGCATTGCACCCAGACCTGGTGTCAGCTCCTGTTTCTTTAACTCAGCCCAAACTGCTCTCTCGGAAAGGTCTGTCCCTCAGCCCAAAATCTCACACTCCCCAGAGCTGAAGATATTAAATGAGCTCAGGGGAACTAAACTGCCTCTTTTTCAAGCATATGGCCTGCCTGCTTTTGGCCTGTTTTTTCATTCCAATGCAGATAAGAAGGGCTGCCACACTCAGTAAAGTGACATCCTCCTCTCTCATCAGAGGTAAAAGGGCTATTTTGAGTGGAGATTGAAGTTGAGGCTCTACTAATCATTTAAAATACATGAGTCATACTCCAAAAGAAAGCAAGAGCATTATGATAAATGTGTTGGGAGACATTTTTTTTTGTTTGCTTTTGTGTCACATCTTGAAGCCTCCTTCCCCCACAACGATGTGGGCTAGAAACTGGCATTGTCTCTGACACAAATAAGGGCCAAGAGAATCACTGTATTTAGGCTTCTCTTACAGTCCTGCATATTAGAACTGCATGGCTGGATGACAAATGCTGCCAAAATTGGTGATGCTGGATTTCAGTCTAACCTAAGATGGAGCATGAACACATTCCCTGCAAGGTCTGGGGTGAAGGAAAATGAACAGCAAACATGAAACTTTGGGTTGACAAGAAAATAAGTGATTCTGATGTGGATACTTTAGTAATAAGTTTATTACTACCCTCCTGTCTTTGTTATTAATCAAAAAGTATATCTTAGTGATGCAAACAGGCTCTGAATCATGGCAGGTCATTTAATTATTTTACTAGCTTTTCCTCTGCTTTCCTCTGCTGCCAGGATCCAAAGCTACCACTGTGCTAGAGGACTGCACTGTTTCCTCTTGCACTTCTGAAATACCACCAGCAGAAGGATGTACACCTGAAAAATACTCCTTTCCAGGTAGAAAAGCCTTCCTTCATTGCTCACCAAGGCTAACAGAAGTGGCTCTGCTGGTGCAACCTGGCCATTGGTGCATGTACTGCTTTAGCTGAGCTGCTTCTGATCACAGCTACAGGACTTGACGTTACTCCAGCTTTAGGCAGTGTGAAGGCTTCTAGACCATCTCCATACAGAGCTGCCAGAGGATGCTAGGATGGGAGGTACTGGTCCTCTGCAGTCATATCAATACAGGTAGGATACTGCACCAGCTCTGCTTGTGGTGTGTGTTTGTTCCTTTGGACATCTTTAATTTGCCATCTCACAAAGTCCCGCAAACCAGAAAAAGTCCCCTGCAATAATTTTGGAGGCAAACTGTTTCTTCAATTTCTCAGTAACTTTCCTGTTTCCTTTCTTCTGTGACATAAAGAAACTCTGCGAAGTCACACAGTTACACTTTCCAGTCAAATACCTTTTGCAGAGTAGAATATATTAGAGGGGGAGATTTCCCCAGGTGTAACTTCGCTGGCACCACTGAAGTAATAATAGAAATATTTTGGTGCTGCATCTCGCTAGTGAAAAATGAGGGGATACCACTACTCAGTGGCATCACTGAGTGTAAAGGCAGTGTAAAGGTCAGGAGAACACACACACAGTCCCTTTTCTCTCCAGGGGAGTATTTCAATAAGTATTTTAAAATACATAGTAACTAAAAGCAACACATCTTGGATGTCAAGTCTGGCGCCTATATAATATTAGGAAGAACAAGTAGAAAGGAAAAGATCAGTAATGTTCAGCAATCTGAGGAAGTATTTAATGTAACACTTTCCCAGCATATTGGATGCCCTCTTTTCTTGTATCAAGCTGGTCCATGTAGGCCTGAGAACTTTTGTTTTCTAGACTCTTCAATTAGCAAAAGCAGTGTTAGGTTACATCTTTTATTTAATGTGCAGACTAGAATAGAAATGTAATAGCAAAAAAAAATCTCACACCCGTAGGTTAATTGCTAGCAAATGTTGCTCAAGCGGTCCTGGGTATGTTGATTAATGGCCTCAGTGAGCAGCTGAAAAATAGCTGGGCTGCTGGAAGGATCATTAGCAATTTCAACTCCTCAGCTATTGTGATGGGCATAGAGAAACAATTGCTAACATATATAATACATTTTTCTGAGTGCAGTGGCACACTGAAACCAGTTATAGCAAGGGAGAAACAATAACTGAGTTGTTCTTGAATTCAATGTTATAGAAGTTTACAAGACAAAGAAAGAAAAGAAATTTTTTCTTGTTTTTCCAAGCTTTTGAACACCTCCTTGATAAATGCATGGGAGGTTTTATACATAAACACAAATACTCAGTTCTGCTCATTAAATCCTATTATTTGAAGGAGGAGAGGACAGAGATGCTGTGTGAAAGGTACCATGCCAGCAAGCAGATCCTGTTTTTACTTGGAAAGGCACAGCAATATTAAGCAGAAGCTTGTGACAGCACAAAGCTGGCAGTCCAGGGGCTGAGGAGAAGAATGATGATCTTTCAAGCTGGCTCTGATCTTTGAAAGCTCTGAATACCACTGCCTCCAGGAGACCATGATCCTATTGGAAATTCTTGACAATACCTCTCCTTACCCAGAGAGGCTGCAGACCCTGAGGGTGCCACAGTGCCAACTGAAGTTTTGGGGAGGAAATATCTCAGCAATCAGAATAGGGGAATTCAAAGCTCTTACAGACCACTCCTGGCCATTTACACCACATAAAACCAGGACAAGGATCCCAACATCCTACTTCGGATAGATGCCCAGCTCCACAAACACAGTCATAAATTGCCTTTTTCTACCTAAGTCCTCAGAAAAGATGGAAACATCACCTTCAGGCTGGCCCTTCCTAGTGAGGCTTCACAAAGAGATGGCCCCACAATGACCTGAAGCACTGCATTCAGGAGGCTGGGAAAACAGGCAACTAAGAAGAAAGCTCATAGAGACACACCTGCATACATGGCAGTGAATACTGCTTTGTTCAGGAATAAAGCAGCCTCCAGAAATCATGATCATGTTCCTTGAAATGATGTACCTTTCAGCTGACCATGTGGTAGGCAGGGTGTATTGGTACACAACCAGCTCTGTGTTGCTGAATGATCTTTCTAGCCCTAAGAGTCCTTGACTCACTTCAGGCACAGCTGGGGCATCTCCTCCGTCTGCTCCTCTGCATGAACCAGGCGTGCACAGAACGGTCCTTGGAAGTCCTGCTGACATTTCTGTCAACCCTCCCAGATTCTTTGAGCCACCTGCCACCTTCAGCCCCAGGAATTTCACAATGACCTCTGCCCACCAGATCATGTCTTTACTGGAGAGTAGCATAAGGGTGATACGCTCATGAACAGTCATCGCTGTCTTGGGACTATCCTTTGGTAAGCCCCGGTCTAGGATACAGGCACCATATAAACCCTTTATGAAGCATCCCTACTGCTCAGAGCCCTCTCTTCCTGACATTTTTCTGTGCTAACCCAGACAAACTTGTGACACCTACTGTCAGAGACTCCATGATCCACATTAACACTCAAATCCCAGGAGGGGAAAATAAAACAATCCTGAACGACAAGAGAAAAAGGGTGGCAAGAAGCTGAAGGCTATAACTGGCTGATAATTAGACAAGTTCAATTGTAGCAGGCTCCTGGAAAGCTCATCAGGAACAATCCCTCACATGGTTTCAGAAAATATGCAACAGGAAATTACAGCCTGAAGGCACTGTGTTCACTAGCAATTCCCAACCAAGGAAAAGAGAGACAACACAAACCAAAATAATTGCATAAGACTCTTTGAGCTTTACACAAAAGCTCTGCACTTGTCAAGGGAAGTGGGCAAGCAGCCAAAAGGGACACAACATGTCACTAATTATCAAATATAGGAGAGAAACAGCTGGCTTGTTGGAGAAACAAGAAATTCACAGAAATAGAGAAACATAGTACCTTTTATGGTGGAAAAGACATTTAAGACTATCAAGTCCAGCCATGAATCCAGCACTGCCAATTCCAGCACTAAACCACGTCCCTAAACCCAGAATCTTTTAAATATCTCTAGGGATGGTGACTCAACACATTTCCCACGATTTAACTCTGTCTGGAGCAAGGCATTTGGTAAGGTATCTGTGATGGAAGGGCAGGGGGAAATCCCTACATGCTCCTTACACTTCCACAGCTTTTATATTGAGGCTTGTAAGAGGAGACTCAGCTGGTGCACAGCGTGGACACAAAGCATGCCAGGCACTCTAAGCCATTTGCTTTGGGTAAGAAACATACAGGATAGGTAATTTTGTGCAGAAGTTTGCCACTGTCATAAGGCACATGAACCCTTCTTGGCAATCCCACAAAAAGCCAACTCTCTGTTGCAGGGGGTTTCTTTGCTATTTTGCAGAAAGCCTAACTACATGGGGGGACTGAAGAAAAGTGGAGGCAGGAGGGGTGGGGAAGCTACCTACATCTATTGCAGCCTGGAATGACATTGCTTTCCCTCAGGTGGGAGAAAGTACTACAGGTCCAGCCAATCTGTTCTGAAGCAGAGTTCCAGGTGGTGATTCCCTCCTCCGTGTTCTGCCACTCCCAACGCATCGGCAGACAGCCACCAGTACAGGTACAGGTATCCAGCACCACCTTCTCCCTGTGCCTAAGGCCAGAGAGGACGTTCAGCTATTGAGTCACAGAACACTGAGAACTGTGTCAGCCAGGACACTTTAATAAACAAAAGCTTTTTGTGAATTTCTATATTATTGCTTTGCTTTCTGGCAGCTTAATGTGAATTTTGGATGCAGGTGTGGGTGGGCCTGCAGCCCTCGAGCCATAGCTACAGGTGCAGACTCTGTGCTCACCAAAAAAAGGACAGAATACAGATCCACTCCCTGTTCCCATCACTTTATCTCACTGTATATTTGGGTGGGCTCCGTTAAACCGCTTCCAAACCGCATTTGCAGTCAAATCCGTGCAGCAGAGCCCCAAACCGCAGCCCGAGCTATTCCACGGGCTGCCGTGGCATTAGGAGTACTTGGACGAGGCTGGGGCCTAGGCGGAAGGGCGGCGGGAGCGCCGGGGCCGGCGGCGCCGGGCGGGATGCGCGGGGCTCGGCTGCCCCCTGCGNGAGCGGCGGGCGAGGCTGCTGCTCCCGCGGGACAGGCCGGGCGGCGAGGGAAGCGCCGGGAAAGGTACGCGGTCAAAACCGGCAAACTACGGACTAGGCTAAGGGGATATCTGATCATAGAATCACAGAACCGTTCAGGATGGGAGGAACCTTAAAGATAATCTCGTTACAATCCTCCTCGCCAGCCCCATCCAGCCTGGCTTTGAACACTTCCAAGGATGGGGATGTCCACAGTTTCCCTGGACAACCTGCTCCGTGCCTCACCACTCCCACAGTGAAGACTCTCTTCCTACTATCCAATCTAAACCTGCCTTCTGTCAGTTTAAAGCCATTCCCCTCATCACTACATGCCCTGGTAAAAAGTCCCTCTCCAGCTCTCATGCAGGTCCCTTTTACACACTGGAAAAATGGTACAAAGTCTGCCAGGAACTTTCTCTTTTCCAGGCTGATCAGCCCCAGCTCTCTCAGCCTGTCTTTATAGGAGAGGTGCTCCAGCCCCTGATCATCTCCATGGCCCTTCTCTGAACTCAGTCCAACAGGCCCACATCTTTCTACACCAGAGGCCTCAGATGCTCCAGGGATGCAGTACTCTGGAAGCAGGGAGAGGGTCTCACCTGAGCAGAGCAGAGGGGCAGAATCCTCTCCCTCACCCTGCTGGCCACTCTGCTTTTGATGCAGCCCAGGACACTGTTGGATTCCTGGATTGTGAGTGCACATTGTCAGGTCATGATGAACTCCGAGTAGCCAACAGCCTCAGGTCTCCTCAGGAAGAGGTTCTGTCCTTTTGGGAAGGTAAAGGAGGGAAGCTGGCAATTGAAAATGCTTAATGCAGACTTCCTTTTTCAGCACCTTTTAAAGACCAATCCCAGCACTTCCCCAAATGCTCTGTTATTATTGATGCCTTGTGAAGGCTGACCTAGAACAGAGGCTAGACAGAGTTAAAGAATAAAGTAGGTATTTATTAAAAGGCCTCAATGGAAACACCTTGGGCAGTACAAGAGCCCAGCCAGGGCTACGCCCAAGATGAACACAAAATGGTCACAAAATGGACAACAGGTCACTTTTATAAGTTCTGGTCCATTAGCATATTGGAGTTATTTGTCCAATTATAGGTTTGGGTTATGAAGTCCCATCCTTATTTTCTCTCTTCAGTCCACTGTTGTTTACGCTCTTGGGCCTGAGATTTGGATCCTTTGTCCTTGGTCCCCAGCTAGAGAAGGAATTGTTTTGTCTACCTACTCTGTGAAGAGAGCTTGCTATCCCCTAATATGAAGCTCAGAACTACACAGTGAAGCAGCACAGAATCTGAAAAATATAAAAGCCAAAACCTGAGGCATCATTATTTAACCCAGAATACTAGAAATTAAGCCTCAGACCAGCAAGTATTCTTCCTCTTCCTCCCCCTCTTTCTCCTCCTCCTGCTACAAAAAGACCCTAGAAATCATCTGCAGGCCTCTAAAAATAGGTATTTTTCTCAGTTTAGCCTATTCTTTGTTCCCAGAGCAAATGTTACTTCTACCTCTAAATCTCTGTCTGAGGATCTAACCTGACAGGAGATAATCTTTCTTTGCCACCTCCCAATCTCCACAACTCTCCAAGATGTGGTAGAGAATGGGGCAATACACCAACACAGTCTTTTAATACTGATGGCTGGCAAGTCAAGGTTCAGTGTACAATTCCCAAAAATCCTGTGGCTTTTGAGTGAGTCACATCAGCGACATTACCCCTCCCTTTGCATTTGGACTCCTACATACACCATGGTTTGCTGCACAGCCAGAGTTCATTTGCAGAAGGTATCAGCATCACAATCTTGGGTCATGAAGAAGTAAGTTAACAGTTTTGGGTTTTTTAATTGTTACAGTCATACTTACATGGACACTTTGTGTACTGCATGAAGCAAGCACTGAGGTGATCTGAATGGCTTTGTGTTTCTTCCATGTCCACGTACTTCTGATGCCCCCTCAAAATGGTCTGTCTAAAAACCTCCAGAAGCTCACTTGCCATTATCATTTTAAACAAAGATAAGCAAAGCTTTGTTGTGTTTTGTTTTCTCTCTTTATCTACCTTCCCAGTTCTCTCTGAACTTAAAACCTAGGTGGAAGCAGAGAAAGATTCTGACTTAACCACAATATGGACAGTTTTGCATCAATCATTCAAGGAATTACAGGGCCAATAGCATGAAAGTCATTAGGAAAAAAAAACCAGTATTTTAATACTGCCAGTTTCTTTAACATCAGCTTTTAACATTACATCAGTTGCAGCAAGTCTGTTATTTTTTTTTTAAAAAGTCCTGTTTTCATTCCCATCTTTCTTGTCAGCTGAGGGCTGAGGGGAGGAAGGCCCCAAGGCTGCAGTTCCTGAAACACACACACACACACCTGAGTGGGAGTCGAGTGGGTTTTCTTTACTGCCAACACATCAGCCGAGAGAGGGAGCAGCAGAGTGGAACAAGGTACAAAGCAGGGGCTCGGAGAGAAAGAGGCACGCCTCTTCAGCTTCAGCTCTTCGCTCGGTCCGTGTATGAAGGGAGGATTTATGAGCTGCTGTGTGATTTAGCCTCTCTTACAAGCTCTCTTCTTTCTCTCCTGGACTAGAATAGTGGCTGCTTTTATTTCCCCCCATGTTGCAAAAGTAATAGTGTCATATGTTAATGTCCTGGAAATAAAATTTGAGGATTATTCAACAAAGAAACAGGTAACAGCAAAGGCTTGAGTAGCTCATATTCAAAAATATTTATTTTTCAGTTGTTCATGATACGTGTCAAATTCTTGGTTACAGCAAAAAATCGTAACAAACAGCATCACAGTGACATATAATCAAGCCATAAGAGTTTATTACAGTTTATTACAACTCTGTAAACAAAAAGAAGTATTTCTGTAATGGCACTGTCCATGAACCAGATTATGGCATACAGAATCTCAGAAAAAGTCAAGAGAAACTTTTACGAAGAAAATAAACCCCCAAATTGAAGCACAGTATATGAACCTGGCCAAAATGGCCCAATCCACATTTAATCAGAGAAAAAAGCATCCCCAGAATTTTTTCTTGGCTTGTTCTTAAGGAAATTAAATCTTCATTGTTTTCAAGGCATCAATCCAGCAAGTGAAATAGTACTATTATTGAATAATATGAATAAAGAGCAAACATCTCTTAATTATGACAACGTGAATACCCCTACTGTTACATTATTAAAGGAGATGAGATGATTTGGGAATGTTATTGCCTGTATAGCATGACACCTTTAAAAGATATTCCTTAGGAAATAAAAATAAGTTACTGAGAAATAAAATCTAAAGTACACCATCAAAGAAACTTTTTTGTGTATAAATATCAAAAAAGTAGAATCTTATTTTTCTGCAATGGAAGTAAACAATTTGATTATAATACAAGGGACATACTGTAAACTGTAGGATGCACTTTGAACTTAAAATATACTCATCTTAAACATATTTTATATATGAGCATCTAAAATGGGATTAAAAAAAATTTAGGGTTTTGTTTTAGATCATGCATTAGTTACAGCTTGCTTGATGGCTGCAGTTTTGCCAGCAGCCTTTTAGTGTTCTGCAAGATCCTCTTAATAAAAACACACAGGTCTGAATTCCACTACATTTTACACATGTACCTTTCATACAGGAAGTTTTGCATGTGTTCCATCTGCAGAGAGTAGGCCCCACAACAGCAGGAGGTAAAGACAGAGCAATGAAGGTACAGTTATTAAAAAGTACTGGACAGCTGGGAGTACATAATACAATTACAAGCTGGTATCTTCAGTTTACAGAAAGCTATAAATTTGTTAAAAAAAAATAGACATCCAACATGTGCTTACTCACATGCTGACACAGAGTTCATGCAAACAATTAAAAAAAAATCTTACCCATTTTATCATTCAGAAATACTGCATATAGTTCATCCTGAAATAAACTGAGGTCCCCTCAGAAACAACAGGGCCTGATGTGCAGATTGACTCAAGCAACACATAATTGCTTCCTCCACACTGAGATGTGTACAGCAGTATCAAACAGGAGGTTTCATTGAATTGGGCTTCATTTCAAACACTGTTAGGTCCAAATCCAGGTTCACTTGTCATTAAGCAATAAGACTACCTTAAAAAACCTGAAGTTATTTTCTTGGAGGAAGAACATTTTCTTCATAATAGCCTGGATTTACTACATTTCCAGCTGGATCATATCTAGCCACCACAAACGTTGAGCCATCACTAGCAGATGCCTTTCCAACTCCCATCTTTTTTGTGTTCTTCCAAACCATTGCTGTAAAGTGACCTGAAGAAAGAGAGAGAAACATAAACATTCCCTCCAGATACTAAATCTGTAACATTCCCTTTAACATGTGAGGTGCTGGGGAAAAAAGAACAATACACAGCTGCTTCTTGTCTAACATGAGAACAAGCTAATGAAAATGAACCCTACCTGTATCTTTTTGCCTTGAAAACCTCTATTCTGATCTGTTCTCCTACCACTATTCCCATTTCCATGTCCTATATCCGAATAAGAACATGTAGCAGGAAAATCATGAAAGAAGTAGTTTGATAAGTATCTGATGTAAAATTTCACAAAGACATCACAGTCTGTACTCCCTGCAGTGTGAACAGCAGTTCTGGGAGTGACTATTATTCATCTGCTTCAACTGCCTCATACTCCCCCATGTGTTTGCATGTGAAACTCTTCAAAAGCCCCACTGTTTTTGTGGCTTCTTCTGCCTAGTTTAATAGCCACCCCTACATTGTCGTTCCCACTATGCACAGGCAAATCCCAAAATCAGGGAGAAAAGCGTGATTTTCTTAATCTGAAACAAGGTCAGGTACCTCTCTTGCTTGAGTATTATTTGAGGAACAAAATTCTCAACTTCATTTTGCATGGACAATATGCAGCCTGCAGACCTGTTCCCAGTCTCCAAATTTTAGCTGAAGTGATCTCTGTGAGTGGAGTGATATGATTCAGCAGAAGTCACATGTCAATGTAAACAACAATATGGTACATTTAGTAAGACTCCTGTATTATTCCAATTTAGTATTTCTTACAAATTAATTTGCTTTAAAAATAAGGTGCCTGTTCAAAACTTTGAAGTTGGAGGGAAAATGCACTACTAAAAAACACCTACAAATTTTGCTTAGTTTCTAATTTCTCAGGGTTTTTTACACTTTTGTCAGTTTTTAGTGTAACAGTAGAAGTTTCATTTTTGAAGAGACAGTTCCCAGTCTGAACTTACCTGTCCTAGAAGAAAATCCTGGATTTTGAAAACTGTAATTTTTTATTTCACTGTACCATCTGTCAGCCACATCTTTTCCTGAAAGATAAAAGAAATGTGCTGCAGAATCATGACATAAACACGAAAGTGTAGCTCACTTACAGCCTGGCCAGTAAGATCTTCTGTAACTTTCAGCTTGGAAGGTAATGACGACATATCTCCATCATCTTGGGTAAGTGCCCCTGTCATCAGACTTACACATACAACTTTCACCAGCTTCTTCCTCTTGAAATGTGTTTGAAAATCCCTGTGTGCCACATTTTCTAAGCAAAAGGCCACACCTGTGTATGTTTACCCCTTCCAGCTCCAGGTAAACCAAAGAAAAATTAAGTTTTTGATGTCTTTTAGCTTCCCATGTTCTCACCAGTATTCAATATTACAGATTTCTGAGTGCATTTGTTTTTAGTGGTTTCTACCTAGCACTAAAGCCATTGTGAAGGTCCATTTTGAGGCACTATAATCTGGAGTACTACAGAGACCTCAAATATTCGTACTTAGGAGCTGCTTCTGTGTGTCCAGCATTGTCTCATCCCATCCAAGGCTTTCCCTGACAACAGCTGTATAAGGACTACGACTACAGCCAGGGATGTAGCTCAGACCAGAACCTGCAGCTGCAATGCAGACAAATGCCAAATGTTACTTGTTTTCCATTACTGGTTGTTAGGAAATTGTTGTGTCAAACACCTGGGGGATAAGAGGGGTCAGGTTTTTCCCCGAGCAACCTTGATAATTAAATTTCTGCTTAGCATTGCAGGATGTATCACCCACATAAGGCCAGGAGATTTCAAAGCAAGCTGCCAAAGCTGTTGAGCCTGCCATCATGAAGAATGCTGGTCCCTGGTGGACTGTTGGCTGCAAAAGTGCAATGACTCATGCTTTGCTATTTTGCAGCAAAAAGTCTTAAGCTTGTGCACTTCTAGAAGTCAGGCACTGCGTTAACTTCTTTAAACTCCAGTTTGTTATGACTGAAGTCAGCTAAAAGGATGATGCTGTTAGCCTGGCAAGCTGGTTGTCAGAGCCCTAGCTGATAAGCAAATATTCAATGAAATGCTATCTCTAGAGAGGTTTATGAGCTAGAAGTCCTATGAACTTATATGCCACACTGCTCGTTAGGAATAGTGCTTAGTAGAGTAAATAATTTTTTCTACATAAAAAGGTAACAAAACTTCTTTTGCCTCCCAAAGTAAAAGTTTCAGGAATAACAATTGGTTTCTTCTTTTCTACTCTCCTCGGACCAGAAAAACAAACCCAGTAGACCTGTATTATGGTTGAAGTATGTAACACATACTTATTTGTTAGTTTCTTACTCACACTAAAGCTAAAATGAAGACTAAAAGAAAGTGCAAATAGTGACCTTTTTGCAATACAAGGGGAAAAGAAAAAGCACATAGTAAAAAACTACACAAAAAACCAATCAGGTCATCCTGTCCCACTCTAGATTTTATAGCTATGAAGGATTTTGATGAGTTTGTGGTAAGCTGGGTGTAACAGAAGTACAAAAGGTGACTGCTGGCATATCAGGCCTTATGAAGCCCATGTATTTTATGTGTACAAGTGCTGAAGTGACTATACTATGTAAGTAGGATTTTAGGAGTTACAGGACTGCATTCCCACTGCTGCCAGCTTTTTATTCCTTCTGTTAATGTATCAGTGTGATATATTATAAACAGTATTTAAAGAGAAAGTCACCCCCACTCTGCTTACTGTAGCTCTGAGAAGTGTGCCTAGGCTGCATGTGACAGAACTTAAAATCTCCATAATTCAAGTATTGCAGGGCACATGGAAGTTTTGACAAACACTATCTCTTCATAATTAATTTGCTTTTAATTTAAAGAATATTATCATTCAAAAATTTGTTTGCTTTTTAATTCAAGGGAGATAGCAATGGCATCAGGTAAGACTGCCTCAATCCTGTACCTGAAAGACAATGAGCATAGTTTGGCAGCACAGTCTATCATGTGTTAATTCCCAGATTTCAAGGATGAAAGCTTTCAACTGACTGAGGCCAGGCATTTAAAGCTGAGAAGCTGATCACTCTTCTCCATTTTTCACATGCAGGATCAAGTTTTCATTATATAGCATTGCTGTCATCATCCTTGAATTAGAAGAGTCATGGCCTGATAAGCTGTGAGAAAATAAAGATTGACTTTTTCCCAGCAAAAGAGAAGGTCACCAAAGGACTACGCAACTTTGGACAAACACTGTCTTGAAATCATGTTAAAGAAGTGTCCTGTAAGTGAAGGGAGTGAATTGTATCTGTCACATGGCACAGAAGTGAGGGAATCCAATGTGGAAGTTATTACCTCGTGAGAAGACAGGTAGGTAGGTACCTAGTGATTAAACAGTCTCTCTTTCCTCTGAAATACTTCTGATTCTTTGCCCTTTGTGGAGCAGTAAACAATGCCCTGGTGGGACACAAGCCAAACCAGTGTTGAAAGTGACAGCTGGCACACAGGGGACTAAGGAAAGCCCCTGTTTTGAACCCAGTGACATCCAGGCTTCCAGAGAGAAAACAGCACAAGGGGTAGGAGTGCACTGAGCCTACCTGCTTTAGCAGCAACTTGCATCCTCAGACTTACTGGTTCAGAAAACTGACCACAATATTTCCACAATATTTAAATGTATCATGGAATAAATTATGCAGTCATATTTAAGGTCTGTTTTGATTGCTTTTCAATGTTTCATTGCAAACAGCTCCCCCTGCTCCCAAAGTTCCCCCAAAACAGAGGAAGTTGGTTGCTGTTGAAAATGCTTTTCAGTCAGAAGGAAAAAAACACGGAAACAAAATTGCTCACATCCCTCATTCCTGCTCAGAGCAGAAATGATCAAGGTTTCTCCTCTCAAGAAGCACATGGATCTGCCCTGCTCTACAGTTCACAAGCTGCAGTGTTTCCACCAGCAACAAGGCATGTTCTCAGCCACACCAGCCATCCCAAACAGAATTCAGACATCCAGTGCTTGCCTTCAAGCCTCCTGACACACGAGAAATGAGATGAGGCATCCTGAGAAGCCTGACATAGCACAGCTGCCAAGGCAGGCTGCGGTCTCTTGCATCAGTGGCAGACGACAGCTCACTTATTTGAACACAGAAAAAAAATTCTGCCATGGAGCATTTCCTGCAGGACTGGAGGAAGGAAACAGCTGTCAACTATTTCTTGGATTACAGGGATAAGCATATTTCTAGCAACAGCTTTCGGCCATGTAATTCTAAAATCCTGAATAGAATTCAAGGTATTCTTGTACCAGTAGAGGAGTCATATTAGAAGGCTTTCTAGCTGAAAGCTTAAATCTTCCCTGAAACAAGAAATGCATCTTCTGGCATTATTACAGAATTCATCAAGAGCCAAAATAAACAACAGCATCACTTCTTGAGAGGGAATACAGAGTATTCTAGAGGTTTATTGAGTCTTGTTTTATCTGGGAAAGAAACCAGAAGACACTGCCTGCCTTTGTTAAGCCCCTGAATGGATGTCTTAATCCAAATTCAGCCTCATTGAGCAGGGTACAAATTAGCTATCCAGAGGGAACTATATGAGAAATAGAGGAAGAATGAACCAACTCCACAGAGGTGAAGACTAAGCCTAGATGAGAAAATAACTTCCTTTGAAGAACTAGCTTTCTCATTCTGGTACTTTGAGTGATCCTGCTGCATTGGAAATGTAGAAATGCTTCACAGAACAAAAGAGAATGTAGCTTAATTTCTCAACATGGTATTTAATTCTGTGGATAAAAACCAGCAAAACTTCTCAAAACTGGAAAGTTATGTACGGAAACTGTGCATTGAAGAAAACAGACCAGATCCAGAGGAAAGACAGACATTGTGTAGAAAGATTTGTGTGTTATGTTTCCAGCTTTCTAAATGGGAATTCCGTGGCTTTAACCTCGAGGGAAGGAGCACAGGCCATTAACACAAACAAGCAGAAAGAACTAAGCTCAGTCAGTGAGTCACAGCCTCTATGCAAACTCTGCCATGCATCTGTGTTTTCCCATGCTGCTCCGAATCCTCTCCTCACACCCTTGGACAAAATGCCAAACATGAGCAGATCAAACAGTATTTTTCCACCATGGGTTTCTTTTTCAACATGAAAATGTACCCACTTGGGACTAGAGCTGGCACTTGAAGAGGAGCCAAACAGCGTCCCTGGGACTAAAATTCACAGGTCCTACAAACAGAGCCTCCAGCCCTACAGAAATGAGCTTCTGTTTCTTTGGGGCTGTGCTGGAAATTCCAGGGGTAGATTGGAATAAAGAAAGCAAGTGGTGACTTTTAATACATCCCACCTGCTGTCCCAGCAGGCTGAGGCATGAGCCCTGCCCACTGGAGGAGGCAGAAGGGAAGAGCCTGCTGAATCTCTCCAGCTGCAGGCTCACTACAGGCTGTCAGCCTGACCAAAATCCAGCTCCTGGGGCACATAAACCAAAGGCTCCCAGTTACATGTTACCTTTACAATCAGAAAATACATGGAGTAAAATAGTCTTCAAAAATGTAATCATGGAAAAGGGCTTAAAGCCTGTTTGCTGACGGTGTGGAAGATATAGTGGAAGGACATTAGCCACTGTCACTTTGGTGTCCATCCCCCTTCTTCTGCCCCCACAAACAGGAACTGCTGTGCAGTGTGCAAGAGACATATTTCTACTTCCCTCACCACAGCTGGACTGTGGGTAGATCTCTCTTTGGCTGGGACAAACTAAGGATAAAGGTGAAGCAGGGGGCATTGTCAGCTTCCTCCTCTCCTGCAGGGACACACACGTACCACGAAGGACAGCTCCACAGCAGGGACGTACGGAGCAGCGTAGCTGCCGAGTCCTGCCTCCAAAGGGACATAACACACCACCACATTCCCTTACTCCCTCTGTGCCCACATATGCTGCTTGCTCTCAGGACACATAGGTGACTGCAAACCACCAGCTTGTCCCCAGGGAGCCTGAGCTGGGCTATGCTGGATACATTTTTGGAGTAGAGGAAACTCCAGCACTCTTGCAACCAGATGCTCTGAGCCCAAAGTACTTGAGATAAGTCATTTATCAGGGGTCTGTGAGACAACAAGAGAAGAGAGCTCACCTGATTGGTCATAGGATGCCCATGCTAGGTTTTCTCCACAATTCCCGTTAGCAGACTCGGAGCTGTGCTTGAGGACCCTCGTGGTAGCCAGTTCTTCTGCATACCTAGCAAAGGAATCCACACATTGGGTCAGTGGCCACAGCTGCAATGAGCAGAAAGGAGGAGGAACAGGAGGAAGAGAAGGATATGCAAGCAAGGAATTGTGCTGGAAGATGACAGGTTTAAGTCAAGTTGCAAAACCCTGAAGCCAGAGATGCTTTAAGGTTACATATATCTATGAGTTAGCCAAAGGAAAAACACATTTTCCCTGTCTTTCATCAGCATCTGTATAAATTCTGAGAAGGGCCTAGAAGAAATCAAAGGGCAGAACCCCTTGCACCTCTTTTTAACCAGCACCTGGAAATCCACTGGCCATCCTTAGCCACAGCTGCTGGTGGAAAGGGAAGTACCTACAGCAATTGCTACAAGTGTCATCTCCTGGCATTTTTAGGTCCCTCACAGGAGTAAATTAAATGTTTTCAGTGAGACTGGGAAAAAAACAGAAGTGGAGATTCAGTCAAAGCAAGCGTAAACCCCCTACATTTACAAATGAAGGAAAAAAAAATCAAATGCAAAAAAATGAGCAGTGAACAAGATGGAAGAGAAGGGGACCACATGGAGACTCTGAGACAACAACTGTGTAAACCAACATAGGGATAAGCAGCACTGTTTCTATAGAATTTGACATGTGTGCAAATGTGGGATGTATTTTATTTTCTTAGAACAATAGGGTTAAGAAGAACATCATGGGTAAAACAATTACTCTATTCAACATTGGAAAGGCTTCAGTACAGAGACAGGGAAATTGGAAAGACCATTTGTTACTTCTTATAGTGGCAACACAGAGAGTCATCAGGTTGTAGTTTTAAAATTCAAGTGAGACAAAGCCCTTCTTCCACACTGTGCAGCAGAAGTCATCACCATGGGACAATGCAGACACCAAGGCACGTGTGAGTTTGAAAAAGAAAGAGGAAAATTCACAGTGTATGGATGTGGGGAGGAATCTTCACAGTAAATTAAGCGGCACCAAATAAACAAGGATACAACTTACTGCTTAGGAAAAGCATAATTTCCAGGATAAATCTGTAATTTCCAGGAGAAGATAATGGGGGAAGGATCACATTTGTTTTGTCCTTCTACTCCTTCCCTAATCGTGAGTTACTGGCATCTGCCAGAGACATGAATTTTGTCCAGCTGAACATTTTGACCCAAGCTAGTTCTTTAGTCATTAGATTCTAATTTCCTTCTGCCCTAATCCTCCCACCAAAACAAAAAAAAAGAGTACTTAGCTACATCCATTAATTTAGAAATAATGAAAACTTGTCAGTTGTCAGTTTGTTAGATCCTAGACTAGAGGATCTTTAGATGCTATCTCTACAGTCCTGTAATTTTTCTCAGGATCCTCGTATCCCAAGTTAGAGGCAGGACTGGGACAAAGTACACACCACAGATGGATGAAGCTGCCAAGGATTTGAGACAAAGGGTGATTAATCCACTCCAGCTCAGGCAGTTGAAAGCATGAGATTTTCATCTGAGATCATCACCCTATGCTTCACTACAGTCAGAGATAAACAGACACCTGCTGAGGCTGACTCATCTCATGTTAAAGCAGGGATCCAGTAGTCAGTTCACCTGTCACAATAACTGGACCTGAAAATAGTAGGAAACATACCTTTTTCAACACAGGTAGAGAAGCACAGAAAAGTACCCGGAGATACACCAAATACATACCAACAAAGGTGTATATATATAGGATATACCCAAAGAAAAGGAGAAGTTCTTCTTTTAATTTAAGAATAATCAAAATCTGTCTTGACAAATATGAGATTTCTTAAATTTCATGTCTTTTATTCAGACCAAAATGTTTCTTGTTCTTGCTATCAACCACTTTTACCAGGATCTGAATATGTCTTTTAATTCTTACAAGTTACAGACCTCAACCAAAGAGAGGTTTCCTACTGTTGTTCATTGCAGCAGAGCATCAGCTGAGACCAAAGAGGGCTGCGAGGAATTTCTGAAGGATCTAAAAATACCCAGCAAGGGCAACAGCACACTTAGAGATAAATGTGGAACAATGCATATTTGATAGAATAATCTAAACTATTCATACAAGCCGACTTGTTCAAACCAAGTGTTGCACTTCTGAGACCCATCAAGTGCTATTGACAAGTCAATGAAATCTCTTCCTCACTGTGAGCAGGAAAAACAGAAACAAAAAAAAACCCTTAGAAGAACAGAAGGAAAGCCCCAGCAGATTACAAGGTTGGTGAATGAGTCACTGGCATTCCACGTCTTAGGAATACTGTATCCAGTTATAATGGTGTCTCAAGGGAAAAAAAAAAAAAGAAAAAGAAAAAAAGAAAAAGTGAAAACACCAAGATTTTCTTGCTGACAGAGGTCATGCCCACATGCCATTTACATGGTGTGTTGTACAGCACAACACCTGGGAGAAATCTAGGAGTCAGGAGCCAGTTCATCTGTGTCCCATCATGCTGGGACAATAAATCAGGTTCTGGAAAGACTACAGCATCTCTGTCTCCCAGTCACTCAGCACAGAGAAATCTGCATGGTTATGGTAGAAAGCTAATGGGAGGAGATCTCATGTCTAGAGTAGGGATCAAACTGCCACCATTTAGTATAACTTATCTTCTGAATAGTTTAATGAGCATTTACTCCTTCAGTTATCTCCTTTGTACTGTGAGTGTCAGCATGAAAAAAAAAAAAAAAAAAGAAGATTTTTACATCTACTTTTTGAAAAAGATTGCTATAAAGAGAAGGGAATTAGTCTGGTTATTGTAACTACAGTAAAGAGGACAAGCAGTATTGGACTCAAATTTCTGTAAGGAAGACTCAAGTCAGAGAGCAGGAAGATGGATTCACTGTGTGTTAGACTGAGAAGAAGTTGTGCAGTCTTCAACTCTGGAGTAGAGGCAAGATGTTTCCTTCCTGACAGAACAGAGAACATATAATACTTTTACTTTTGGGGCTGGGAGATAGATAAATTAATCTGAAATTTCTTCCTCCTGATTCCACTGATCTTAGACCAGTCACCACTTCTTACCATGAAAAAGTTCTTTTCTCACTATTTCAGCAGGAGTAGATATTCTCCTGCAGATGACAATCCCTCATCTGACAGAAGTGGTGGTGAAGCATGTTTTAGACAACTGCCCTCTGCAGAGGACACCTACCAGTGCAGAGAGATGTAGTCCATATCTGAAAAAGGCTCCAAGAAAGATTTATACAGTTGTAACCATAGAAGTGTCCATGTGACCAGCTACTGCTATGTGATGGAAAAAGAGGGGATGAAAGAATGGAGTGTCTCACCTTCTACTCAGTAAGTCTTCACTGGTTATCAGCATGTCAAAAGGCAAATATCTTTGCAGTAAACACAGTCAAACCTTACACACAAAAGTGTCACAAATGTCATTAGAGAAAAGAAAGGACTGAACTCACTGTTGGGCTCCTCTGTTTAGCTTCTTGCAGAGTTTTAATGGGGGGACTCCATGTTTCTTCCTGTAGTCATTGTGTACTTTCAAGACTTCTTCAGCAAATTGTTTGGAAGCTGAAATCACATAAAAAAAAATTTGGAAAGGTCTGTCAAATACAAACATTAGCAAAGACAGAAAAAGCATGCCCTGTACCTAAGCCACTGGTGCAGGCTGGACAGAGGAACACAAGAGTGCCATCCTCATTACCTGGCAGC
Organism: Promerops cafer; assembly: GCA_013398275.1. Classification (NCBI taxonomy): domain Eukaryota; kingdom Metazoa; phylum Chordata; class Aves; order Passeriformes; family Nectariniidae; genus Promerops; species Promerops cafer. Next base: position 2,138,861 of record VZSE01012611.1, on the reverse strand, counting down.
AGGATGAAATGAACCACTAATGACTTGCATCCAGAAACAAACTCTAACAGACACTCCCATTGGGAAGCTACAGACTCACCAAAGGTTGAAGAAAACTGTGATCCTTACTGCTTTCCTCAATAGCAAGGTGATTTAAAGCTAGTCAATCAGTTTGTCAGTTTAAAATAGAAATCAGTTTGATTGACTTTTCTTTTTAAGCTATCAGTGCATTGCATCACCATTCCAGTCTCAGAGTAAGCAACAAATAAGTCCTTCAAGGAGATGTATTAAAAATGCAAATGAATGTCCATCTGTGCAAGAATTGTCTGTATTAGTCAGGGCACCACCTAAAGAGAATGAAGATACTAAAGCATTTAGATCTCTGCAAGTACTTGGAAACAGGCACCATTCTTCTAATTCATTTTATAGTACAAATTCATAGAAATCTCAAAATGCACCTTTATTTGGCTCAAGACAAATAAATGTTCACCAACAGCAAGTGGTAAGGAAAGAAACAACTACTGTGCCATGGGTTTTTGTTAATGATTCATCAGCTTCATTTCTGAATATCCCAATTAGCATGACTACCATCATTTTCCTTGTAAGACACTTCAGAAATCCAAACAGATCCTATGACTACAAAGTGTGTCCTGTTATTAACCTTAGATTTCTCAACTTCCTCTCACTAGTTGATCCTGACAACTAAAATCAATCATTCTCTGCTGTATTAGCATTATTCTCTTCTGCTGTTTGTAATGATGCACTTTCCCCACAATAGCGCTGTCAGTTTACACACACTGCTCTCAAAACTTTTTCCTAAGGTGATTACCCAGCTCACTCTCATGCTTTAGGCTGTTCTTGGAGTTCTCTCCAGTTTCCTCAATAGCACTGGGATAATATAGCAGCCTAAAATAATCTCAGTATGCAATGCACATAAGAAAGCTATTACAGTTTCATGCAGTACCTTAAATCTTTTGAACACAGTCTGAAGTTGGGTTGACTCTTTCCTGACCAAAGTGTCATTGTGGACATTTATCTAATATATTCTCCATAACATGGTTTCAGAGTCACTTTTTTGGTATCAGTTCGTTGGTATAACACAGCAGCCCTGTTGAACAAGGTGACATCTGCCCACCACCTTCCTCCTCTTCAGTTCTCCCTCAATTTTGTGTATCACAAGTTGCACATCATCAGGAAAACAGGCACCTCCATTCTGGTATTCAAGCACACAAACTCCTTTTTGCTAATGAACCTCTTCCATCACTCTTGTTACCATTGCTCACAGCTCACAGATTCTATCAGGCAGAGTCCTAAACCTTTCATCTGCTCTGTCACAGAGGTAGCCAATTTCCACAACATCCATCAGAAGTCACTGAGGAAAGCAAGCCTACATCCAATTCACCCCCTTCCCTGATGTAGGGGGCCCAAGTTTCCAGCAAGGAAATGTTAAGACAGCCTACAAATTAAAGACATTGAAAAACACAGCTTTGAAAGGTGCATCACATAATCCAGACTACTTTTTTTTTGCTTGAGACCACACTAAACTTGTGGCTGTTATCACCTAGACTTAATATCCCACCCACTCAGTTCTGAATAGAAGATAAACAATCTGACCTGCAAGTATGGAAGTTTCTATCCAAATAATTTGCTCTCAATGACAACATCAAATTGAAACTCTAATTAAAAAAAAAAAAAGTCAACTGAAATACAGATTTTGTCAGTGCTTAGTCCATAGATTAACAGAAATACTACATAATGTAGCTCTGCACTAACTTTCTGATTTACAAGGAGTAACAAATAATGGACAAAACTGAGTTGCTTCTAGCTAGAGCGGGCACTGCTATGCTGTCCCTGGAGAACCTCCATACTCCCCTTCCCTCAAAGGTGGCTGCTACAGAAATGCTTATCTTCTGTGACTCAAGCTCATGTGCTAACCACCTCCCTCTGTACAGCCTCTCCCGTGCCTGATGATGTGTGGAGAGGGACGCCCAAGTGCCAGATATATTTCAGATTTGTTTCAGAATGCATGTTAAGTTTTTCCATTTTACCAGTGTTCCATACACTGAGCAGCCAGGCATTAAAAGTGAGAGTTAATGGGAGTTTTCAGGCTCCCACCCAAATGGGAACAGCCTCCCAAACAGCTGTGGAGACGTACTTCTTTCCCTTCACGTAAGCTGCTTAAGCTGCTAGGAAAAAAATTATTTTCTAGTGCCAGAGAGTTAAGTTTGGTCATGAATCATTACACAGCTTAATAAGTAAAACAACTGAAGGTATTAGATACAGTTGCTTGCTCCTCAATATTCAATTATTTGCCTCTGTTTCTTATTCTTCTGGAACATTGGCTAAGATAATGGCAGCTAATGTGTGACATTTTCTAGGCTGTGATGTGGTACAGAGCATACCTTACAGCTGTTACGCCCTTGGACTTCCAGTTTCATTCATCAGCTTTGTGTGACAGAGAAAAATAAGCAGAGGAATCGAGGTTGCCTTTTCCCATTACATTTGTTTCTCAGAGAATTCTATTTCTCTATTCTTACTGTCTCTAAACAGTGCCAATCTATTTGGTCTTTCTTGCATGAAGAGCTCTTCATGCCTGAATCCATACAGTCTCTTCTTAGAGCCATCTTCTCCTGCCATTTCTTCCTTAGTTTGGGCACCAACACAGAGGTGAGTTACCCAGACATGGGTACCACAACACGAGCTGCACCACCTTTGCAGCTGTCAGCTGCCCCTCCTCCGCTGGTCTTGTGGAGCCACAAGATGATAACAGTGAATTGTTCCACAAAGCACCAAAACCCTACACAGCAGAAATGCTGTGGGTAGCAGCACCTCAGCACCCAGGACACACAACATTATAGCAGGCACACATGACTAGTAAAACAGGAATACATTTTTGTACCTAAGTATCCACCCTGGTGGCTCAAAAATGAGCCCTGTATCAATCTCTAGAGGTATTGCTTCTTCTCAGTGCTTTTTGTCCTATTGTTTATGGATTAACCTTCACTGGTAATGTTTTACTTTCTATAAATACTGAGTTTTTCTATTCAGTTTTCAAATAGTTAATATATAATGCTATCAACATCATATATTATCAACAATATATATTATAATATATATAATATTTTATATATAATANTATTATATATTATATATTATATCAACAAGAGAGTTGGGACTGCTCAGTCTAGAGAAGACAAAGCTTTGGGGAGACCTTATTGTGATCTCTGCTTAAAGGGGGCTTATAAGAAAGACAGAGGCAGACTATTTATTAGGGCCTGTAGTGATAGGACAAAGGGCAATAGGTTTAAAATAAAAGAAAGTAGATTCAGGCTAGATGTATGGAGGAATTTTTTTTACGATGAGTGAGGTGAAACACTGGCACAGGCTGCCCAGAGAGGTGGTGAATAACCCATCCCTGGAAACATTCAAGGTCAGGTTGGATGGGGCTCTGAGCAACTTGACGTAGTTGAAGATATACCTGCTCTGAAGGTTGTATTAGAGGACCTTCAACAGTCTCTTCCAACCCCAGTTTCCCTATGTTACTATGAAACAAACCTCATTCAGAATCCTACACAGAAGGGTACCATTATGTCTGTCTCAATCTCTCTCTGAACCATGACAGAGGCCCCAGATTCTTCACCCAATGTGTGCATTAGAGGTAAATTGAGATAATGACCCCACCTTTCAATCTTCCCCCAAAAATAACTAACAAGAAATGTGCTCATATAATCAAGGACACTGCAAGTTACTTCCATATTACTCTTTTGGGCCCAGAACCCGGGCAGAAAGAAACTGTCCTGCTTCCAGCCAGGCCAGGGCTAATTTTTGCAGTAGCCAGGAGGGAGCACAGCTAGGACCTGGAGATTATTCTATACCACCTCTCATCATTTTCCAGGAATGGGGGAAGGGGTCTCTTCCGTGTCAAGGCACGATCAGGTATTTTAGGCACCGAGTGGTAGTGAGCATTTGCTTACAAATCGCTCACCTGTCTTGCACATTTTTCTATTAATATTGTTGCTCTTAGTCTTTGTTTTCTTCCTGTTTCCAGAAAATTGTTTCTCACTGCTGTTTCCAGTAAATTGTTCTTATCTCAACACGTCTTTACTTTTTGTTTCTCCAGTTCTCCTTTCCAGCCACCCATGGGTAGGGAGAGAGGGGACTGAGAGAGCAGCGCATCATTTGGGGTGGTTTCAGTGGGAACACTAAATTGGAGAATACCATTCCTAAATCACAACAGAAGCCAAATGCCAGAATACATGGAGAAGACATGCAAAGTAGATAGAAAACACTTAAAATGTAGTCAAGTAACTGTTTAAACACTGAGTTTACAGTTCTTCTTTAAAACTGAAATCCCTTCAGTCTCCTTTGGTTCTGCAGAATTGCTTTACTCTACCCTGGAAGCAGAAGTGGGTTATGCAATAAGAATGCAGCAAGTACAGCTTTTAGTATGCCCAACAGGCTTGTGGAAATAAATAATTAGAAGCTTTAGGGAACTGTAAAGTAATGACATCAAAAAGTTCTTTGTTACTGTCCCAGGTAACTGATGCTTCTATTGTGACAAACTTCTCAAAGTATATTCACTGACTGGAAACAAACAAAATTCTCAAGTAAAAGAGATCCCAGCTTCTAAAGACCACGTTTGTATCTAGACTCTTCTAAGAGAACTGACATTTATTATTAATCTTTATCCAGACTTGAAATGTAACTCTCTGGAAACCATCCCTAGGTGAATCTTTCACACTCTGAGAATAGCATCCCTTCTATGGAGAAGTGATGGATGTCTAACTGATATGAGGAATGTTAAGAAGACAGTCATGTTCTACTGCACTTTGACTCAGCACTTTGGTTTGAAGCCACAAACGCTTCAGGGTGGTCTCATGCTGGTTGGTGTCTGCAGCAACACAGGGAGTGAATGTTCCATGCTTCTTTCTCCATGTATTTAACTGCACTTTCTTGCCTTCCATTGGGGACTAACATCTTCCAAGACTGGCCCTTAATGCTATATGTCATGTGGGAAAATGGATCTGACACTCCAATTCATGAATCATTTCTAGCCATAAAAACTGATCTCCCTCAGTGTTAAACTCCCTTTTTGTCCAACAAAACATAAACAGCTGATTGCTTGGAAATATACAGAAGAAATGAAACCTGCAGGTATTTATGTATAAATCCTGCAGGAAAGGAAAGATAAAATCATATTGTGTTTAGAAAGTATTGTATCCTGGGTGGAGTTTCCTTGTCTCCTTTTACACAATCAAGACTTCAATAAAGGGGCAAGGTCTCCATCCTATACAATAGGCATTTATGAGAGCTATCATAATTGTTGGCTCATGATTTCCCTGCCAACCTGAATTATCCTGTAACCTTACTATAAGTTAGAAGAGAGTATTGCTGATGGAAGTGAAAGGTACTGGGAGTTATAATTAGATACTAGTTTAAATGGGAGTAGTTTCCTGGAACGTTCCTACGTTTGCTGCTCAAAATAGCTTTCTCTTCAGCTCAGGAGATCCTTCTTCAGGGAGGAGTTTTTGTGATGTTTCTCAGTATCCAGTTTTACCTGAACTTTGCTCACACACCTGCTTATCACTGGAGTGAGCTTCAGGACAACAGTGAGATGTCTGAGTTAACTGGATCTGATGGACAAGGACCCCACTCATTTTAGTATCTGGGCTTGCTCTACAGCAAAGTGGCAACTTAATAACCTTGCATTACCTGTGCCACACTATGTAACACACTCTTTTCCCCCATACCAACTTGGGGCATGTGGCCTGAGAATATGAAGCTGCCGATGCAATAAGGTTTCTATGACATTAGTCATGTCAAAAATTGATTGCAAATCCTATTCTTGCTATAGTAGTGCTGATTACTTCCTCACTTAAGGCCTTTTATAAACAGTAAGGCAATTGACTGTCCTGATTAAAAGGAACACCTGGTAAACTGGGGGCTGCACAGCTCTGAGAGGCAGCAGAGCCTTCCGTGATACAAGCATTTACAAAACAAGCAGCACTAATCAGCAGTCTTGAGGTCTTGAGGACTGACAGAAGCAAGTTTTCACTTTCACTGGAGGCAAGGGTGTGAGGAAAAGTCCTTGGCTTGTAGCCCCTGTCTCCTCCAAACTGACCAACAATCAGAACAGCAAGCAGTCACTTCCATGGAGTGTTCATCTTGCATAAGGTTGGAACTGACTGCTCATCATCTCCAGAGCAGCCAGTACTGGCTTTGCATGAAAAACAATCAAAAGTGTTGTTTTTATTACTGTTCTACCAGGAAGGACACCTGAATATTGTAATCATGCCACACACCCACAGAGACAACATTTGTAGGCAGCTAATGTGTATGCTGCTATCCCTTTTAAAAAGACTGAGGAGACTCTCCCATCAGAAAGACCTTTTATTCTTAAATCAACTGCCACAGAATTCCTGGGGCACATGCACTTCCAAATACAAAGCCAAAAGTGACCTGCATGTGTTAGAATCACACTATGCAGGAGAAGTAATTCATGTAATGTTCTCCATCTCTTTCTTTCCCCAACACTGTATCTGCATAGAGTTCATAATTTAAGAAATTTATTGAAAAAAATAAGGCACAACTATATTCATTAAGGAGTAAAAGTAGAAATCAGGTTTTTGTAGTAACTGAAAAGAAGTAATTGAATTGAAATGGAGTAATTTTTTCTATTCATATTTTGGATGCTGCATGTTCTTATACTCTGTAGATGGACAGAAACAGACATAACTTTGTTTTTACTCAGTGCCAAGTTCATTTTTACATAGCAGTGCTAGCTTTGTGGTGCCAACCAAAGTCTTTGGAAAGTGTGGAATTTTGCAAACAAGAATCAAAGAGAGATAGAAGAACTATCCCATGTCTCCTGGGATATCCACCTTCATTTTACACCTCTACCACTCATGTTCTATCATGCTTTGGGGTAGGCATACCTGAACTAGCTTTAATCTCATCAGCTCCAATATCCTCCCACCTTGCTTTTTTGCCAAGGACATCCAAGATAGCTGTGGCAATGCTCAAAGTATGTTTACTTATGCACTTCCCTGAGGCATGGAAATATGGCCATGCACATTTCTTCTGATCACTGATGTGTGTGAACTCACCCATCCAGTAGCCAAAGTCAGGCAGGGAAGCACAGAAATCTTTCTTTACTCACATTTACTATCAATTACATCACCTGTTTTTCATCCCTCTGCTCAATAGGTTAAACTCCAGTTCTCACAATTCAAAATACTTTTAAAAAGGTATTTATTTCATAGAATTACAGAATAATAGAATGGTTTGGACTGAAAGGGACCTTTGAAGGTCATCTAGTCCAATCCTCCTGCAATGAGCAGGGACACCTTCAACTATACCTGGTTGCTCAGAGCTTCATCTGACCTGACCTTGAACATTTCCAGGGATACATTAAATGAAGTTTACAGTGACATAAACAGGCCCATATTGTCTTCCTACACAACACCCCAGAGTCCTACAGCCTCCTCACACCTAGTTGCACAGGAGCCAGTTCTGCACCACGGAGATTGGGCATCTGCACAACCTCACCTCATCCCCCTCTGCAGGGCCACCCAGCCCAGCTCTGGCTGCTGTCCAGACCTTCACAGACTGGGCAGAACTTGCCTACATCTGCCTGTAAAAACAGAACAGAGATAGGCTCCAACTTATCTTTCAGAGAACAGCATAGCCTCTACAGAAAGAGAGATCTGACATAGCCTACTGGCCTGTTGAGATAAATAATGAACAACAAAACAGTCAAAATCAAAATACTTTTTGTTCCTGCACATAGAGCAGCAACAGAAGCAAATTCAAACCCAGGCAAGACAGACACTACCAACTATATTGAGAGAAAATGTAGGGTTTGAATGTTTCCAGTAATAAAAGCTTTCTTCATGCTCAAGTTTTTTTGTTTTTTTTTTTAATGTACAACACAATAGATGAGAAACCTTGGTAGGTATCTCAGTTACTACAGACCATCACATTCTACCTTATTCTTCCTGAGCCCTTCCCACTTGTTTTGGTATTTATCTGCCTTGAACATGAGGAGCTAAGGGTATAATCTAACCATTGACAGGAGCAACCGGTGTTGCATGGGGTGGCTGCTGCATTCTCCTCCCACACCAAAACTCTGATGGTGCAACAGACAGGTAAAAATTTGGCCCAGAATACTGCCAAAGCCTAACACATTCCAGGAAGACTTTTTTTTATCTGCTATTTACTGAACTTAAACCCAGCAATAAATGTCTTCCGCACACAAAAACTGGAGATGTGGGGCTATGAATTGAATCAACTTTGGATTTGAAACGTCATTTTCCCACCACACCTCCAGTTCAGTTCTGGTGTAAAGAAAAAGACAGTAACTTGTGTTGGCAAGTTCTGCAAATGTCCCAATATTACCAAATGCAAAACTCTGTTTCTAGCAGTTCAGAACAATCCATCTTCCCTATCCCCACTGGTCCTGTAAAACCAGCCAGCTCAACTCTTCATCATTTTAGCAGCTTGGAGGTATCTCATTTTTCAGAAAGTAAACAGGTCACTTGTCAAGTATGCCTGTACTTCTGTCATGACCTGCCACAGCTCTCTCTTACCAGGATACTGAAGTACAAGTCAGCATTTCAGCTGAAGATGTAGCTCATTCTGCAGAAAACACAACAGTCCTTTATATTGCACTCTGAAGATGCATCTTAAGAGTTAAAAAACAGCACATGCTTCTAAATGAGATTAAAAACAGCATGGAAAACTGTACTGAGTCTGGTTCCTGTCTCTTTTCCTTTTGTCAAAACCCTTTCTCAGCCCCTCTTTGTTTTTTTGTACTGACTCACCATACAGAGCAGTGGATAACTCCCAGTCCTTTCTCTGGAGTCCCACCCACATTTGCAGAAGGGGGAAAAAAAAGGAAAAACGGCAGAAAAATAAAACCAAACTATAAAAAGAAAGCCAAACTCTGTAAAATGATAGCAGTATTTATTGAGCCTGACCTTGACTTTGACACCGTCTGCACCCACTTGCCAGAATAAACAGGGCTATTCCCCCGTAGGGAGCAAGTGGGGCAAGCTCCCTTCCCCCACGAGGTTGAACCCGTGAGGAAGTGGGAGAAATAAGACTTTTAGCAGCCTTTCCTACCACCATCCCAGCCTTTTCAGAGACTCCCACTGCTCAGCAGAAATCCACGTGCTCCAGAGCGGAGGAGTGGAGCTTGCAGCCAGCTGCTTTCCCGAGCATCGCCTGCAGCTGCTCGCAGGGATGGATATCCCCTGTGGGGCGAGGGCTGCCCGCAGGACCCCGCCTCCGGCCGCGCACTGCTGCAGCGGGGTCAGAGCCCTGCCGGCACGGCAGTCTCAGCAACAGGGCAACGAAGAGCTCCCCGCTCCCCATCCCCTCCTTTCCTGCAGAAACACCCCTGTCTTTTTGGTTAGAGCTCTCTGGGATCTGTGGGGACGGCTGCCTGCACCCTTCACTAATCCAAATGGTGTCTGAAAAGAGAAGACCTAGGGGAGGGCAGAGGGGGTCTCCGTGTTTGGCTTAAGTATTTGCAGGAGTTATGACCACGGAAGGCATTTTTCTCACCCTGACAAAGAAGTTTCAGCATGATTTTGTTTTCATCAGCTTGTAGCTTCCAGGGAAGAAAGCTGAGTCAGAGGTGCTGATGCTTTCAACACTCAGCTCTATCCAATGAAACACAGCAATGCTAAGTCTCCAGCTCTGACACTTGGAATGAAAATTGCTTCAAATATAATCTAAGAACTAGTAATACTACATTATTGGAGAGTTTCTATCGAAGAACTGAGATTTCCAATAGCAGGTTTTCTTTGACAAGAAAGATCTTGTCACATCTAAAGATCACATCTAAATCAGATTCTAAAGACAGATTTTACCAAACCCAAGAAGTTAAAGAAACTTCTCATTTATATTAAAGTAGTGGCCCTGCTTGTCATGAGTTAGAGCATCCTTAAATTAAACCTTCAGGTAATCTCTGCCTTAATCTTTCTGACCCTGGAGAGGAGCAATCTGTTTTGAGATCAGACAGATCTGTCATGCAACCTGTTACATGTTCATGTACCCTGGTACAGAGAAATTTGTCTGCATCACACCTTAAAAGTACTAGAGCGGGCACACATTTTGTATTTCACACAAAACACAGCAGAAGCTGTACTCTGTAAAACAGCTGCTCTTCCCATTCAAAGGCAAACCACACTGAACAATCTCAGACAGGAATTTGAAGACTTCAGTGAACTAGAAAGGGCAGATGGGATTTAGTCAATAAACCAATTGTCAGGACAGGATCTCAGTTTCATGATTCATCTAAAAATATTGCACATAGCTCAAAGCCAATAACCTGGACCCAGTTTAACATTGGTTTGAAAAGTGTGATACAAGTGACAAAACATTTTTAACATGTACCTAGATCTCAAACTCTATTTGTATAACCACTTAAGGATGCAAACATTACCCAAGCCTTGGCAAAGGGAGTTTCTGGTCTGTCCTTGTTCCTAAGTTTGTAAAAACCAACCAGTGCACAGCAATAAATGTGCAGGGGAAAAAAAAGAGGATGGTAATTGCCTTATGACTGTTTTAGCAATTTGCATGCATTGAAATAAAAGTAGATTTTTATTCCTTTGGGGATTGGGAGGTGCACAGTGGAGTATCACTACTGCTTTTGTCCAATGTGATTTGCTAATGTGATGTACAGACACTACACTGATTTGGTATTTGTACTTCTTAGCATGGGAAGTGCTGAACTTGATACTTCACAGCAACTACACTTATTTAAATTGTTACAGGGTTATTTAATCCCAATCTAGCTGCCAGGATATGAGGCCAAACCCACCCACTGGCAGCTGGACTTCACCAAAAGAAAGCAGGTGGTTTGTCTGGACTGGGTGTCACACCAGTAAGCCCTCCACAGTCACATTTCCAGACAGCTCTGATCTCATCTAGCAAGCTGACCTTTAAAAATAAAGAAAAAGGGAAAAACCCCAATACGCCCATGCTGAGGCCCTTTAAAGTGTTACTCACACAAAGATTTTCCTTAAGTTTCTCTGAAGAGGCCTATAGTTTTGAGCTAATCAAGTACTAGGTTTTGCTGAGCATGTCCCTGTATGCGCTGTTCACACACAGGACAGACAGACAGCATGCCACCAGGCTCTGATTTGTCACAGAAACAATGCCCTAAGAACAAGAACAAAATGTCCCATCCAGTTTCACAGCTGTTTCAGAAATTCAGGACAGTTTTTCACTCATGGCCTTAACAGGACAAAGGCGGAGAAAACCCGGGGCACTGAGCACTCCCTTCTTAAAGTCTCTGGCTCCTCGGCAGCTTTGGAAAAGTCTCTCCCAGCCCAAATTGAGCAGGGCACACAGCCAGCAGCAGTGGGGAAAGAACCAACAGCACAGACAGCAGCAGCAGGGAAAGGTTTAAAGAATATTTGCACAGCTGGGGAGAGACCTAGGAGCTGAGCAAGGCTGTCCTCAGTTAAATGGTAACCAAATCTTACATTTAAATCCTTCGGACAGGAAGGGTGATAAATCTTACCCCCCTCGAAGCATCCTGCTGCTTATCTGCAAGGCTAATAAGTTTTGTCAGGCAGCAAGACACAAAATAACTTTAAAGCTACAGGATTCATAGTCATTTTTTACAGCAAAGCAAAAGTACTTCAGGTTACAAAATACAAACTGTATAGGAAATACAACTACACCATGCAGGCTGAGGAGAGGGGTTACTTTTCGTTTCTTTCAATCCAACCCTTTGTCAGAGAGAAAGCTCCTCCCAGGCTGTACCATGCACTAATGAAAGCAGCCTTCTCCGAGGAAAGGCACTGAACGCTTTAGCAACACTTTCCAAGCACAAAACCAGGCACGGACTTGGTGCAAACACACAGCCAACTGCACGAAGGCATTTGCTCACCTGATTTCCCCATGACCAAGTGGGTTTTTTTGTTTTCTTGGGTTTTTTTGGTTTTTTTTTAAATTTCACCTGCTTCCTCCTCTCTTGACTGAGTTTTGCCGCTAAGTGCCAGGATGAAGTGTTCGCAGTTTCAGCTCAACTTCTTCATTCGCCTGCGACCGCTGCTGGGGGAAAAAAAAAAAAAAAAAAAAAGGCTCAGCAGCACGAACCCGCTACCGCCCCTCCTGGAGCACTGGAATAACCCTGCCCATGCCTTTATAAGGCATAGGGACACCGCTCTTTTTTCACTAAAAGATCCTGGTTAGGGTCAGGAGCTATTTATCCTCCACAGTAACCAAACAGCTCCAAAACACCATATGTTTTCACATACCATTTTAGCTTAGTAATCGCATCTGTCTTCTGATAAGAGTAGGCTGTGAGAAGAAATTCTGCTGACAAATAGTTCTGCTACCACAGTGGGCATGGCCCATGGGGCTAATTCATACAGCTAAATGCTGCTGAAGTTTTACCCACTTGCTGTACGTAAAGTTGAAACAGAAAAGCGATAAAGCACTTTGAAGTATAACTACATTTGTAGGTCTAAAATGAATCACTTCCTGCACTGTTACAACATAATCTGTAGAAGGTATTAGTAAAATAACATTTTGCAGGTTAAAGAGGAACTGTGCTGATGGTGTGTTTCTGTGAAAAGCATTGGACATGAGTATGTCTCATTTTATCTGTGTAAGCACGCTGTGCCACTGTTATCTTCACATTACATCGAAATGCCTCAAGCTAATCTGGCAAATATTAACTACTCTAACTACAGTGAACATGATACTTTGATTTAACTTCAGAAGTGCTGCATATCTACAAACAATAATTCAGTTACGTGTTTCCAGCTTTCATCTTACCGTCATCACAAAAATCATCTGAGGTTAATACTTCCCAATTTTTACAATGCCTTTCAATATTTCAAGGTTCTTCTTGGTTTTGTGCCAAGTCTGCTGGCTCAGCAGGATTTAATTATCCTTGGTCCACCTCTGTAGGCTTGGTTCCATGGTAAGAAAAGGAAAAAAAAAAAAAAGATGCAAGGGTTGGGTTTTTTTCTTCTTATGCAAGTAGCAGCAGCAGTTAGGGAAAGGCAGCATCCCTTCACCAACACGCTGCTCCTCCTGTGGCTGTTCCACTGGCAGGGCTGAAACAAAGCTTGAGGGAGTGTCACTGACAGCTGATGGGTTCACTGAGAAGAGGCACGAGGGCAACTGATCACCATGCAGAGAAGGAAACCGCAGGGTGTGAGACCACACTCATCTTCACAGCTGCCTGACATTTTCCTTTGCTGGCAGCAAGGCAGGCAGCAGAATAGGAGAAGGAAGTGAGAGAAGGTGCAGAAGGAAATCTCTTCCCAGTCTCTCTGATGCAAGTGGCAGTAGCTGGCTAAGGAGGAGGGTGGAGAGCTGGAGTTGGTACTATCAGAGCCCTCTCAGGAAAAAGCTGCTGTTTTACTTGCTTGCAGAAGTGAACAAACCATGGACCAGTCTGAATGAACCTGATCCCTAGTCTCTGAAAATGCTCTGCTAAACTTGAAATACTGGGCTGTACTGCTCCTAGGACATACATCAGTGCTCAGCAATAGCTAGTGCCACCCTATGGCCACGACAAGGAGTTAAAAGGGATTTTATATTTGTGCCGTTGGGAGTCTCTGGTATTTGAAATGTTAATTTATATTTTCATACTTGATTGTTATATTTTATACTGTTTATGTTTTAGATCTTTATAATATTCAGCTGAATTACAAAGCAACGTCGCTTCGGGACCTGGACTGCTAGTAAGAAACAGCACCAAGCATTTTCAAAAGTGACAAGATACACCTGCATACCACATCTTGTGAAATCACAACTTAGAAAAGAGGATTTCTCTGATCTGACAAAAATCCAGTGATATCTACAGGGAAAAAAACCTGTGCTTTTTCTGATCAGAAAACCAGGAAACCAAAATCAATGTTCCAGCCTGAAATGTAAAAGCATCAGTACAAAGTAAATGCAATGACTCATCAAAGACAGGAAAGCATTGTAAGCTGAGACATACAAAAGCAAAGAGGAAGGAGGGAGCTGGGCTTTTTTATTATTTTAACATCACCTGAAAGTTCCACACTAAAGAATATTACTGAAGAATATTATCAGATGGAAATTTGGAGGAGGTATATACGCTAATAATTAAGAATTCAAGCAAGCCTTTGAAAATAATGAGTGATTAAATAAAAGCCTCTGCTATTGATAATTTTCAAGCTGTAAGCCATTAATATCCTTTTACCAGTTTCAGGTAGTATCAAAAAATGTGAATGGTAACAAACAGGATTTTCCATTTGCTTTATGATGTGTCAAAGCACCTCCAAAAGCATGATTCCTTTACACAGAGAAAATAATAGGATGACATTGGTATTATCTAATAGTGGACGTTGGAAACTACATTACAGATACAGAAATGCCCTGTGCAGTGAGAGGAGTTCAGTATTCTGCCTTCTATGGCCACATCTACTAAATGTTTCTGGAAAAGAAGCAAAGAAAGGTACAATGTGGACTGACTAATTTTTAATTGTTTCATCTTCCTGTTAAAAGGAAAGCAGAACAGAAACAGTTGGCTAAGAAAAGTAACACTTACCTAGTAAAGACTGGTGTAATAAATATTCTTTCTGGAAATAGGCTATAGAGCACATGAGAAGAAAAAAATGGAATTTGAAAGGAAGTGCATGAATCATTACAATCAGGGAGTTAGTGATAACTCATCTGCAGTAGAGCTATTTCATCTGCATCCTGAAAATCTGTGGCTAAAATTTTGGTGTCAAACTGACTGAGCCATTCAGATGACAAAACATTCCTCGTTCTATTCTATCTCCCCTTTTCTCCTAACAAAGCAAATCCATTTCACCTGCCCATATCAGCTGCTTCTCTTTACCTTGATGTGACTGACCCTAATGCACACAGTTTCATAACCTACTCTGGTACCACCAGATACTTCCCTTCTTTGCTTTCCTGTCTCTTTCTGGAAGTTTCCTGTGCCTCTCTTTCTCTCTCCTGTGCCTCAGCCTGCCACATGTGACTTGCTGCTTGCGTTGTGACCAGCCCTGGGTAGCCACAGGCACTCGTGTGGTCCCCCACAGGTTGCCCCAGGGCTGTGGACCTGGCAAGGCCAGTGTTGGAAGTGGCAGTGTGGATTTCTGGGTTCAGTTGGGATTGTGATGCTGCTGCCTGCCGTCTCATCCAGCTTGGTCTTCACAGTCGTGCGCCGACAGCCTTCGATATTCCTCCAGGACCCTCCACCAGCCAGCCATATATGGCTAAATCTGTAGAAACTCAGGATTAAACAGATGTCTTTTTGATAAAGCAAGGAGCCTCAGGCAGATCCCAGGTTACCTGTTGTGTTCCCAGAGGTCTGCCTGCACACAGCTAAATACCCCCTTCCATCTGGCAAGGGCACCCCCCAAGCAGGGCTCCACAGCAGCTGTGTGCCTGTTGTGAGGGCCCCAGTAGCATCATGGATTTGTCTGCACATTTCTGTTCCAGCAGCAGTGCAAGTAAGGAAGTAACAGCCAGCCAGCTGCTGCCTGTTCAGATCCCCAACTGCTGGCAGGCAGGTTCAGACACATATAAGGAAGCCTGAGATGAACCTTTCTGCATGTGCATGCTCTGATGGGTCCAGTTGATACAAATGCCTGTCATCATCAATGTTCTGAGTCATTAATTCATTCCATCAGTTGGCATCTATCAGGTATCCACACAGGTATTTAGGTATCCACACAGACTGGGACAGACATTTGACAGCACCGTCACACGCAGGTCCTGCCAGGGAGGTGTGGATGCATCCCATCCTGCTTTTAAATACAACACTGAGCAGTTTCTCACGTAGTCAAACCATGCAGACAAAAAGTTTGTGAGCAATTCTAAATGTAACAAATCTGTTTTCCCCGGACACCCTTAACAAGGGACACTAAGGAGCAACAGTATTTATATGATTCTAAAAACATCACACCAGAATAACATCACGTGTAGTTAAAAGGACCATGAGCAAACTGTAAAATTATGTACAAGGCTGCATCAGACAACAAGAAAACCACTTATTTTTAAAAATGTAAAAGGTAAATGGGGCAAAAAATGATGGTAGAGTATTTTAGAATATTCCTCCTCTTACAGTTATGCCCAGCTTTGCTTCTGGGCTCTATATTGGTATTGCCATTTCACCTGTGAATTAAGCCATGTTGTGTAGCAGATAAAGAAAAGTCAGCTTCAACACAGTTGGAGATGTTTATTTTTCTTGCAAGACAAGCTGCTGCTTTTTAGTTTGACCATAATGCTCAGCTGCTGAAGAAAATGAAAAGAAGTGAGCTGGAAAGAAGAAGAGTGCAAAAGCAAGGCTATACCTTGCTTTTCTAAGCACTGTGCTGTTATCAGATGGCCACATCCACAAAACTCACACAGAAAACAGCAGACTGTGATTGCAGAATAGTCATTCACTTCAACTTCTTCCTACACACTGCGAGATAAAAGTAGCGCGTGATTAATCATCGTCATAGAATTACAAAATGGTTTGGGTTGGGTTGGAAGGCACCTCAAAGATCATCTAGTTCCAATCCCCCTGCCGTGGTGGGGGCTGGAACCAACAACAGTCTCAAGGGCTGGCTTGTAAGCAAAGGTTTGGGGAACAAAACATGTGAGTATTGTCGTCCAAAGGAGTGTAGCACAAGCACTGCTGTTCTCTTGAGAAGCCCAGCTGATATACTTCAGGATCACATAAATCTCTGAGAGTAATAGCACACAATCTCACCAGAGCAGGGCAGTGAAATGCCCACTTCAGACTCGGGGATGTTTCTCAACATGGCTCGAACTATGGGGGTTCTCACTTGATAAAAGAATCAGAGTAAACCTCTCAGCATAGTTGCCCTCAACTAGCTCAAAGCAGGAGCCTCCATAGGAAATCCCACTTCCAGATGCTCAGAGCTGTCCAGATGCTCAGAGTGCTTCTCCTCCACCATACCAGGGAGAAATGGGGCTCCGTAAGAGACAGCTCAGTCTCAGGATAGAGAGGAGTCAAGGGAAAGAGAGGGAGAAGAAGGTACCCTGAACAGACTTGACAAAAGAAATATTTAGGAGCACTGAAAAGAAAGAGAGTTTCTGTCATTTCCTCAAAGCGTTACCTCTCTCCTCCAAGGCTGCAGTGGGCTGAACAGCATCTGGAGCATGCTTCATGGGCTCTCTGCTTCAGCACAGTACCTCAGGTAGAGTTTAAACACCGTTTTACAGGAGCACTGCGCTGTAGCTATGATAAGAAAAGGTAAATGACAGCCCAGGTGAGCACAAATACACAAAGTGGTCAGTCAACGAGGCCAGTTGCTGACCTCCAGTAGTGGTATATCCACACAAATACACTGACCAATGCAGCACCTGTATTTCACCTTCTTGTGCATTGCCCCACAATATACTACTTTTTGTACCTAATCCACATAACCTTTGTTTTAGCAAAACCTCATCCTACTGATTGGAAGTAGCTCCTGCTTAACAGCCACAGATTTAGCTATTACATTAAAATATCCTTGTACATGAACCACATTATGAGTCAGAAAGTAAATTTGAGCAGTTACTCATAAATGAGATCACACAACTCTGATAGGTCCTGGAAACCATCAGTTTAAACATTCAGAAAAAGACAAGAAAGCACATCTGATACAGGAAAATAACTAGAGAAGAAACAAGAAAAAGGCAGGTTGTGGTACTGTTTAAACCTCTGATTTGCTTCTGCCTTAAATTACGTGGGTAGTCCTAGTTTTCTTATCTCAAATAGGATACAACAGAAGTGGGAAAGGATCAGAGAAAGGCAGCAAGGACATGGAAGTTTCATACACAAAATAACACGGCTTTAAGCAACCTGTTCTAGAGGAAAGTATCCCTACCCATGGTGAAGGGTGAAACCAGATGATCTTTAAGGTCCCCTCAAATCCAGGCCATTCTGTGATTCTTCAGCCAATGGAAGAGCTCATGGAAAAGGAAATAACTGACATTACTACAAGAGGATGAGCAACACAGATGGCTCATGACTGTTGATTATGTCCTCCAATACAAGAATTAGAAGATATTAAAAGAAGTTTGTGGGAACAGGGTTCAAAAATATGAATGTGGGATGCAACAGAAAAGATGCTTTGGGAAGGAGATTTTATTTTTGTGCACACTGCCTCTTGTCCTACCAGTGGGCACTGCTGAGAAGTGCTTGTCTCCCTCTCCTCCACTCCTTCCCCTCAGGAAGATTGATGAGATCAACCCTGAGTCTTCTTCAGGATGAACCATCCCAGTTCTCTCAGACACTCCTCACAGGAGATCCTCCTTCAAGTCCCTAAATTGTCTTTGTGGACCTGAACTGAACTTACTCCAGTTAGAAGATCTATGTGTATCCCTCCATCATCTCCTCTCCAGCAGCTTTCTTTCCTGACATTTACATCAGGCTTTTCACAATTCCCACAATGACCATACTCAAGCACCATCTCACC
>VZSE01012611.1:2040009-2120028 GCA_013398275.1 Promerops cafer | reverse complement strand
TGGCTCGAACTATGGGGGTTCTCACTTGATAAAAGAATCAGAGTAAACCTCTCAGCATAGTTGCCCTCAACTAGCTCAAAGCAGGAGCCTCCATAGGAAATCCCACTTCCAGATGCTCAGAGCTGTCCAGATGCTCAGAGTGCTTCTCCTCCACCATACCAGGGAGAAATGGGGCTCCGTAAGAGACAGCTCAGTCTCAGGATAGAGAGGAGTCAAGGGAAAGAGAGGGAGAAGAAGGTACCCTGAACAGACTTGACAAAAGAAATATTTAGGAGCACTGAAAAGAAAGAGAGTTTCTGTCATTTCCTCAAAGCGTTACCTCTCTCCTCCAAGGCTGCAGTGGGCTGAACAGCATCTGGAGCATGCTTCATGGGCTCTCTGCTTCAGCACAGTACCTCAGGTAGAGTTTAAACACCGTTTTACAGGAGCACTGCGCTGTAGCTATGATAAGAAAAGGTAAATGACAGCCCAGGTGAGCACAAATACACAAAGTGGTCAGTCAACGAGGCCAGTTGCTGACCTCCAGTAGTGGTGTATCCACACAAACACACTGACCAACGCAGCACCTGTATTTCACCTTCTTGTGCATTGCCCCACAATATACTACTTTTTGTACCTAATCCACATAACCTTTGTTTTAGCAAAACCTCATCCTACTGATTGGAAGTAGCTCCTGCTTAACAGCCACAGATTTAGCTATTACATTAAAATATCCTTGTACATGAACCACATTATGAGTCAGAAAGTAAATTTGAGCAGTTACTCATAAATGAGATCACACAACTCTGATAGGTCCTGGAAACCATCAGTTTAAACATTCAGAACAAGACAAGAAAGCACATCTGATACAGGAAAATAACTAGAGAAGAAACAAGAAAAAGGCAGGTTGTGGTACTGTTTAAACCTCTGATTTGCTTCTGCCTTAAATTACGTGGGTAGTCCTAGTTTTCTTATCTCAAATAGGATACAACAGAAGTGGGAAAGGATCAGAGAAAGGCAGCAAGGACATGGAAGTTTCATACACAAAATAACACGGCTTTAAGCAACCTGTTCTAGAGGAAAGTATCCCTACCCATGGTGAAGGGTGAAACCAGATGATCTTTAAGGTCCCCTCAAATCCAGGCCATTCTGTGATTCTTCAGCCAACGGAAGAGCTCATGGAAAAGGAAATAACTGACATTACTACAAGAGGATGAGCAACACAGATGGCTCATGACTGTTGATTATGTCCTCCAATACAAGAATTAGAAGATATTAAAAGAAGTTTGTGGGAACAGGGTTCAAAAATATGAATGTGGGATGCAACAGAAAAGATGCTTTGGGAAGGAGATTTTATTTTTGTGCACACTGCCTCTTGTCCTACCAGTGGGCACTGCTGAGAAGTGCTTGTCTCCCTCTCCTCCACTCCTTCCCCTCAGGAAGATTGATGAGATCAACCCTGAGTCTTCTTCAGGATGAACCATCCCAGTTCTCTCAGACACTCCTCACAGGAGATCCTCCTTCAAGTCCCTAAATTGTCTTTGTGGACCTGAACTGAACTTACTCCAGTTAGAAGATCTATGTGTATCCCTCCATCATCTCCTCTCCAGCAGCTTTCTTTCCTGACATTTACATCAGGCTTTTCACAATTCCCACAATGACCATACTCAAGCACCATCTCACCTGCATTCATCCCAGAGCTTGGTTCAGTCTTTTTACCCCTGCAGAGTGCTGTCTGCCACCCTGGGGCTATGACTGAGCTAGCAAGTACTTCAGCACAGTAGTTCAGGCAGATTTGTAGCTTAATGTTTCATTGAGTTTCATCTTGTCCTAAAAGGAGTGCATGGCCAGCAGCATGAAATGAATACCCAACAGCAGTTGCAGCAAGTCAGCTAAACTCCTGAGCAAGTCTCTGGCTGTACTCAATCCCAAAAGAATCCATTTTACACCAGAGGCAGTCCCATAGTGCAAACTAATGAGAGACAGAATGCCATTCAAGATGGGCACTGGTATCTCGTATAACCCTGCTTTTGCTGACCTCTTTCTGTTATTGACTCTGTGTCCTCATAATTTCATCCAACTCACTTAGCAGAATCTTGACTTATCTCACTGGTACATGTAATGAGTTTGCAATGGCACGGCTCATTTACCTTGTTAGCTAACAATATCATACTTGATTTTCCTTAGGCAAGATTCCTCTGGCATTACTGCTTCGTGTTGTCCTTCAACTACAGAAACACAAATTCAGGAGAAGTCAAGGTAATAAATCCAGAAAGAAAATACAATTTTTGTTTAATTATATTGTTTAGTATTTTTCCTCCCAAATATTTTTTTGCTTAGTAATACACTGGATTTTAGATGCAACAGGCACACTTCCAAAAAAGTTCCCAGCAACCTCTGACACCAAGAATAAGGGCACTGTTTATCACTAGCAGAAGAACCATCACATTTTAGTTGATAAAATATTGCTGGAAGCAAGCATCTGAGCAGAACACACAGACATCTCTGAAATGATAAGAAGGTTATTCCCAATACCTTATTTCTTTCCTGTTCTTCTTTCCCTCTGTGTTTCCAATCAAATTGCAAAGCCATCCCTGTAGAGAAAAGGGCTAATCAAAGACACATGAAGGAAACAGATGTTAATTCCATAGCAGGCATCTCCCCAGCTATACATGGGGAGACACTGCCAGGGTAAGTGCTTTGCTCAGGGGAATGGCTGGGAGCAGAGTGTCACCCCTCACCCTTGTGCTGGGGCTGGACTGTTTGGCTTGGCAGGATACATTTTTAGCCAGAAGAGTCCAATGACCTGGCTAGCCACCTGCAAGTCCTACTGCTTTTGAGAGAGGCAGTATCCAGAGGCAGTAACAGCAGCCTGGTCCAGATGCACACGCTAGAACTGGTCCACAGTTCTCGTACAGTTATAGCCCCTCCTAAAACTACATACTTGGGAATAGGGCACACTGGAGGAAAAAAAAAAGCTCCTAAACTGTGAAAAAATAACAACATCACATATATATGTCATGTCTGTTGTGGATCTCCATTCATACCTCCCAGTTCAGGATCTTGCCCTCATCTGTTGATGCTGCTCACAGCTCTATCACCACAATTTCACACCTTGGCACATGCCCTGGCTTATCTCCTGGCTATGCTATTTTCTGGCTCTTCCATTCCTGCATAAGGCTCTTACCATTCCTTTTTGCCTTTTTTTTTAATGGATCAATCAGAACCAGATTTATTGCCAGTCTGCAGTTCTCAGGTGCTTCTGTCATATTTAGTGCCAGCCCTCGGTTTTAATGTCCTAGGATTGTGGAAATTTCTGCTTTTGTTTTTTCTTAAAGGTTGCTTTTCTAGACCTCTTGCTTGTAAAGAAACTCCTGACAGTGTCACCTGTAAGGAACAGATGGCAATTAATTTATTTTTGAATAATGTAGGCACTGAGGTATTCTAATGAAACGTAGCTTCTGAAACAGTGGGAGATGAGAAATGGAATTGGATTCTTACACTTCTTTTCTCAGTGAGTCCACTTTCCCCCCATGAATTCTGTCCCTTTGTCTTTTCACTCTGAACCCTCTGATGAAATCCTTGCTAACATTCAGTTAATTTTCTTAGGTCTGTCAGCACATTCATATATCTGTATTTTCAATATACTTTTTAAATATACCATCGAAGATCCCATATAGATAGCACATTGGAATGATATTAATGCAATTTTAATGTATTTTTTATCACTTCAGTAGTCCACCAAAGAACATACAGCCAATATTAAAGCTGACAAAAATGAAATATCATTTTGAGTCTTCCATGTGGGTTTTAGACAGGATATTTTGGTTTCCCTGCCATATCCTTTAGTCTGACATAATTCCAAAGACATTATTTCAATTTTTCCTTTTCACACTCTGTATCTATAGGTGATTGCATTCTGTCTCCCTGGCATTGTACTGTACTGCCCACAAGGAACACCTTCTGTCCCCCTTTTTTTGTTTTGCTTGTTCCTTAGCACTTTTAGGACACCATGCACCATTCACATACCCCTTACAGTTTTTCAAAATCATAAAAAATGACCAGCATTGAAAGAGTTTGTAAGTAGGTAACATCAAGCAAGGAAGTCAAGAAAACTCCCAAAATCTCTGAGATCAGCTGGAGTCTGTACTGCCATCTTTAGGTTGTACTACCACCCATCGGCTTGAAGCAGAACCAGCAAAAGCAGCTGAGAGGACAAAGCCTCTGCTCTGCTGCTGCAGCACAGCCTGCCACAGCAGCTCAGCTCCTACAGGGATGTGAATCCCACCAGCTGGAAACTCCTCATCCCTGATGGATTTAGCTGCAGTGGCTAGAAAGATACTGATTCCTGTTATGGTCCTCTTTGACCATAGCTCCACCTGACAGGGATATATTGGCTTTTCAAGGATTTTCTTGGTAGCTGGTCCAAGGCAAGATTTCTTTTCTCCAAAAAGTGAGGGTGTTTTAAAAAGTAATTGCTTAAAAAAAAAAATCCTTTTTTTTCTTCTTTCTTTTTTTTTAAGTGGGAATATTATTTACCAATTCCAAATATAAAGTTCTTTTCACAGATGAAGGCGCAAGCTATCTTGCTCTTCCTTCTCATTCCAGGAGGTCTTTCACTCAGGATCACTCTACAGCTTTAGCTTGCTACTTAATTCTTAGTATTGAAGGTAAAACTACTTAACCCTGAAGGTTATTGTCAGCAGAAGTAATGAAATGCTACAGGTTTTGATGTCAATGTAATCCAGTGCATCTTTAAGTAATTTACCTTATTTTCAGCAGAAGTAATGAAATGCCACAGGTTTTGATGTCAATGTAATCCAGTGCATCTTTAAGTAATTTATCTTATTTGATCAGATAAATCATCAAACCTGTTTCTTTTCATTTCAGTCATCTGCATCCTTCTGTAATTTCTTTGGGCTTTACTGCAATTGCAGCAGCACTGGTCCAACAATAATTAAATACAAACATCAATCTTTATGTGCCGACTTCAGGCATAGTTTATCATACAGCTAAATATCTATGTAAGACAGATCATGCTGATTTTTGTCCAGGAGCTATGAAAAGTGTAGGCCTCTAACGTTCAGCCCAACCTGACTGTGATATAACCTCACTGTGAGTATCTTGTGAATGCCACTTCTGTGACATATTGACATACATTGTACAGCAAACAGGTAATTTTTAGAAAGCTGCAGCATTAGTTTTAATTAGCATCAGGCTAATGCTAATTAACATTGGCCTAAAATGTACATAAATATAAGAATATGAAAACTTTCAGCATTACTTTTGCTAGGACTGCTTTAAAATGTTTGCTTAATGACATAGAAGAAAAGTAAGATTTGTATGTAGACTCCTTTGTTGATATTAAACTTTAGCTCACTTCATGTGCCTGATACCCAACCTTTAGCAGCTCAGTGCAGTAACCACATTTTGCTTTACACCAGTTCCAGATGAAGAGCTCTTCATGTTAAAAACAGGTGATGTAGCCCCATAGTTACTGGCTTGCATCTTGGAACTCAGGCAAGTGGACTTTGTGTAGGGAAAGATGCAAGTACAGCCTTCTGGGGCTGTGAGTATTGGTATCAGTGGATTTTGAGATTCAGATTTTGTTTACAGCTGGCAAACCCAGTAAATATTGAACCTAATTCATAATATAGTTATTACTGGTTTTACACTAATACAAGGTAACAGCAGACAGAATAAAGGAATATTCTGAGTCTTTCTTTACTGAGTGTGAACACTTGGGATGTTATTTACACTATTCCTGCAAGGTGAGACTGACCATGAATAAGGAGACAGCCAAAGTGCAAACAAACCAACAGCAGAATAAATTTTGTCAGTATTATGAGAATGCCTTGATTTCATAACCATGAGCTTAATTTCATAACAGATGAACTGTGACCTTGATATTTTGTACCATGTATTTTTAAAAGCCACAATTTATTTATTATCTTTTATACCATTTCCTTAAAAATTTTTCCATGTATTGTCCATTATTTTCAGTAATAAAAATATTTTGGCAAGTTTCCAACATAGAACTATACTAATTATAGGGACTGTCTGATTTTTGTTTGTGGTGTGCCTTGAAGATACAGCTCTTTTTTTCCATACAACAGTTCAACAAAAATGCCCACTTCAGAATATATGAATTTTCACTCTTATCAATATGAACAATATTGTGTGAAAAATATTCAGCTGTATAAACATGTTGAAATCTTTATTAATATTTCAAACATCATCTGTTTAAAAGAAACTGCATTTTGGCTCCACACAGCAGAGGACAAAGTTATTTGAGAAGGTGATTCATTTAATTAGAAAGTTCTTCTAAAGATAACTTTTTTTTTTCATACCAGTGTTAGTATGTTTAAGAGTACTTGCCTGTAGCCCTCTGTTGCTGCACTATGTAATTTTATTAGATCTCACTGAGGAGGGATAAACCTTCAAACCTTATTTATGCATACACTGAAAGGCACCACACCTTTTAGAAATGCAATGGTTGCTCCAGTGGAACATCTGAATAATGAATTATTTATGAAAACAAGGAGGATGGGAGGGGAGCCCTTCTTCAAAGTCATGTCTGTTTCTTTCTGCATGTTTATATGTGATTATTTTTTACGTTAAAATTCAGGTAAGTTTTACATCAGAACTGCTTTTGGAGCCTACTAACTTTGACTTAAAAATCTTTAATTTTTGATAAATGTTGCTTCAGATACTGAAGATGTTTAGAACCCAATCCCTCCTGGTCTTTGGAGACAGGATCTATTAATATATAATCTCTCCTCTGCAACTTCATACCTTTTTTGTGCATGCAACATGAAATCTAGAGAAGTACTGTTTCTCTAAAGCATTCCTCCCAGACTTGAATTTTGAGTATTTCTAGTGAGTTACACTGGTAATAGAGCAGCAGAGGCAAAACTTGTTCAGAGGAATACATCAGTTTATGATTAACAGCTGCTAGGTGAGTCAATACTGTCCAGTGAAATGCAAGACCACAACAGGGGTTAGCCAGCTATTAGTTTATTGATAATATAAATTGCAATCAGCACGGGAAGCCTCAGTAACCACAGGGAGTTGTGAAGGAAAAGCAATCTGGTCAGGCACCTGATTGAGGTTCAGTCCAGGGTCATCCCTCCCTCAACTTAGATACTTGTTCTTTTTGACAGCAGGTTTTACACATCTATCTCTCTCTATATATATAAATCTATTTCATGCCCACCTGGTTACACATCAAACGATACAATGATGGAATAATTAAAAGCTTGGGTGACTGTGACCTGAAGATCATCAGCGGGGCAGGACGTTTGCTTTGTGAACTGGGACTACATCTCATGCGTTGAGCCATGTCCTTGATTCCTTGATGATCTTCCAAGTCCTGCCCCTGCAACAAGTACATCCCAATGTGGTGCACTTCTCTGTACAAACTGCAGGGACCAGGCTTAAAACCTTGGAATAGATGTGAAACCTTATGCATAGTTTTTCTTTCACCTCATTCAGCACATTATGAAAAAAGACAAATAAACCCCCATCCTTGTGGTATAGCTATTTACACTTGCAGCAGCACAGATATTTACATATTAAAAGACTTATCTACAATAGTCTGTTTCCTATTATTTCCGTATTAAAAAAAATGTAATGCAAAAATATTCTTAAATTCCTTCCCCAAAATAATCTGAAAACTTACACGATGTTTTAGGAAGGCTTTTGAAATAATGTGCACAAACAAAGATTACCTGAAAATATTGCCTGAAGGAAGACAATGAGAATCAGAATGGCAATATGCCATCAATAGTGCTTAGAAAATGCAGCTGTTCTGAGGTTGGTATTCCTTTTGTTCACTTGGCTCTCCCTATTCTGGCTGATTCATATCAATCCCAAAGCCAAAATCATCAATAAGGCGCTTCATTAAGACATGGAAAATAGTCTTCGGTCTTGAACAGGACTGGAGGTTCATAGAGAGTCTGCTGCTGTCGTGAGGAAGACGATTTCTGCAAATTAGATAAGTTTATTTTTCACCTTTTTCATTAAGCATTTTAAAACAAAGCCGGCAGAGCTAAAATGCAGAACAAAGAAAGTTTTTAAGGCGTCTCTCCTTAGTTGAAAAAATTCTTAATCATAGCTCAGATGAGTCTGGCATGTTCCTAACGTTAGTGAAGAAACGCAGCCTCTGACCTTTGCCATTCCAGCACCTGAACAGACCCAGTCCTGGAACATGTGCAATATGCCAGCACTGCAGGAGCCAAACTGTGCCATCCAGCTGATGGGAGAGTTATTGTAACCTTCATCCTTTCCAAACCATACACCTTTACCTTTTCTGCTCCAGCCTTCAAATTCTCCTCAGCCGCTTCTTTTGAGTCAACTCTGGGCCTGGGTTCTCATTTAGTTACTCAGAAAGTCTTCCTAGGGAAACACACCTAGCAAATGATCCTTTCAAGAAGGTTGCTGCTCCTACTGAGCTTCTTCATATGACACACTGTTAAAAATAATCTGGTAGTGGACTGGAAAAGAGCTGTTACACTGTTTTTCAGGAAAGGTGTACATGTTTCTTTTAAATATTAACTGCACATTGTTTTGCTGTATCAAATGGCTCATTGAAAGAGACAACATGAAGGACCACTAGTAACTACTGTGTCAGCCTTGCTGCGTCTAAATAATGCTGTAACACAACGCAGACATGGTATGTTTTCAATGCCTGACATTAGACAGAATGCTTGAAATCAAGATTTCGTTCATTAAAAGTTCTTTTCAACTAATAAAAAGGTTCTGATGAACTATTTCATAGAGCCTGTCAGTTTGGAATGAGGAAATTAGTCTTCACCAACAATTAACTTAAAAGTATACCAAATATCATTGGTAGCCTAGGAGTTTAGAATGGTTTTACAGCACCAAAATGAAGATATAAGTAACCATACCTACAAAACAAAGTGCAAATTTCTCAATATTCAGTTGAGCTGTATACTTGTACTCCATATGAAGTACATATTCTCCTGCTATATACAAAACCACTGATAAATTGTCTTTAACTCTACAATGCCATTAATTTCTCTAAGTTTGTTTTGCCATTCAAGTTGCAATGAAATTAAACAATATAAACAAAGATCTGATCTATAAACAGTGTATATTATCGGTGTTCTCTGTATCACAAATTTTGCCAAATGTAAAAGCAACCTTCAAAAGCAAAGTTCTGATTTTTAAAATCATTTCCTACTCCATACTGTCCTCTCAGGTAACAACCTGCAAGCATGGGAAACTAAGGTCACAGGTTTTCTGCAACTCCTGACACGGATTTAAGAGGCGCTGTATTTGCCTCTGTGCAAGAAGGGGGTAATTTCAATCCAGTGAGGAAATTTATTGGCAGGCACAGCACTCACAATTGCCTAAGCACACATTTATCATTAGTTATTTTTGCAGCTGCTTAGCAGACATTTTTACCTATTGAGAGTCCACATTCTTAGCAATATTAGCTTTATAGTACTGCTCTTTACACTGCCTTGTATTCACAAAGGAAGAACTTTGGGCAAAATCTGAAAGGGAGATTATAAATACACATTTTGAGAAATAGAAAATACAGCTCTTGTGAAAAGAAACAGATACATTTAAAAGGGAAGAGAATGAGGGGACTCAACTAAATTAAAACTAGCAGTAAAGTATGAACTACAGCTACAGTGAAAATAATGACATCAGAATAACCTTCTTTTCCAAACATGTATTTTACCATTGATGTATTGAGCTAGTTAAACATCAGGCATGTGAAAAAATCTCCAGAGGCATTTTTATTCATACATGCTTGTGTTTACTACTGAAACTAGTATTTTACTATGCAATACCCAGAATCACTGTGGAACAGTAACCTGCCTTTTAGTGAATCAAATAATGCCAGTAAGTTCTGAGTGTTATTTTATTGCTATCTATAATCAAACTAAGAAACCACTGGAGATGTCAGGTTCACCTTCCTGACACTTTCAAAGATTTTCTACCTTTTAAACTGTGGGAGAAGTGCTAATTTGTGTTCCCATACAACACTAAGAAAGTACTTTCTTAGAACTAGCAAACTTTTCAAGTGAAGACTGTAATTCCTTGGTTGACAACTGTTTATAGAAAAAAAAATATGGAAAATACTGTTGAATATTCTTCAAGGCAACTTGTGCAGTTTTTTGGTTTTGTAACTGGCCCATAAAGTTCAGCTTTTTGCTTTTGTCTTTAGTTTTTTTTTGAAGAAAAAGTGACAGAACTCTAAACTTAAACAGCAAGAAAAATGAGGGAATGAGATGAGAAATTAACTAACTTAAAGACTGCACAGTAAACAGCAGTGAAGAACAAGTTCCTTGAACTGAGCCTTAACAAGACAACACATGTTCTTTTTATATGTATTTTTCTCTGCTGCCATACATGCTTGGAAGATGTAGGAACAAAAATACCTTGAAGGCCCACAACCTTCTTCCTTCTCCCCCTCTATAAAGCTATTTTTTTCAGCATTCTTACCAGAATACAGAAAACTGAGTTACTAAAGAATGAATATACAAAAAGATAAAACAATCTGTGAGCTGACAAGATGCAAAAGAGTAGAAGTTATAAATAGTATACTGGCAGGTGATGTCAAGAAGCACCAGGTATTCAGGTGATTTTTTTTAACCAGAAGGTTATTTTAAACCTGTAACATAATCCAGTTCAGTTTTAGGTAAGGCATCTCTGAAATATACCAGAGAGTGCGCTTCAAGTCTTTTGTAAAGGAACAGTCCACAAGGAAAGATGGAGAAAACTGCATCCTTCGAAAGTCTACCAAGGTGGTAACATGATTATCCAACTGTGTGGATTGAATATAAATATGACCTTTATTTTAAAAATACTGTGCAGATTAGCTTCCATTTTCTTTGTTGGTAACATTTGTGCAGTGATGTTGTCAATGCAGAAGGATCCTTTAGCAGTGTTGCCTGTACAGGCTCTTCCTATTTGCTTTGCATACCACCAGAGATCAGGGGTGCTTTAGTATAAAGGCTTGTGCATCACGTGCTTGTTTGTGTCCTTCACATTAATTTCTTTGTGTGCTCGGCCTTGTTTTGCAATGTTACACAAATCCTTGGAAGAAATTAGATTTTTAAGTTTGGTTGTTTCCTTTTTTTTTTTTTTTTTAAGAAGCCTGAGAACTCTAAAAATCCAAATAAAGTATATAAAAAATGTACAGCTACATTCAGATACACGTGTAACAAACTTTCTTATTATTTTAACCATCTGCTCTAGTAAGCAGAGCACCAGAGCTGGTCACATGGCAGCAAAACTTTACTTACATTCAGGAAGGATGGCATGCTGATTGTGTGTAAGATTTTCTTGAACGTGCTCGGAAAAGCTCCAAGGTCTGTTTCTGCCTTTATGACCCGTTCTTCCAGTCCAGCTACGCTATTCCCAATCATTTTCACAAAAGCCTAGTGTGAAAAAAAAAAACCCAAAACAAATATGACATTTTCACTAACAAAATAAAACAGGATTATGTATTGTAAAACAGTGGTGAAAGATCCATTGCTTAAACGAATCAAAAACTTCATGCTCTATTTCTCTTCCACCTACAAGTCCATTTTAATGCGAGAATTACTTGAGATACTTATAAGGCTGGAAACCAGGTTAAATCTAATAAAATAATCTTACTTTTCCAATTTACCTTTCAAGTAACTAACTTGGATTTTTCAGAATCTAGACTTCTACCTACCTTTCTACTACCAAAAGAAAAAAACCAAGGATCTGAACCACGGTTTTGAAGCTTTATTAGGGATCAAGAGATCTCTCGTTCTATTTGCTTCTGAAACTTTGAAAGCTAACACAAAAAACCTGCCTTGCTTCAAACAGTCAGTGAACAACTTATTTTTTTAAAAATATGTTACAAAAAAATCAAAAACATGTCTGGAATTCCCACAGTCCCCAGAAATTCTTCATAAATGTAGTCCTCTTTATTAACCCTGAAGTATTGAACCCAGCACGGACATGGAGAGCACAACTCACCTGAGCTCACTCCACATGTGTGCACATACACACACAAATACGCAGACGTTGATTTTTCCCTCCATTAGGAAACAAAATGCATCTGGAAGACAGCAAATACATACCTCTAGTTTGTCAATCTTCCTATAGATCTGCCTCATTTCTGTAGCTTTTGTGTAAATTTGAGGTATACTTTCATTGACAACTTGAGAGGAATCACTTCGAATCTAAAGACAATGCAAAGAAGTAATACAAAAATCAATGAATGAAATAAAATGTATAGTAGATTTTATTCTGGAAACCAGAACTGTGCTACAGTGAACAAACTAAAAATTAGAGTTAAAAAATACCAGAATAAATTAGTATAAAAACACTAGATGAAAATCAATACACTATAGCTTTTTTGTATAGTTTATAAGTAAGTTTGAAAAAAATGTATTTTGCAAAGACTAATATGTACCTTTATATTTATATTAAGCTAATGCTATCTCTTCTGAACTGAGATGGAACATTTTCTAAGACACACTAAAGAATTAAATATATTAAGCTAAAATTTTATCTTAAGTTTTACTACCTGTACGTTTCCTCAGGTTTGTTAAAAAAGGCCACAAAAATCTTAGTTTACTGGTATTAAAAAAAAAGCCCCAAACCTACAATAGAGTTGTGCAGGAGAATCATATGTGCTACACTTTAAAAGACAGCCTATCTACCAATGTCAGCTTACAGGAACTTTCCATTCAGTTCCCCCATCTAACCCTATGAGAAAAGTGAAAACAAAGCTGCCTTTCTGAAAAGAGGGTTCCCTGAAGACAAATCTAGCTTTGGTGGTTTGGCAACTCTGATTAGATATTTTCATTATTAAACCAACAAAGGATGTCTTTATGTATTTCAAAGTATAAGCAGAATATCATACTGTTCTTTTAAACCTCTGTCACTGCACCATTCAAAATGGGATTCTGTGCACATACATAGGCAAGAATACAAATACAACTACACAAATATGCAGTTAGGAAAAATTTCTTCACTGAAAGGGTTGTCAAGCATTGAAGCAGGCTGCCCAGGGAAGTAGTGGAGTCACCATCTGTGGAGGTATTTAGAAGACATGGCACTTTGGGTCATGGTTTAGGGGTGAATATGGCAGTGCTGGGTTAATGGTTAGATTTGATGATCTGAGAGGTCTTTTCCAACCTAAGAAAAGTTCTACATGAGTCTATGATTCTATAGCTATATGGTCACATTTTGCTCTGACACGAAAGCTTGGTAGTTCTTATCCACGAGTTACCTGATTACCAAAATAAGCAATCTAATTATCAAACGTGTTTTCATACTGGAACCTGCCTAGACTAAAGGTTTCTTTCTCTCTGTGTCTTATTTACAAACACCGATTAAACTGTTTAATCTGACCTTGAAAACACGGTTACATGCAAGCTATACGTACCATGTCTAGCATTCCCACGAATTCATCCACCCTGGTCAGTAGGTCTTCTAGACTCTTGTCTAAGCTTTCTATCTGCAGAACAGAGGTTACTTAAAGTGCTTGAAAACACACACACACACACACACACACACGTTCACAAAACCCCGGCCAGTCTCACAAACAAGACCACCGAGTACAGACACCGGTCACACTACAGCCAGTCCCCCAGGAAACCCACGGCTTTTCCCTCTCTCGGCTTCGTTCAGCGCAAGGGACGCGACCCCCGGTACGTCCGGTCCCGCACAGCCCCAGCCCGGCAGCGTGTCCAGCTCCAGAGGGCTGCGCTCCCATGACACCCCTTCCCTGTTCCCGGGAGCTGTGCGGGAGCCCCCGGGGCGGCCCGGCCCGGCCCGGCCCCTCGCCCACCTGCTCGCTGAAGAGGCTGCGGTCGGCGAGCAGGTACGCGGAGTAGGCGGCGGCGGTGGCGCTGAGCGACGCCTCTGAGGCGTCCTCGTCCTCCGCCTCCCCGAAGCCGGAGGCTCTGCTTTGGCTCTGGGACACGTTCCCGCTGTCCGCGCCGGGGCAGGCGTCCGGCAGCTCGGCTCCAGCCCGCTCACCAGCGCCGGCCACCGCCGCCATCCCTCCGCCCGCTCCCGCCGGCATGCACCGCCCCTCACATGACCGGGCGGGCCGGCGCAGCCGCGNGGAGCGGGCGCAGCGCACGCATCTCCGGTGCCCGGGCAGGGAATCGCGCCTGGCTGAAGGAAACTCAGGCTCCGCCGCCTCCGAGCGGCCCCTGCCTGGCGCTGGGACAGGAACGCGGCTCCGTCTGCGGGAGCGTTTGTGGAGGATGTGGCCTTTAGCGAGGGCTGGCGTGCCGCTGCCCCCTCAGCCACACACCCTCAGAGCCCCGTTCGGCAGTTTAATCCCACACCCGAAGGGGCCCCGGCGTGTGAAACCCGAGCGGCTCAGCCGCATTTGCACGCAGATTCCTCCCGCTACGGCCTGATTGGGAAGGGAGCTCACTGTGAGTGTACAACATAGCTTCACTCATGGGCACTCAGAAAAGAAGCTGGGTTGTGTGTAGTTTATTTTCCCCACGAAGATGCTGCACAAAATGTTTGCAAGCCTTAAAAGTTATTTCACAACGTGTTGGATCGAAGGCCGACACATCAACAGCTGGCTGTTCTCAGTTTGTAATTTGTACATGTGTGTGAAACAACTTGTGCTTCCTCCCTCCTGCGATGAATGGGGTGGAAAGGTTTGGATAGATTGTACTGGAACGCTTTCTATGGACAGTGACAGCCAGCAGGCTCCGGGCAAAGGGGTGCAGAGTGGCCATCAGAGGTATCCTGGCCTTCTTCCAAGGAGCCAGAATTACCCCTCAAAGCCCAGAGGTCTGCAGCACGCCATGCTCTGAGGAGGGTAGGAATTTACTTGGTTCCCATGGAAATCAGAATAACAGGAACCTGTAGTAAAAGAAGCACTGAGAAAAGACACTGCACTAAAATGGTTGAAGAACAGTTGAAGAATAGTTGAAGAGCCACCCAAACCAGATACCTTGTTTTCATAGGGAGGGGAGATACTTCCACATAAAATGCTTGAGGCACGGGGAAAAAATACAGAGTAGAAGTAAGACAGTGAACATTTTATTGCAGACAAGGTCACATTTTCATCAGTTAACTAAGGTAAAATGAGTAACTTCAGTCAGACAAATCCACTTATTCATAAAAGTAGTCTTATTTAAGGTGTAACAAATTTTTCCAGATAAGATGGTCTGATTGACTGAAGCATATCCAGCTATTCATTTTTTTACTGCACCAATAATCAGATTTTTTTTTTTTTTTTATGAAAACCTTTGGTAAAGTACAAACACAGTTTTAAGACGAACAGGATCAATGTTCTATTTTTACTGTGCTGGGAAAAATAAGTACAGCTCTATAGCTGCTTTGATACCTAGAAAAGTTTTAATTAGAGTAAGTGAAAGACTTTTAAAATAAACTCTTAAAGCAAATCTAAAAGAAATAAACTAAGTTCAATGTCCCAAAGATATTTAACCATGAGCAGAAGACTGGTTGTTCCACAGGTATTCTAAATTAGCGACAATGAATTAGTCCACACATCCTTTTTCCAGCCATTACAGATTCCAAAATGGAACGTAATTTTTCCACACCAAGACTCCTGAATTTTCATATTCATAAAATATTTAAGAAATGTCTATTCCACCATATAAAAAAAGCTTTAATGTACTACAAAGTTAAAAACAAAGAGCAAATGACACAAGCTAAAAGTAGAAAAATACATTTTAAAACATTTATATTTTGTTCCTTACACTGATGAAGATATAACAAAATATTTTAGATTAGACCACTTTCATAAAACTCATGGTGTTTCCAGAAGCAGACAGGTACTGACTCAACAGTCACTGGTCACTCACTAGCCACCTGGCCACCCAGCAAAGGTGTCTGACCTTCACAAACATCCAGTACATTTTAACTTTCTAGAAGTCCTGTGTAGACATTAAGCTTTATTACTGGAGGAGTCCAAAAATAACAGAACTATTCTAAGTTAGGCTTGAGAGTCAGTCAGCAGCCCTCCCCTCCGAAGGGCAATCTCTCGTCAAGGAAAGACCTTGTGGATTCGGGTTGCCCCAAAGGTACAGCAAGGAC
Source organism: Promerops cafer (assembly GCA_013398275.1). NCBI lineage: Eukaryota > Metazoa > Chordata > Aves > Passeriformes > Nectariniidae > Promerops > Promerops cafer. The sequence continues at coordinate 2,103,996 of VZSE01012611.1, read as the reverse complement.
CTGTGTCAGCTCCGAGGCTTGCACGCCTAAAATCTCACACGAACCATGATTTTGAAAAAACGGAGATGATGAGGGGAGGGGAAAAAAACACAAACCAAAAAAAAGGAGGTATTATCTAATAAATATGGTAAGAGAGTACAAGAAGGCAGCGGCGCTGCCCCCGCTGCGGTGCCCCTGCCGGCCGGCAGGTGGCGCCCACGGCCCGGCAGCCGCGGCCACGGCCCGCGCCGCCCCTGGGGCCGCGGGAAGCGCGCGGGTGTACATGGATATCGATTTCTATCGTTTCCTTTGGGAAGTGTGTCTGCAGCGTCTCCCGAACGCTGTTACCACCGGAATAGGAAACGGTGCTTTTACAGAGCTCGTCTGGATTAGACATAACGCTGAAAAGACGGTGTAAACAAGTCAGCAAAAGGGCTGTATGTAACAGAAGAAGATGGGATGGCTATTAAGAAGCACTCTCTCCTTAGCCGGTGTTAGAAGAAAACCAGGTTCCACTTCAAATAGACATGTCTGTTACTATTAAAATCTAATTCATATATATGCATGTATAAATACATCTACCCACGCTTTCAAACCCGAGTACATAACACCGCCATGGGTAGCCTGTAAGACTGCTTAGGTTTATACCAACTAAAACAAATTTGTGTTCTCACTTCAGGGCTGGGACATAAACCAGGTTTTGCACTCTGGCTTTCTCCTGACAAATTTTGCAGTGCATGACAGTTTTATGTCTAACTCCAGATGCCACGTTTTCTAGAAAGCAACAATTTTCTGCACCCGTGAGGTCTGTGAGAATATCAGCTCCCTGTTTTGTGCACGTGTTGCACGAGTCAATTGTCCCGATTGGCACTTAAGACTGTAAAGGAGAATTGCAGAAATTGCTACTAAAGTGTAATGACTGTTCCGTCCTCCTCGATACCTCCTCTGGGGATAACCAGACTGTGTCGGGGATCAGTTTTTAAGGAACTGAGTAATTTGTGGATGTTGCCGTTGCTTTCTCGGCCAGAGTTGTTGTTGAGCACCAGGTCCCTTTGAAGTCTGTGGCTAAGGCTGCTGCCATTGATTCGAGAGAGGCTACTGGAAGTAAGGCTGTGCAGTTTAGGAATGTGTTGTGGCTCCAGACCACCCTCGATGACAATGTCAGCCTCTTCGTCACTCTCCATTTCATCAGGGTGGAAGTTCTGCAGCACGTGGGATGTAGGCAAGCTATGGTGACTCGCAGTGCTGTCTGTAGACTGGCCAGAACTACCAGACATCCTACTGCTCCGAATAATATTGTTCCTCTGGTTTGCTGGCTTGACCGTGATAATGAGATTATGGCTGTTGGCAATCATCATGTCTGTGACTTGGTCAAGAGTCTTTCCTGCTACTTCAATACCATTAACTTCCAGGACTTCATCATTCACAGCCAGCAAGCCTGTGCTCTCTGCCAAGCCACCAGGGACCATACGGGAGATGAAGATACCGGGTACCTTTTCCAGTCCGTGGGGAGTCACCCTTACACTGGTGCCATCGCGAATGTAAAATCCCAAGGGTTTCTCACACCCGTGCCGATACAGCCTCACTCTCCTGTGTGTTTCGGGGAGAATGTCCACATCAATTATGGAAGACACTGGTCTAAAATCATGAGGCATACTGATGTTGATGTGGGGACGCCGGCGGAGGTTGTCATTGCGCAGTGTCACCAGAGCCTTCTTCTTCCTTGACAGCGTATTGGTCCCGAAATTGCTGTAGTCCACTTCATCTGAAAGAGAAACAGTACCAATGTATCAAACAGAATAATTCAAACTGCAGGGCATTTTCCTTCTCCAATTGGTTCAGTGAAGGCACTAATAGTAATACGGAAATAATAATAATATGAAAAAATAATACTAATATGGGAAAAAATAAAATTAATCCTTCAATTTACTCTAATCTTTGTTTCACTTTATGTCCATCAGCACAACACTCAGAATGAATTAATTGTTTACAATGACTCCCCATACTTCTTCCATGCTTTGGAGAAAAGAGACATCTGATTCTCTTGTTGTCAGCTGTGCAGAAGGCAACTTCTTGCTGCAAGCCTGATACACCATCTTGGACGGGAGACTGTATTTTCAGAGCTGGATTGTAATTTTACACATACCTCTCAAGTGGGCAAGGAGCATATACACATTCCTAACCTAAAAGTCTGAACTGGGGAGTATTTTAATACCCAATGCACTGCCTTAACCTTAGGTACAAACATGAAAGCAAGAGTGCCAGAGTGTACTAGAAAAGCCTAGGCTTTTCTAGTAAGGGAGTTTAGTTAATATGCATCTCTTGGTACATCACTTTTCTCTCTGAAGTATTTTACTTCAGTTCAGCTGAACTTGACAGCACTAAAAAGTGCTAAAAGTGCCAGATAACAAAAGGTACTGTGTAAGCAAGCAGCCTAGCAGAAAGAGAAGCAGGTAGAAGGAAACTCGTCTGCTTAGTCTGTATGCTAAGGATCACGGAATGGACATGGATTCACACAAACACTCCTGCCTTTGAGAGCAAGATTCACAGGAAAATGCCTTTGTGGGCTCTGCCGTTTAAAGAATTGTTTAAATATTTCAGTCTCTGTAGCAGTTATCTCAAGAGAATGTGAAAAGTGATCACCTTTAATTCATCCAAGTAAACTAAGTTATTCCACATAAGAAATTCATGTTGTGCTTTGCATAAAAAGTACTGACGTCATGAAGTTGTTAGTGTATAAATTGTGTTACTGCATCTCACAATAAAAATACTGTGCATATTTTAAACATGAACCATGCACTAGCTGGAAAGTTATTTCACCAGGAGTCTAAGCATATAAACAGATGCTTTTTCAGATAAACAATCAGACTTTCAGTTTATTCTCCTGTTGAAGACAAGCAGTACCATACAAAGTACAATTACAGAACTGCCACTAAGAAAATTGCTTCTCTAACAAACTAACTGTGCATAGCAATGTTTGAGAGAGTAAGACAACACCCGATAAAGGTTGGAGGGGGGGAAAGGGTGTTAGTAAAAACAAGCTTATAATTGCATTTTTATGTCTTGCAAGGTTTCATTATCAAACCCACTTTAGGACATATTATTGACAGACTTAAATTAAGTGACATTAAATTACACTAATTAAAGGACACTAAAAAAAAAAGTGGTCAGTAGCAACCTGATCTAACTGAGCCTCCTCGGAGCAGGGTGTTAGATTAGCTGGGCTCCAGAGGTGGTCCCTTCCAGTCTAAGTTATACACTGATCCTACATAGCCCTTTGGGCTGGGAAAAAATAATTTAAAGACTTCAGAAAGATTATTTCTGCATTCTCCTATAACTTGTTTACACTGGCTATAGTAACCCTGAGGACATCACAAGGCATCTGGAAGGGAAGAAAAAGTTTCTGTGAAATGAAGATATTCCTTGGACAAATGTGTTGTGTTTAACTTCACATTCACCTCTTCTCTCTCTTCCCAGGATGTTCAGAGCTATACCAGCTGCACAGGCCCTATTGTGTTGTTTAGACCGGTGAGGCACGGGATTGGAAGTCCTTAAAATCACCCAAACACAAGCAGCTCCCATCTGGTTTCTGGAAGGGTATTCACAGCAAAAACAGTGACTGTGGAGAGATGGCACCTTCTCAATTCCACCTGGTGAATAGTCAGTGCAGTGACTATTCTTTTGAGTACAGTAGCCAATTACTGCAGCCAAAGCCAGGTATTATTCCTCTTCTTCCATCAACAGCATCACCATCTACATTCAGCTACTTCTGATGGATGATTCCAAAGGCTCACATCTCAACAAATATTTTTCCTTGTAAAGTATGGGTGTACAGGAGATATCATTCATCACCACAGTCTCCAACACTATGCTCAGCTCACCCCCACAATTCACTGATAAATTTCTGTGACAGTCCTATGAAAACAACTTGGGGCTTCAGATCTAGAATCCAAATTCTTCCTTACTTGAAATACAGTGCTGCAGAACAGTAGTGCTGTGCCTTAAGGTCCAAGAGAACCTTTATCACAAATTTTCAGTTTAAGATGCCAATTAAAATTACACATGGGTTTATGCATTTAAGACTGTCTCTAGGAGTACTGGCAAAAAAGCTTAAAACCAGCATTCCTTAAAGACTCAGAAGATTAGGCAGGTCAGTAATAGTTCACTGCACTGCAGGTAAAATGAAACATATGCCCTGGTTAGCCATCTATCCCCTGGAAGCATGCAGGTAGCTGTTATCTCCCTCTCTCTCTGTTAGTATATTAATACTTAATTACTTTAGGGCAAACTTGCAAAAGCTTTACCAAATAATTAATCTGTGAATATTTATTGACAAAGTGTTTTCTTTCCCTTAAATTAACAACAACCTAGAGAGTTAATTCTCACAAGATGCAAGTTTGTGATGATAAAGTAGCAAAGTCACAGAAGTATGATGGCCCTCCTAACACACGTAAGTAATTTCTGAAGCATCTCCCTTGAGCTGAACCACCAGCAGGGCACTGGCACAAAAGAAGTGGTTGTTTTGTCCCTGTGACCTCCTCACCTGTGCTCAGCCCACTAACCAGTCTCCCCAGATGATCGCCAGCATTCCTAACCTCTGAACAGCTTCAAAACCACCACCTCCTTTAATAACTGAAAGCCCATCTCACTACAAAAATGCTAACTTTTTCCTCCAAACACAAACCAGGCATGAGCAGGGATTACAAGTGATGCAGGTTACCTTCAGTGTGGGACCACTGACTGTTCTAGGATTTAGTACTACAGGGCTGAATCATGTTAAAAAATGAAGTCCATGTCCTGCTGATGACTGGAGTTTCTGTTTTTAAAACAGTGCCAAGCAGTAGTTTCTAACTCTGACTATAAATGGGGTTCTATACAAGGAAGATGAAATCTAATTGTAACAGGTAAAAACTGTTAAAAGCTGTTACAGGTTGGAGAAATGAGAGCTAATTTGAAGAGTTTTTAAGAAAAAATACTAACTTTATTTTCCAGAAAAAAATTTGAAGTTCAGAATACATGCTCTTTGACAATAAAGGGATTATTACATTACTTGAATTCAAGATAACCTGCTCTCTAGCAGTTACATTTGCTTGAGACATCACCTTAAAATAAAAAAAAAATAGTAAAACAAAAAAATCCTGTAGAACAAAACAGCTACATCCTCAATGTTGTTTAGAACTGTTACTCTTGCTGGAGGAATAAAGCAAGCTATGTCAACTGAAGTTTACTATCATTAGCTGTTGCTGTGGCAGCAGAAAGTCATCAATCCCTACCACAATGAAAATAAAATTTCCTTCTTTACAAGGGAGTTGGGAGAAGTTAGCCAACATCATTCCCTTTTATCAACTATGGGGTGGTCACCCTTTTCCAGTACTGAACTGCTCAGGTGGCATGTGTCAGGCTGAAATGCAAACTTTATCAGTGCATAATTTATGATGACACACTTTTAATGAAGGTCAGCAACTTGTTAGGTTTTGAATTTCTCAGCATACAGGATTGCAAGCAGAATGCCACTTCAGCTAAAGAAATGGACTGTGCTTGATGCCAGGTCTCAGGCAAGACCAGAATGTACCATATGGAACCAGACAGAGCTCATTTTTCATTTGTTGCCATATCAAATTCCACTTCTGCAGAACAAAAAGGGTCTATATGGAACTCTGCATGTATACTAGCATGAGAAGTGTCATCAAATAGCACATGTGAACAATGCTTAAAGCACTGAATCTTACAGGGTGTCATATTTTCTTATGTCCCAAAGGAGGGCAGAGTTAAATGTTACTTACATGCAGGTGACAGAGGGAGAATTAGTCTTTTAGGTCTTGAACATGTACCTCATTTCTTGGAATACACCAGATTATATGGATCATTTTAATTTACAAGATGTAGTGCTTTCAGATAAGATGTACTACAAACTGGATGGATAATCCTGGATAACCACTAAACTTCAAAAGACTTGGATTGAATTTTACTTGTGCCCATAATTTGCTTTTGACTGAAAATACTGTTCCTGTAAAAAGAGATGAGGAACATAATTTACCACAGTTGGAGAAGAACTCCTGACCTTTTCAATTCTCTCTTACTTGAATCTGCAACCCAAAGCTACACAAAAAATACCTCAAACTCCTCTTTTCCCCAAAAGTTTCAGCTTTCAATACGTTTGAAGAAACGTTTTCTCTATTAATGAGTTACACAAAATCTGAAGTATTTCGGCTGAGTCTTTTCTGTTGCTATGTGTTTGGTCAGTGGGGTTTTTTTGGTTTTTGGGGGTTTTTTCAATAGCGTTGTCACTACCTAATTACCCCTAGGGACCTTTCTGTTAGAGAAGACACACATACAGATCTCTTCATGCAGAGATGGAGACTGCGTTCACTTTCTTGACAACAGTGATAGTGGTGATTAAAAACATACCTGTAAAATCTCTAACTTTCAGGTGGTCTTCTAACAATTCTGTAGTCAGCCTGTGGATTTACAGAACACCTTACACCTTCCTAGTGGGCATCACAAATCCTATTGTTAAGTCACACAGGACGTAACAGCAGAGCATACTAAAGGGCTATTTATAAGGCTAAGAAAACTGCTTAGAGCATTTGGTTGTAGCCAAGAGAGTATTGTATTTCTGTAATTTACATGAAACAAGAAATTATAGACCTTCTGAAAAAACCACCGGGAGCACCACTCCCACTGCTTGGACAGCTGCTTTTCATAGGAACTGCCTGCCAGATAAAATACCAAAGCTTAGCCAGATAAGATTGTATAAACAAGCTGAATTCCACAGAGAAGCAGACTGCCAGGCTCCTATAGGAACAGTTCGTTTCAGACTCTACACTTTCAGTGTACATGCACTCATGGCTTATTATTTCCTCTGGGAACTGTGGAACATTATTTGACAGCTCTGGAAAGTACTTCAAAGACAAAATTACTTCCACTAGGGAGAGCGGCACTTCAGGCAGCTTGGGAAGGAGGCCAATGAGTCATTAATAGTGAAGGGTAACCCCTCCATCCAACAGATCTCTATTACTGAGCATTCAAATTAGCAGCAGTCATAAAGCCACTTCAAGGGAATGTGTCATGTTTAACTCTTCTACCTTTCTGTGTCCTGGCTACAAAACACTGTCCATGTTTGACAGAAACTGCAATCACCTTTTATTTTCTCAGAAAGATCAACACCAGAAGCATTTGTGAAAGCAATCAGACAGCAAATAAGCTGGCAGTCTCTCATTTATGACCTGTAAGGCTGACTGCATGCAAAGGGATTTAAGAGGAAACAGATACGAAATGAACTATGACTTGGGGGGAGGACCAGTGCCAATACTGCTCATCAAGGAGTGTTTAATGGCGGGAAAAAGAAGGTTATCTGAATGCTAACATTGCACTGTATGTGTTGCAGGAATATTAAAAAAAAATCCAGCCATACTGCTGCCAGCAACCTCTCGGTGAACCAAACCAAAAAAACACACTGTAGGTAAAGTAGCTGTAGCTGCTATTCTGTCAAAAATCAAGTAATGTATCCCACACATGCACAGACCCACACACAGATACTCACTCCTCTCTCTCCCCTTATAGGACTGTATCAGAAGAAACTGGACATGATCTCATCAACATTTCGAAGACCACTTAAATGTTGTAGTTTATCATTAACATTCAACAGGACTTTTGAGGCAGTAACTATGCCTAATAAACTGCAGTTTTGCAAAAGGCAACCTTCTTTCTCCAGTGGTTCAGTCAGTACTAGAGATAAATTTGCCTTTCTACTTAGGAAGTGTTCATTAGTAAGTCAGGATTAAAATCTAACACAGATGTATAATACAAATGTATCTCTACTTCCAACATGTTTATAAACTTGTAATATCCTACGTTCTTTCGAGAAGGTAAATATTATTTTGTTCTTTGGTTTAGCATGTTACAGCAGTCAAAACTAGAATTGCATTAATCTCAGTCTCTTTACAGTGTCAGACAAGTATAAAAAAAACATTTTTAAGCTGGTTGCCTTGAGGATGGAGACAATCAATTCCTTGGGACTTTAGCCTGTGCTGCTGGCGTGGCCTCCTGCACTTCCCACTGCTTGTCATCAGAGGCCACTGTTCCCTTGCTGAATCTCTTCCTTTCCCAGCAGGCGGCCTTTGGTTTTGGCTCCCAGCCCTGCTGCAATGGAGCAGAAGCACGACCTGTAAGCTTGCCCCATGAAAGAAGCGAGGCCTTTGGAAGAGACGGGTACTACCAAATATAAGTAAGCACCCAGGCATGTGCCTCCCAAAGTTATCCTTGTCCTCAGAAATATCAAAACCCAGCTCTCCAGACTGTTCCATAAGCCAACTACAGGACTCCAAATTTTACAGTGGAAGTGCAGATAGTGATTACTAGGATTGTCAGGGTTTTCTTCCTCTAAGTTTGATATGAGACTTCTCTTCTATCCTAAAACATGCCAGAAATAACAGCCTTTCTCCCCTTGCTGCTTTCCACAAACCACATTATGCCAAGATTACGTTATTGCAGCACTAGAAAATTGTGGGGTTTGAGCTTTGGCTTCATTGCTGGGTTTTTTTTAAGTATTAGTTAATCTTTCCCGCTTCCTGCAAGAGGTCAGTCAGAAGCTGGGAGGAGTCACGTTTCTGCTGCACTTCAGATATCAATCATTATGTTCATCCCAGGTCACAGGTGCTGCCCGGGAGGTTTTGATGGTGAGCTGGCTTCCCAGGACAGTCAGCAGTGAGGACACCCAGCAGCAGTACTGGATGGGTGATGCATGCAGAGGGCACCAGCATCACCTTTAAACAGCTCTTCTGCTGGCCTGGCAAAAGCAGCCTATCAGCATGTATCCAACATCTCCCAGCAACCATCAACGCCTGTATTCATTCAGCTGATGGTACCAAAATGGGAGGGCTATCAATCCTATTCAAAGATGTTTGGGGGGAATAAAAAAACACCCTCAAAACCACCCTCTCTAACTGATAATTCAGCAAGTCATCATAATAAACTTTAAGATTTAAAGTTATTAAAAAGCAGCCTTTAATTATTCTATTTCAACCACTCAATTTTTCACCTGCAAACACTGCCCTATTCATTCCCAGGCAATTGAGGGGAGCACCATTTGCTCCCTCAAACAGGCACTAAAGGAATCACTTTTTCCAACAAAAAATGTCTATGTGTTATGCAAAACAAAATGAGAGACGAAACTGCAATAACTCTTATTAGCCAGTGCAGATACAATAAAAATCTCATTAATGACACAAAAAGTGGTCAATTTTATCAAGTGACTATTGAATATAACAGTTTCCCAATTGGTAGTAGAAAATATTACTTCTTGCACAAGTCTGAAGTGTGGAAAGCATGAAATGTTTACAGATTGAGCCAAAGAGCAAATTCAGGAGAATATAATTCTATTTTTCATAGCTGAAATATTTGGAAAAACCACAAGTAATAAAAAAAAAATTCACCTCAGGATCACATGAATTCAGAATATGAATTTTATACCTCTGAAAAGAAACAAAATTTTTGTCTCATACTAGTCTCAGGAAAAGCTTCAAATGTAGCTTGAAAAGGCAGCACAACATCAGGCAGCACAAAATAAAGGTGGTGTATTTGCATGGCAAGACTATTTACACAGCCATAGGGGAAAGAAAGTTATTTTTAAGGGCTGCAATACTGAACCTGATCAGAACCATCATCCTACAAATGAAAATATTAAAACACAGCCTTTTCCTCTTCCAGAGGTAACTTGATCAGCATCAAAGATCATTTCAACAGCCAACAGAGGTGAGCCATGCCAGGCAGGCAGGATCTCTATTACCCAGCTAACACAGCTTGTGGCTCACCCGAGGGAACCCGAATCCACTGTGGTACTTCACACTTGCTTCTGCTACTGTCTGCCACTTATGCACGCCTTCTCTGCCAGGCGCTCTCCTCCTCTCCAGTCTAGGGTGATCCTCCCTCCATAGCTAAAAGCAAAACTGATAGCGATCAAGATTCTTTTATTACCCCGTGCTCAGCTAACTGCTAATCATGTTTCTGCGGTATGCAAGCAGTTTTTCTTCTTGGAAGGAAAAGATATCCCAAAACTGGGAGCACTTATTCAAAGGTGGCAATAGAGACATTCAATTGCTACAAACATTAAATCTGTGACAAACAAGGATACTACTAAAAAGACTCTCTTCTGTTCTGAAGTAATTCTTTCTCACGCATTCTTTCGCTGAGTAACACCTTATTCATCCCAAGCTAGTTCAGACAGGCAAGCTAGGAAGTGCCTTTTCACTTATTCTTCTAAATTCCCAGTAAAAATAATTCTTAAAAAAATCACCGAATTGTGGAGAAGTTCATATTTAATGCAAATGTAAGTCTCAAAGAAATAAACGGCAATCTCTTCCACACTCTTTATGCTGGAGTGTTCTGAAGTTGCTACCAGACTTTCTCAGAGAAAGATGTGGTTTTATGCAGTCAAAAATTTTTCTAAGGTTGTGCCTTCTCTCTTCAAAAAAAAGGGACATAATAATGTTTTTATAGCTTCACTGTTGTGGTGTGATAATGCCACATACATCCTGCAAGGGAGGGAAGGGAGAAAAAAAACATTTGCAGTGCTTCACAAAGCACTTTTCTGGTTCCTGCCTCCAACCCAGCAGATTGTAAATGAAGTCCAGATTCTGCCTCTTATCATGGAATTAAAAAGGCTTCAAAACAAGCGTGGCATAAGAAATTAATTACAACACTTGTCTTTCAAGTCACGACCTCTGGGAGTCTCCCAAACTTTGCTGGCTGGAGTCAGGTTAGTCACAAGATAAACAGCGGCCGTGGCCAGCCCCGACAGCTGCACCGTCTCATCAGCCCCACACAGCCGCTGCCCCGGATGCCCCGGGCCCTACGGCACCGGCAGGCTCCCGCCTCCACCTGCGGCCTGCCGGATGCACCGGGATGCCCTCCTGGCTGGTGGGACTGTGGGAATCCCAGACAGCTTATCTCCTGTGTGCCGGTGGGGCGGGAACAGGCGGCCCTGCCCCTGCAGAGACACGATTTCCAGCCCCCTGTGCCCCAGGCTGGAGCAGGCCGGGGCAGGCAGGAGCAAGCCCGCGGGCAGGAGAAGGAGTGGCACGGAGCCCTGGCAGAAGCAGGTCTGAGCCAGCCATCATCCACGCCGAGGAGTCCAGCCAGCGCAACCCCGCGCGTCCCACATGGTGATGATGGCACTGAGAAGGAGCATCAGTGAAGCAAAGTGAAGCAAAATCATGGGCTCCTCAGGTGGTGGGGGACAAGGGAGGAGCAACTTCAAAGTGCTGCTGGTGCAAAGCAGAAAAGTTGCAAACACTTACTATATATCTAATGTTTGGTTTTCTAAAGCAGAGAGAGGAGAAGCAAGGTCAAGAGCCCAGTCTACTACAATTTAAACTTCATCTGTAACACTTCCCCAAGCTGCCAGCACTCTTTCCCCTTCAGAGGACACGGCTCCTCACCTCACAAATAGAAATCATCTTCTTCCCAGTTACAAACAAAGCAAAAGCCAGGAAGCCCTCCTTCCTGAGGACAGGTTGCAAAGCAGTAAAAGCTGCCTGCAGAGAGCAAAGTCAGAATTTTCCTGAATGATCATGAGGGCAGAAGCAAAGGAAACTTTTCTTTAGAGCTCAGTCACTCCTGCAGAGGCCCAGCCGTGTGCCAGGCAGTGCAGAGCCGATCTGCTCTACAGAGAGAGGCTGGGAAGAACTCCCCACTTGGGAAACAAAATACCAATCCCCAGTGCCCATCCCCAGTGCACAGCTGCCCCCAGCTGAACACTGCTACTGTACCCTGAGCCCCTGCCCACAAGCTAAGGAAGGGATGGAAAAAAAATCAGTCCAAGGAGGGCTGCCTGTCTTTGCGCTTTGTACAGCCTCCCTACAGAGCCAAGGACATGCTGGCCATCTTGGTGGAGGGAGAGGCTCCACAATACATCTTTTTTTTCCCCCCAGTACAACAGTAGATACTTAAAGAAAAAAAAACTTGATCTCACAAGCTCTCAGTGTGATATTTATCATGTGGTCTTCACACTTGTACACATATATGGCACATTACTATGTGGCTCCCATAACCCCTGCTGCAAAGGTGGCCCTTACCTGGGCTACAGCAGCACATCACCTCCTCGTTTCCTTTGCTGCCTTAACACGATGAAGCAAGAAGGTCACAGCTATGTCCCCACCCCTCTTTTCCTCAAAACAGAAATGAAGCCTTGCCTAACATACAAGAACCATGGCTTCCACTGCTTAAAACAAAACCAACTTGTTACTTTTAATGTTAGATTAGCAATAATCTTTCCTGGCCATCATCAGAAAGCGAGAGGCCCTTAACTCTCATCCCCAATTCTGTCAGTAAAAACTGCATGTTTTACCTAGAAGCAGCTTAAAGGATCATGGTGATTCAGGCAGAAGGATCAGCTGTGTAGAGTTACTGGCTAAGTGATTTCTGTAACATTTTTATAATGCTGTATTCCTTTCTCCATCACTGGCTACAGCTCCATACCCAATTATGTACACGAAGTAATTAAAGGCTGCAGCTTGGGCAAACTTTGCACCTGAGGAGACTCCCCAAGATCTGCTGACACTCACAGCACCTGCATACTTGAGGGGCTTATCCCACAGATGACCACTAACTGGACTGTGAAGTGTCTCTTTTCCTAGAACATTAGGCACTGATCTGCAACACTGAAAAAACAAACAGGAGAAAAAAAATCCCACGTACACCACCTATGTTTACACTGTTTAAAACCTGGCTTCTTTCTTCAACTTTTGAGATGCTCCATCATTATGTGAGTGTGGTAAGCTCGTAGCTGGTGCCCTTTTTCCTTTAAAAAGAGCTTCTTCCTATGAGCACATGATACAAACAAGGGAGTGGCAGACAGGAAGCGATTATTCAGAAATTAAAGAATTAGATCAGGTTCCACGATATCAGAACAAAACATGACACATGGCAAGTGAAGCTGACATTTACTGGCCCAAATGTAAGAAAACTTTTCTTTATTTACTAAATATAATTCAGGCCTCATGCAACCATTTTGCCTCCTTAATGAGTATCAGTGTTGGCAGCTGTGAGCATCAACATGTCTCCTGGGAGCACTAGTTACTCCACGTATTTCACCAGCCAAGTTACACCAAACACAGTAATACAGACCTACAGCTTTTATCCAAACAAGTTTTTTTGCATGAAAGCACAACTCTGCCAGTAGCAACAGCAAGTGATGGCACTCCTGCTCATGGTTTGACTGGCACGGCTGCTCCAGAGATGCTAAACACAGACACTGCTCAAGTTCAGCCCTCATCTCTGTTGCTAACAATCTCCTGCCACAATGAACGGAGGTTCCCAATGCCACGGGTACACCCAGTATTCATGCCACTGGGAATTCCCTTAATGATCTCAGTTTTCCTGTTACACAAGAGATAACAAGACTGAGTCATCACCACGTTTGCCTGTTGATTGTGGGGGGTAAGGGCAGACCTGTACCCGACAGAACATACAGCCTTCACAGCCTGATCCCTGCTCTAAGGGCACAAGCTATGTTAGCACATCAATTTTACTGTAGCTGGAAAATTAAGTTGTGGCCAGACTACTGCTGTGCAACTCCTTAGTGTGGAATTGCTCCTTCTGATTTACTACCATTTCAAGTTCCAGAAAAGATACCTTAAAGAAAAGCATCCCACACAAGAGAACTAATTACATAAAGTCCTTTTCATCTGTGAATCCTGAAGTGCTAAAAATAAAAGTTTACTGTTCACAGGAGACTAAGCTCCCATTAAAATGGTTAAACTAAAAACCTGTAGAATACATCAGAGGTTACGCAAAGCCCAGCAGCTTTAAAGGAAAGAGGAGGGATTTACAGGGTTCAAAGGCAGGAAAGAGCAGATGAGGTATGTTAGGACTTATTTTCATTACACTGCATAGTTTGTTTCCAAGAATGCTTTCAACAGAAGCATCCTCTCCATACAAAAGGCAAGTGCTTGTTAAGCTGACAAGCTCCGACACAAGCTGTGTCCCAGCCCAGAGACAGGGAACTGCTACCAGTAACCTTGGCTCACCACTTCTTGTGTCTGCTCCTGAGACCTTTCTCCACCTTCAGTGCCTCGGGGGCTCTACTGTGAGCAGCCAGAACACATCTTCGCCTCCCATATGAAACAAGAATGAATTATAAACACTTTCTGCTTTCTTTAGACAAAAGCCCAGTGTCCCTTTTCTGTCTTTCCTCACTTCACTTAAATTGCTAGACAGCATCAGGAATTGGCAAGATCTTTAATAATAAGATCAGGCAGTATTACTAAATCCATACTAAATTCCCACAACAGGAGCCAAATGGTGACCAAGACAAGAATTTTTATTCAATGATGCGTTCCATCTTCAGAAAAAAAACATTCCAACTACATGAAAAGTGAAGACAAATAGCTATATGAAACAAAACAATGGCTCAGAGGTTGATGTGATTAAAATGCCTTGCTAAGGTGCTCTTGTGGGGGGATACAAACACTCAGCACTAAGCTGTGCTGTATTTTAATGTGTGCTCATTAACACACTAGCTAATGGAACATCTTATTTACAGTCTACCAGCTTGACAAAGTTTGCAGCTGCAGTGTAGAGATCAACATTAAGAACCAACAACTCACTCCCAGGGTTAAGGAAGTTTTCTTTGTGCTTTTGTTAAATGTTATGGACATGTTTAAAGGTGGCCAAGAACCAAAGCACAGCACCTTTTTGTTCTGTACATGCATCTGTGCAGGGCACCTCCTGCAGGAACCGAGAAGATCCCAGAGCTTCCTCCCATGCTGAAGACAGATAGAGAGCATCAAAGAGACAGGTTAAACAAGTTCCAAAGTTAAGAACACCTCACCACAGCTTAGCAGCTCACACCACATTAATTCAGGGAGCTGCAATGAGGAAAAAATAAAATAAAACAGAGAAGTAGAATTTTATTTTTTTTCTGGGCTTCTTTTCCTTACCCAGGCAGATTGTATTTATCTGCTCAGCTCCAGTTTTTCCTTCTGCGTGGATGCAATTTAACAACCACATCACCACGCTAAAACTCTAGACAAGACAGCTCATCTTGCCGTTGTCTGTATCAGCTCATTTCACACAAGTCAGGCCTTCCACCATGGCAAATCAAATGATATGTTAGCTGAAAGGAATCCACTTGAACTCTTAGTCTCCACTTTTTAATACACAGGTACAGTACTGAAAGTTTAAGAAATAAAAGGGCTGTGGCTATGAATTACCTGCTTGTGTGTGGGGAAAAAAAAAAATCTGGAAAATCCTGATAATAAGACTACCTGAAGTATAGTGAAAGAGTGGTGAGGCATTCAAGACCAGCTAGGCATCATAGAGATCAAAAAGCCAGTCAATAGCAGGGAGAATCTCATTTGTAACACATATTTCTCCTGGGAAAGCACCACTGTCCTGTTTGGTTTTATGCCTCTCATGTCCGATCAGTCAAAGGCCAATGTAAAGTTAACACGCCAGATTTCACATCATCTGCCTGCCCAAACAGCTGGGAAAACTGTTTTAGCTGAGCTCTGCTCTTTTGCTCGCCTGAGATTGTTGTGTTAATTACAAAGTCTTGCTCTTGTGTTACACAGCCCACAGGAAGTGAGGAGGAGATTCCTAACCTCATAATCAGGCTGGCCAATAGCTCCCAGCGCGCTGCCCGCTGCTCCGCAGAGCGCCAGCGCTGTGCTCTCGGGCTGGCAGGCTGTGGGAGGATGCTGCGTAGGAGACTCCTCACATTATGCAGCGTCAGCCCGAGCTCCTTCACAATGGGAGCTTTCTGCCAAAGAGCAACATAAAATCCTCCCTAAAACTACAAGCCTGACCGAGCGAATTTCCCAAACAGAAAGCCAGCCTCACAAAAATCCACTTGGTAAGTAAAAGGTAGTTGCTAGCTAGGGAGTTACTGGATATGGATGTGTACTCTTTGGGCTCATCCTTAGCCTAACAAGTGAAAAATATTAGTATTGTCACCTCCAAGCTTAGACTTTAGAATTTCCATCTTGGAAGCACTACAAGGAGTGAGTCACTCTATATACCTTGGCAGTGACTTGTAGGACAACAGGGAATATCCAGAAGGAAATAATGTCACCAGTTGGTGAGGCAGCAGCTATGTTTACCAGCCTAAACAAGCTCGTGTCTCAGTACTTTTAGTTAAGTGTGGCCAACAGTGAATAATCTCCAATTCACAGGTCATAAAACTTTCAGTTCTGAAGTAATTTACAATTTAATTTGTCTGAAAATTAGAAATCTTCAAAAGTTATCCCAATCACTGAAGAAGAATACGAGATATTAGAATCACACCAAGTGGTGAATTCTTTTGAATACCATATTGTCCTTGCCTGATCTCTGCAAGGCCTTTAGCAGAGCGGGAGGTTTGGACACTGGAAATGCAGAAGGTCAGAGCGGCTGCCACCTTGTCCTATCCCTGGGAAGCAGGAGGAAGCCTTCACAAACAGGAGCCAGGTGTGGTGGCACAGGGCACGCACAGGACAGCAACCAGAGCAGCTTAGCACAGACAGGAGCGAGGCAGGGAGATGTCAACCTGATTGATTTTGACAGCCTGAGGAAGGTTTAGGCATTTCAGCAGCTACAGTTGACCATCATCGAGAATTTGCAAGGCGTGACCAAGCTAGTTAGGAGAAAACAAACAAAGCCGACACCCCAACCCATTTTGTACTGGTCAAACTGAGTTTTGAGGGAGATATCAATAAACAAGGCACTGAATAATTAAGAGGACTGCTTATGTGTCAAATGAGATGGTTAATACTGTGCAAGGTGGCACGCACTTACTAGCTAAGGCTAAGAATAAACTGAGGAATTAAGGGTTCTCAACACATCAGTTTACTCGATAAGCTCTAGCAATTCACACCCGTGCTACCTGATGAGCAGTGCTAAAGACACCCAGGGTGCACTTAAGGAAGTCCTTCTTACTTCATGGCAAATACACTCTGCACATGACTTAGTCACATCTTAAGCTAAAAGTTTACTTTTTAAAAGGGCTAATGGAGATGCATGGACTGCACCTTTGAAGCAGACAGTGAGGGAGCAGCACACAGCCAAGTTTATGGCATGGTAGAGTTAGGATGAATGTCACACCAAAGGCTGGCTAGGAAGCTGTGAGAATACCACTAAGCAGCCACTTGAGAGAAAGTGTATAAATGAAGCAAGACCCTTAAGCTGGTTTTTGTCTACTTCTAACAGATCTATTACCCTCAGAGGATTTATTCTTTCCAAAGCATGCCAACTGCCTTCATTACCAGAAATGCTTTATAAAAAAGCTGGACACTTGTATGAGCAAGTATCACATGCAACAATTGCATGTTTTCAAAATGGTCTGCAAAAAATGAGAATGCAAACCCCTTCCACTACACTGATTCAGAAATCAGGAGACCTATCTTGTCACCTTTGCCCCTTCCTAAGAAGTTTTAAAACTGCCTGACGATAGACTACATACACATCCTTTGAAGCCTTTTTATTTGTGTGTACTATTGCAAGTCTCTAGGATGCTTTCCTTAAGGCCACAAATGGAAGAAAGTAATTGTGAACTCTTCCCTATTCCTCTCTGGAATTTATAGATGCCTTAAGTAAGACTTAAAGTAAGGCACAACAGTTTGACCAAAATGCTTAAATCCCCAGGTTTTTTCTCCTTCACTGTGGATACTCTATCAGCTGCACAGGGTTAACAGGCAGAAAAAAAGGTGTCATAGGCTTTTAACACTGTAACCCCAAGCCCACAAAATAAAGCCTTGAAAGAGCCTCATTTTCTTTTAATACAATACTAAGTTTCGGCTGCCCACTTGTGAAGGCACTTCAGATATCCTTATTTTCTAAGCCAACAGAAACTGTGTCTTAGCAAACTCAAGGAAGGTAGCCTTACAAGACCTATGTTCATGTCTTCTTATGAGGAAACAGTTTTCTGAAATTCACTTTCAGGTTTCCATTTTCGAGGTATTAGCCCATGGAGCAGCAGCACACTCGAAGTGTCCCTAACTGGCATTTGCAGTTATTGCAGGTTGAATTAATTGCTCATGCAGATTTTAATTGTCAGCACACACTTATCACCAACCATAATTATTTGCAGACTCTCCAAGAGAAAGCCTGCCTTTCTATAATAGTGTTCTCACTACATCCATTTCAAGAAATCATTCACATTACAACGGAGTAAACAAATGAAAGTGGCCATCCTGATAGAGCATTTACAGTTGGAGTAACTTGTAAAGTTTGACAACTTGGTTTAGGCAGAATGTTTGCACAGCAAGTTCTCTTTAGATGACTAAGCTGTCACTGAAACTGGCTGAAACTCCGAACCACAATTCCTCTCACAGGGGGCTTTGCCAGCTCTGCTGCCTACTGCCAGTTTTCATCAGCTCAGCAGCAGCCAGCACTACCACCTGACAAAACTGCTTCCAAATTCAACTTCTGTATCCAGCCTTGCAGTCTAGGGGCAAGGTAAGGCAGCCAAGCACGGCAAGAACGTTCAGACTTCTTACACTGTGGAGCTTGACTCAGAAAGAGGGAGAAGTTCTTTTGTTTCTAGGAATTTACACAAGCTCAATACTGATAAATTTCTCTCTATTGCTCTAGCAGGGAAAGCCACATGAAAAAAAAAGACAGACTACTGTATCAGACTTCTTCCCTCCTCCAACATTTTTATTTTCCCCCCTTCACATATCTAATGAAGCATGAAAGCTGTGGCTCTGTCCCCTCTGCTCTCTCTGCCAGCAATACAGCCAAGAGATTCTAGCTCTAAAATTTACAGACTGTATTATAACCTGTTGGCACCTCTAATATGAAAAAAAAAAAAAATGCCAGATCACATCCTTCAAACAATTTTCATCAGAAGAAGTCATGCTGTCAGTGGGGTGCAGAAAGTGGAGGAATTCCCGTTTACTGTTAGACACGAAAATTTACTGGGGAAAGGACTTCCAATTGCAAGCTAATACCTGAAACACCACACCAATTTGTGCGTCATTAGCACTGATGTTTATCTAGAAGACCAACCTAAAGTTTGTGGATGAAGAATCATTGCAGAAGGGTGACCAGCGACTAACATGAGAGGGATGGGACACGCAAAAAAACATTACACAATGCCTGTTAGGGTAGGAAGTGATACCAGAGGAGAGACGTGGCCCTGTCCTCTCAGAGGACAACCGTGCAAAAGAAGGTGTACTCTGTGTCATGCTATTGCACTCCCAAATGTCATTGTCAGGGCTCAGACTTCTATATGGATTCTGACACTGAGTTGCCAGGCATGCACAGACTTCAGCTTCCAAAAGCTATGATCTGTCATTTCATTTTAGGACAGGCTTGACTTCATGATGTTTTATGTTTTAGATGCTGTATTACTTTCACAGGTCCCTTAAAAGTTAAGCCATGAGGTGTTAGCTGCAGTTGGCTCGCTAAAAGGTACCTTAGACTTGAAACTCAAATGTGACCACAAAATGCAGGCCAAGAGTAACCAGTATCCAAGTGTGAGAGTCAAATAAAGCTGGCAAAGCTGGGACTGCCGCTGCAAGGAGAACATACCTAACATCCTGCAGCATGCACAAGTGGATGCCACCTGCTCCAGCCAGGGCTGAGCACAGCTCTGTCCTACTCTTACTCAATTAATCACTGCAAAATGGGGAGAGGGGAAGCAGACACACTGTAGGTCTTCTCATGAAAGCTCCCAACCCAAATAAAAGCCAGATTCCTGCCCAGTGCTGGGAAAGAAACACCTGCTCAGGATATCGCTACATCTCTCCTGAGTAAGGGCAGTGAGGCCCTCGGAACACAAGCTGGCTCATTACTGAGCTGTAACACACAGACAGATCTCATTTCTGCCTGTTCACAGGTGGCTGATTCGTACCAATAGTGCAGCTCTGCCAAACCCACCCAACAGGCCCAGTCTGAAACCTCCAATGCTGCCAGCTTCCCATGGACAAACCTGATTTTTGCTAACTAAACTCCACCCTCAGCTCTTTCATCCTGACAAGAGACTAGGTTGTCCAGGATGCTCCTGGCTGATAAGCAAACTCCTTTTGATTACTGCTGGTTGTACTAATACAGGCAACACTCTAGCAGCTGGCTCTACACAACAGAAAGCTTGAGGAGACAAAAACCCAATGACCACAGCAATAAAAAACAGGGCCATTAAGAGATGAACTGCTTGGAGAAGCAAATGATTTGTCAGCCATTGGCCTGCTTCACTCTGCTCATGCAGCAACTGTCTAGTCTCTCCTGACAGAGTTCTTTCAGGGCAGGGACTGGATCCACGTTTTTGGTGGACTGAGTCTTCAACTTCTAAACACAATACAGAGGTCATTGAAGCTTGTGGAAGAGAAAATGCAAGCAGAGAAAGCACTGGTTTGTAAACAATCTTCAAACTTTTCCTGTAAAAAATGCAATGTCTTTCATACATATATATGAAAATTACATTCATACATACATACGAACAAGCATTTCATAATTTTCAATCACACATTTTCATTTGCTTTGGCCCACTGCTGTCTGGAAGACAGCCACACTGTATTGAACATTCCACAATTTCCAAGTTTAGATAGAACAGGCCTGAAGACAATCTGGATTCAGCCCAAAAAGCAACTTTGCCTCAATTGAGCTTTATTGGCAATTCTGCTTGTGAAGAGGCAACCTAAGAGAAGGGAATGCTCATGTCAGTGTTACATTCCATTTCAGTCACAGAGAGACTTTCAGTGTGAAAGTTTTTCTCTGTTTACACCATGAAAAGTATAATAAAAAGCAAAATGGCAAATGGAAAGCAATATGGAAAACACATTTGAGTGGCAGTAGGAAAGAAGTATCAATACTGTTAAGTTCTAAAGAAGGGCTATGAACAGACGTGAGTAATGAGGACCACATTCAGCCTGTTGGTAGTTTTGCAGAAAGGACAGATTCAATCTGTGAGCAATTCCAGCATGCCTCCATGGTTCAAGGCTACAAGTTTAAGTCTCAGACTGAGAATTTTAAATACCCACTGTTCTCAAGCTTGAATTTGGGATGACTTCCTGCCTACACTTCATCTAGCTTTCATGGCTAATCCAATTGGTCCCTGCCTCTACCTCAGGCTGCCATAAGCCGTGCCATGGTATGACCACAGCCTGATGTCAGGATTGCTACAGCAAGTCAAACCCACTGCTGTATCTTTCTCCACTTTCCCAGGACAGCAGGTTTTGTGGCCAGGTAAGAGCATTTCCTTCCTGACAGCCTCCCAGCCATCAGGAGGAAGTCACTGCTTGTTCCTGCAGATAACCAACTATGGCTTTTAGTCTCTCCCCACGGTAAACTAGAAGTTTGGGATTCATCAGGTTAATGAAGTAGCAGTAATGCTGCCAGCAGTTTCACAGACCAGTAGCAACAAGATGATTTTTACTTTAACCTTTTCTTGACTGCAGGATATCTAGCGCATTAACTGTTTCTTCTGAGTCCTCCAAGCTAAACAATGAGACGTTTTCAGGCCAAGTCAATTCACCCAGCTCTCTCCTAGAATTTCTACCAAAATCAAGAACTTTTCACTTCATTGTCCTCTTGCTCCCTTCCTAAGAAATTCCATGGATGACAAAAAAAAAAAAAAAAAAATCACATACTTTTTCTGGGAGTACAGAATTATTTAATGCAGTTTATGCGCAAGTTTGTAGTAGAGGACTACCAATTCAGGATCAGTAAGTTATATCACATGTTGAAAACATTGGTCCTTAGAGATAAATGTTTTCTATGTTAGCTCAAAAGCCTTGCCTGCTCCAAGTTTGATTTGAAGACTTTGCT
Source organism: Promerops cafer (assembly GCA_013398275.1). NCBI lineage: Eukaryota > Metazoa > Chordata > Aves > Passeriformes > Nectariniidae > Promerops > Promerops cafer. Next base: position 2,082,273 of record VZSE01012611.1, on the reverse strand, counting down.
TTGGAAAGGATTCTTTTCAAGTCAAGAGAGGCCTGTTAAATAAAGTCAAATACATATGATAGCTCTGTATCAGCTACTTCTGGATGCTTTTATAGCAGTAATCAGCAATCTTATGCATGTTTTCACCTGACTATACAGACACCACCTCTGAAGCAGCTACTGAGGAAAGCAGGCAGGGAAGTAAAGTCATGACTTCTGCTTTGGAGATAAGGGAAACACTTGAAGGACTATTAACAAAAAACACAAAGATAGCAAGCTAGTAACTGGATGTTCATCTGTCCTGGCTTTGGAATAAATCCTTGAAAGTTGTCTACCAATCCTTGAGCAGCCCAAGGATCAAAAGGACAGTGAAGAACCTCTGCCCTCATCAAGCTCCTTCTGGAACAAAGACATGCTCACACACATGCGCTGGGGTACAGATGATGATAAGCTCTGCAAAGCACTCCCTGAAGCTAAGCCATGTGGCCAACATCAGAGGGGTGATAAACTCTGTGTGAATATATCTGCATAGAAAAGGCCTTTAAAGTCAGATTGCTGACTGCAGGATGTGCTGCTCCTACTGTTACCAGCCAACAACTTGCCCCAAAAGGATACCTGCTGTCTGTATGGATGCTCATTGCCTTGTGGTATGAAAGAGAAGCTGACCTGTGGATTTACCACTTATGAATGTAACCCCAAGTTCCTAAACACAGGGCTGTAACCCAGATTCTGTTCCAAACATCAGACATCCTTTCAGTCCTATCTGCAGATAATTGACAGCGAGTTATTTCAGTATGAGCAGAGGAACCTGGAGAAGGGACTTTGACAATCTGGTTAAATTCTGAAGGAACATCTAAAGAAAGGAAAGGTTTGCATCTCATGTTGAGTGAGATTTGGAGTAAGAGCAGATAAAAACCAGAGTTGTTTGTCCTAGGAGGTTCTGACAGGATCTTAAAGCAATACTTAGGGTCTGGTCAACATCACTAACAAAGGCCAGCAGAGGTATTGGTGATACGCCAGCAGATGGAAAGCAGTGTTAAGTGCAATCAGGGTGGGAGCAAAAAGCATCTGACCATCTGCTGAGCTCACTGAAGCAGTGGCTACTTAAGTGAAAAAATTTACTTCCAGAAAAACAAAAGCAAGCACAGCCTTTTCTTCAGACAGTCAACTTTATAGATATCCACTCTAAGAATCTGGATTTTACAGCAGAGGCATAAAAGGCAGTAGCCCAGTGTACACACAGAGAGCCAAAGGCCGTCATGGACACTGAGTTACACAGATATTTAAAGGAGTGCAATGGGAAAAGAGAAATAATAAAAATGAACAGGAGCATAGGAGAGAGGAAGAAAAGGGGGCGTGGAGGGGGTTAGTGCTGAGCTAATGACTACATTACAGGGAGCATGTATGGTGGAAAAGAAGCACTGAGAGCATTTACAAAAGTCAAAATTTGTATAGTCCTAGAAGGCTGGCCACAGGGAAAGAAGATAAGAAAACTAGAGTGTAAGGCATCAGCTCATGAAGTAGAAAAAGCACTGTGGCCAGCACTGAGAAAAAATGAGATTCATTATTTGGGAGGGGATGGAACCAAAACCAGTGCTAAAGACTGAAAGGACTTTTGTTAATAGACCTACATACATTTCCTCAAACACTTCACTTCAGTTTGAGATATGCTCCTCTTAATGCAGATTCCAGGAGGCATATGAAGAAAATGTTACAATTCACCCACCTAGATACAAAATGCTGATGTATTTGTATCCTTTTTTCTTTCCACTGAAGTCGGTATACAGGCAGAAAACCCTATTCCAAACTGACATCAAAATCTTTCATTTTCACCTCTAGAAAAAGAAAGCTATAGCTTTTATTGTCAAATGATACAATAAGAACTCTACATTGTAAAGCCTCCATGTGCTGTGACTAGATTCACAGGACTGCATCATCAACTGTCATGTATCACTATCACTCCACTGAAGTCAGTGGAGCTGCAGCTGGATCTGCTTCATGAACTTCACTGTTTAAACATCAGCCCGACGTGCTGTCCAGTTGCAGAAAAAAAATATTATCTATCTTTCAGAGATTTATATATTTTCCACCAAGACAGTGAATCCTGACTTCTGTTTTTGGTCAAGTCTTGGCCTAGGTCAGGGCCTAGTCTTCTGGAGGCCATCAAAGCCAGCGCCTGCCTCAGCTGTTCAGAACTTGGCACCAACATTCGCAGCCTAACAGTGTTGGGATGTCCTCTGAAGACTTACTCCTGGCAACATGCAGATAGGTGGATTGCATTGCCCAAAGTCTACACAGGTGTTCAATGAATAGTGCTTTATAAGCTCTTTAGCCTATAGGGATAGATCTATCACACCATGTCTTGGTGACTTCTCTATGAAGGGTAAGGTTAACTTGCAAGTGGGCAGGAGCCACACCATTCCACTTTGGTGCTGCTGAAACACAGGAGAATTGCTTAAAACTAGGAAATGACATGGCATTTCCAACACAGCAACACATCATGCAAAATAAATTTTGACCCTACCCTAAAGTAATTTCATGCCTATTCCCCATGCTTCTCCTCTCAGCTGCTGAAGCAATCGAGTTGTACAGCTTCACTCCTACAGCAGAGCACAAAACCAGAACTGAGGGCAGAGGAGACAGGAGGTTGAGCCAGCTGCTGCACTGCACTCAGCAGAGAATTCTTGTTCCCTGAACTGATGAGGCCACAGAGAAAAATCTCTCATGCCTGTGACTTTGTTCTCTCGAGTAATGAATGCTAGGTGTTGGGAGGAGGGATAAGGGTGGCGGGGGTGGCAGCAAAAGATGATCTCACACAGCTATCAAGAAAAACAGGAGAGAGGATAGGAAAGAAAGCACACCTGACAGACATGTTAAGAGATGTCTGAACAAGAACAGGGCTGGCCCAAAACCACACCAGTGTCTTGGGAGCTGTGGAAGTAAAAGCAGTTCTGCAACTAAAGGCTTATCAATCACTTGTGTGTGTATGCTCTGCAGAACTCCTGAGGAATAAAAGATGGGAATTGAAGGACGACTCCAACAGGCTCTCGACAGGAAGAGAAGAGCAGATATGGGAAGAGGGGAGAGCATAAGAAGCAGCACGAACATTATGTTTGGGAAAAGCCAAGACATACAAAATGCCTCTGTGCCATATGCCTGGAACTATTCTTATCTCACCTCCTTTGAATAACCAGTGTCACATTTCTGACTTCCTTCATATTCCCACTTATATCAGACTCTGCCAAAACATCATTTCTTTTTCAGGAGTGGTGACTGCTATGCTGCAACCTGTGAAACAAACAGCTGCTGAAGAAAGGAAGCAGTGAGTTTTCAGTTGACTTACTAGTCATGCAACTCTGTCAAAAGAGAATAATAATTCACAGAACCATTCTGTGAAACAGGATGATGAGTATTAGATACTGAACTATCACCATTAGTTTAACTAAGCATTCTTGTCCACAATTTTAGCAATCCAGAAGAGGTGGTCAGCTTGCTTCCTAGGGAAAAAAAAGGCAAGTCGGATAACACCAGGTTACAGACTTAATCCCACAAAGCATGACACTGCCTTGCGAAAACATATTCCAGCCTAAGCTTGTTTAGGTAATTAAGACAAAAGATCTTCCACCCTACCTTTGCTATAAGGTATTCCAGTACAACTGTACCCAACACTTAGCCTGAAAACATGCCCATTCAAGTTTGGATACTGGATTCAACCCACTTAAAAATTCTTCTGCATAACTTGAAAACCTGAGCATATACTTCCTTAACAGCTGGATGATTAGCGTTAATCAGCCATTTCACTCTTCTCTCAAAGTCACTGTAGCCAAAGGCTGAAAGAATTCATTATAAAAGCCACTCAATTTCTAAAGCTTTGTCACATGATAAATATGGTCATGACTTGAGATTATCACCAAGCCTTTCCTGAGTCAGCACCACCAGACTGACCCATCTCCTGCAGTGAGTGTCTGTACAGTGCAGCCACATTACTCCAGGAGTACACACTCCAACTCTTATTTCTGGCAAAATTGCTCTATCCTCACCAGAGCATGTTTTAACATGGATTTTATGTCCAACACAATGCAGGTACAGCTATATGTCAGTATTCAGTGCTGCCAGATCACTACATTGATTTCGTGTTTGTCATAGTTCATTCCTGTTTGAATATATAGCTCTCTAACAACTCTCCAGACTAGCGTAGCACACTCAGTAGCAGCACAAGCCTCCCTCATAATACAGCTCCTCCACAACCCAGAAGCAAGAGTCCTAGAAGGGCAGAGTAAGATATCTGTAAGCTTTCAGGTTTGGAGGGATTTCACAGAGCACGTGTCCAATCCCTCACTACCAAAATCAGTTTCATAGAGCGGTCTCCTGAAGTCAGTTAGATGCTTTTTTTCATTTTGTGTCATAGGAAGGGTCTCTGAAATAATGTGCTCCATTGATTAGAGACCATTTGAGCTGCAGCACAGGTGTGTTTCTACCACTTCACAAGCATTTATTCTCATGCCAAAACAAGCCTTCAGCTTCTTCACCTCCTTTCTGTTCCCTGGTCTTACCCATCAGTGCTTCATATATTGACATCCACAGAACTCTTTACATTATTCTCTGGCCAGGAGCAGTGACCTTTGGATTGGTATTGCCAGGTCTCTGCCATCTAATGAGGTCCCAGTTTCTGTCTTTCTAGCTCTGAATGATCTGAAGGCATCTGCCTGCAAGGGCCTGGACTGTAAGCAGAAGCACTTCAGAGCTGCTGCTCCATTATTTCACCTATGACAAAGTCAGGAGTTTACAAGAACAGAATAGGAATAGGCATGTTAGTTTTGACAAGCTGGGGCTTGAAAATAGGAGCATGAGGGCATGTCAAGTAAAAAAAAGTAGCACAATTCTCAGAGTTTTATGGGAAACTTATTGAGAAAACATTAATGGCTTTTGCCTATATTTAAACTTCACCCTTCACTTTCACCAGAGTTAACAGAAAATAAGTCCTAAGTCCTTTGTTTATTGCATTTGCTTATGTTGCCCCCTTTTTTTTTTTTGGGGGGGGGGGGGGGGGGTGGCCGTGGGATGTGTGTAATCCAGACTTTGGCATCTGTTTCTCTCCCCTTGGCTCCCCTGGCATTCTGTATCACACTGGACCTGATCATGAAAGACTCCAACAAATTGCTTGAGCATTTTCAAGTATGTCAAATCAGCATTACCACTTCTCACTCAATCTGCCCTCCCACACTCCTTGTAAGGCTACTCATTGTAAAAGCACCACCTGCTGAAAGAGCAGACATCACACAACTGACATGTTTTTCATAAGGTAGTGAGGCACCTCCAGCCACCCATTTTCTGTGGATTCCCAGCAAGGATGGTCTACTGAGACTCCAGGCATGAAAGAAAAAACTGAACAAAAACAAAATAACCAAGTCACAGTTTCACATCAGCAAAACGCAATGCTTCTTCTGCAGCAAGTAGTGTGGAGAAGACATCTCCCAGTATCTGCCGCTCGCCTCCTCCAGATTCCAACAATTCAAGCCTTTCTAGTCAGCAAAAGTCCCTTTCTTCACAGGGGCAAGGGGCTAAGAAGTCAGCTGTGCCATACAGCCGTGGTGCTGTGAGACTGCTGTGACAGTCAGCTTGAATCTTGCCAGCACAGACATATTTTTGAAGAAATTAAAGCAGCTTTAGCAACACACTGCACGGCCACCTACGCATCTTGTGAAGTCACAGCTTGGCCCCATGTGCTGAGGAGACCTATGGAATGCTGGCAAGCAGAAACAGTTGCCAAAACCAGCAAACCAAAGTGGCATCAGCATCGGAGGGAAACCAGTGGTTAACACCTGCTGCTCTAAGTCAGACATGCAAGCAAGCAAGGTTCCAGAGAACAGTTTCTCAAAGCCATATACAAGATTTAATCAACTTCTGCAGCAAGGATAGAAAACCACTCATCTTGGATGTTTCAAGAACAAAAACATGTTCATTTCTTCTCCCCAATCAGACGGCAAAGGCATTTTCAGTGAAGCCAGAAATAGGATAAAACCAAAAAATGAATTCTCCCTTCATACATAGCAGGACAGGGGAAAAGTGCATTTCTCATTCAGCAGAAGCAGCTGCTGAAGGAAGGCAGAGGACGGAAGGAGCAGTATTGCCAAAATCAGCAAGACAAACATCAGAACAGCTTCAGCATCTCAACTCCTGCCTGCTGGCAAAGCAGATGCCCTTCTGCCAAGGCACAGAGGAAGGTCAGCCATCACAGAAGTAATTGAAACAAAGATGAACACTGGGGATAGATTTCCTCGAAGAGTCTCATTAGCAGATAAACTAGGGCCTGATCTCCTCCCTCTTTACTAAAAAAAACATCAAAACATATTCTTTATTAAACTCCACTTGCAAGTGATTTCAGAGAGACTAAGAGAAGGGCACACTTAATAACAAAACATGACTGGAAGGGCTAGACCTGATTTAAAAAGTCAATAAAGCGTGTGTTTTCATTTAAGAAACAAAACTTAACTGTGGTTTTAATAAAAATCCAACCCTTATTTGCTTTGGAGGAGGAGAAGGGAGATCAGTGTGCTGCTCCACCTGCCTCCTCAATTTTGAATCCATCTCACTGCTCATGGCAACAACAAACAAAATTCAGCTCATCCCTACAAGAGGTTGTCTCCTAAATCAAGTGGAAAACCCAGGCATGTGCTGGGTGGATAGAGGAAAACCACTTGGAGATTCTTGCATTGCTTCAAAGATTAATCTAACATTTTAATTTTAGACCAGAAGCAGCACAGCAAGACAGGGATTTTGTTTTTAAAGGGCAATTAGAGCCTTCCTCCTCCATTTGTTCTCTTTAGAAGAAATATCTCTATTGTCTTGACATTTTGGAAAGGAAAAGCCCCACTGTGATTGTTTCACAGCAGTTATGAAATGCAGCAGCCACATAATACGCAGCCCTAGGTTTGTGTTTTTGGTTCTCATTTAGGTGCCCAGTCGGGGTGGTGCAGGCATGAAATCATTTGCCTGACAGCTCAGCTGCTGGTCACTTATCTAAGGAGAAAATCACTGATGACTGCAAACCAAGATAAACACCCGATGTGCACAATGGAAGAACTCTGAAAAACAATATACTCTTTCAAAGAGAGCCCACACATTAATGACCCATTGCTTTTCCACCTTAGCCACTACCTCTACCAGACTCATATCTTAGTGATCAGCCTATTCAAACTCAGATATAAAAGTATTTGGTTTACAGAGCACACACAGACTTAAGAATAAGTTACCCTGGAAGGCACCTTGACAAATTTATAGTCTAAAAACATCAGGACAAACAACCATCTACTGAAATGGCATCTGAAGAGCCATCTTAAAAATCCTTTAATCTCCTATCTTGAGAAGACTGGCCAGTACCAAATGAATCGCAGTCATGTTGCCTGCTAGCTAAGGTCAAGAGTTCTGCAACACTGTGCTATATGATTTTATCAGGCATGAGAAATGCAGAACTCCCACTACACTTGCAGTGAGTGAATTTTCTCACTGTAAGCAGTTCCCTAGGGACATCTCAGATTCTTCAAAATTTTGCCATTTATGAGGCGCTTGCTTTTCACCCAGCAAGACTGCAACTTTGCTTCAGAGTCTGAAGGAGGAAATTTTGGGAAACTTTAGTCAAGACACAGCAGGACAGAAGCCCACTGCATAAAGACCACGTCCTTATTTATCCCATACAGCAGTCATCAAAAACAAAATCAAGAATTCCCAGGATTTTTGCCTCAGTTTGGGGCTGGAGGAGGTGGGGGGAAGTGTCTGGTATTTGATTCCAGATTTCCCACAGTGATTAACGCATTTTAAAAAAGTTCCCCAGTAAGACACGAGCTGTAGTGATCCAATCGATTTCACGCCATGACACTGACAGTAAGATGCCTTCCTGCCAACAGCTGGCTCTTACTAATCCTCCCATTCAACCTGCTGGAACATGATTTTGCACCCAAGGCCACATGCAAAAGCTTCTGGCTCAGGAGCAGAAGAAGAGATGCTGTTAAGCAGGAGGAGTTCCACACCTTTCCTTTTTCTATCCCCACCAATGAACACAAACAATGTTTGATGCCAGATCCCACAGGCCCTGAGATGGAGGCTGCAGCCAGGAAATGCTTCTTTAGAAATGGGGGCAGAAGCATCTGCTATAAATTAGGTACAGTCCTGTGCAGATGGCCACAAGGTTGCAATGTAATGCAAACTTAATTATAGATTGAAATAATTCTGAGTCCGGAGGTTCATAGTACATCACTGAAGTCTCTTCTACTTACTAAATAGAAGAGACCAAGCAGTCAAGAGTCTGCTGTGAACTCCTTTCATCTTACAATTGCCAACTTATATAGGAAGATCAAGGAGATGAACAGCAGCTTACAACATATGTGAATTCCAGCAGAGACCATTTTAAGAAGTTAACAGAAACAGGGCTGGACAGTAAAAAGCCTAAACCTAAGCAGGTTCAAGGCACTCCAGCCCTTTCCTGCTTTAACATGCCATGTTTAAATGGAACCAAGTTTTTATGCCTCGATCCAGGGAGGATTTCCTTTTCTAGGACAGAGTAGCATACCATTTCCTTCCCTCATATAAAAGCAGCAAAACTAGGTCTTCTGAACTTAACTTGATCCAGCAATGCTGGCATTGAATACTGCTCAAACAACAAGGGAGAAATTATTTTAAAAAATAATTAACGTAATAGTTCACTCAGAGACTGCCTTTGCACTAAGACTCAGGAAATGGATGGCAGAAGTTTTATTATAACTAGAGGGGGAACATTTTTCTTTAATAATCTCCACAACTGAAGTTACTCAGGTGTGTCTCCAGCAGACCTAGTCTGAGACACATTGCATAGTCACAAGATGAAGTCATCGTCAGGGCAAAAACCAGTCTAGCCACCAAAGGCAGAGGCTTTTCTCACAGTCAGCTACTTACAGCAAACATCTGGTGCACCTGAACAGGGCAGAGCATGGCCAAAAGTCACAGCAAGCAGCAAGCTCCCCAACAAGAGGCGAGACACAGGGCACAAGCTACAAATTCAGTAATGAAGAGCCCTGTGAAAGACCAAGTTGCTAAGCTGTGGAACTGCTCCATGTTACTGATGAGGGTTTAAGAACACTGACATAAATCTGCCTTGGAGCTTCAAAACAAGAAACTGGAAAGCTTTAATGCATCTCTCTCTCCTGTGTCAGGAGCGTGTCCCAACCATCCAGTTGCAGGGCAATTAATGGTGGTTAATGGTTAGAATTGCTTCCTGAGCTGGCCAAATTTAAACATACAGCATAATGAGCTTATGCAAGGTGTGTGCCGTTTAGGACATAGCATCCTTCATTCAGATTAGGTTTTATTTATTTACTATTTACATCAGCCAATCATGTTCCCTCCTCTTCCATCTTAGGCAATTTCAAATGCTGGGGGGGAGAAGGAGAGGGAAAGAAGGAAGAGGAAGCAAAATCATAAAATCATATAATGGCCAGGGTTGGAAGGGACCATCCAGTTCCAACCCCCATGCCATGGGCAGGGACACTTTCCACTAGACCAGGTTGCTCAGAGCTCCATCCAACTTGGCCTGAAATACTTCCAGAGATGGGGCATCCCCAGCTTCTCTGGGCATCCTGTTCCAGTGTTTCCGATGAGGAAAGATAGTACTTCACTTCTAGCGGGACCAATCTTTCTTATGTTACCTTTTGTAACCCTGTTCTGGGGAAAAGCATGGCTTTGCTTCCCCCACTTTATTTTTGATTTTTGTCTGTTCACTCGCCTAACCATTATTTCAATCCAGGTAAAATGTGCTAAGACTGCAACAACATCACATGCTTATGCTGAAAGGCACACAGGCAACTCTAAGTATCTCTGCAGGAGCACACAGCAGCCAAGGAAAACTCCTGCCACAGACAACCTGTTCGGTATGCAGGGACTGAGAAAGCTTCTCAAGAGACCATTTAGTGCAATTCTCTACAGCAAGACAAAAATCAATTCTTTCCCAGGAAGGGAAAATAGCAAGATGGTGAAAAAAGAGCTTCTGACAACTTTCAATGACAGCATGAAAGGCAGCTATAAAAAACAAACAAAACAACAAAACAAAAAAAACCCCAAAAAGCAACAAACAAACACAAAAAACCCTATCCACCCAAAAATGTGAATCCACTGAAAGGGAGCACAAAAGCGTGCCATGTATTTCCACTGGAACAAGGGGATCTGCAGCCACAGCAAGTTAACATTCACCATTTCCAGCCTTCCCTTTGGGCAGTCCGTCCTTACCACCATACTAGAGCCGGCTCTGCAGGTCCAAATAGCCTGGCCTTGAAGCAACCTGCTGAGCAATGATATAGAAGGTCTCAACAGCCTGATTATTAATGGTCTAGGAGGCTCTTATTTCAGACCAGGTCTCCTGCCACTGATCAAACACCCAGTACATCAGGCAAGCCAGGTGGGCTTTGAGAATGCAGCCTCTGGTTTTATTTTAGGTAGAGGGAATCCAGCTTGTATCTCCTGATGCCGCTCAGCAATACCATCCAGCACACAGGGCAATACAGGGGGGAAGTCAGAGGTTCACTTCAGAAGTTCCTTCCTCATCCAAGTCAAAATACAAAAGGCAGGCATACCAAACTTCCCATGCCTTTAGCCCATACCAGTATCAGACACTTGTTCTCCCCCCTCAGTTCATCTGCTCACTTTGGGAAACAAAAGAAGGCAAAAAGTTTCCTAAGCCTCTTTGCCTTCTTGCTGCATACCTCTGGACCCTTCTTTCATAAGATGAAGGCTTAATAGTAAAAAAGGGCACAGCACATTAGAGGCTCCCTCTGTGCCAAATTGCTTCTCAGCTGCCGCTGATTGCTTTTCAGTGTGCTGATTTTATTGATGAATGCAATTTTTGCAGCATGTTTTTATGTCACATTCCTTAGTCTGCCATTGACAACGCTGGATGAAACCACTGACTTAAAGAACAGCTTTTACAACTGTGTTTTACACCACTTGCAGCATTGCTCACGAAATGGCTCAAGGCTGGGAGTGGTGAGGGAGGAAGATGACACTGCACTGACAAGTCCATTGATGGGCCAGGTACTGGGCTGCTGCTGGAGCAGGGAGGCATGGGAAACAGCAGCCAGGACAATGACCCTGGTCCAGCTGAAAGCACTTACTGGTGGAGTGGGAGGGGTATCAGCAGCCACTCTGTGAAGCTGAAAGCTCCTCAGCTGAGGAACCTTCCCCAGAAAATGGGCATTACCACCAATTGCACCAGGCTTATTTATGGGCAGTGCCGTGCAGGGCCATGGGCCAAGAAAAGATGGATGCTTTGCTAGGCTGCAGAGTCTGAAAGCATAACTTGGTCCTGTGTAATAAACTCACTTTTAAAAAGAGACTGTCACTCATGGGAAGCTTTTGCAGAGAAGGTAAATTACATACACACACCCTTACATGCCTTGAAGAGCTTCAAGCAATACTCAAAACACTCTCAAGACTTCCAGTTACTGTCTCAGCTTCATTGCTTATACAGGACCATACACTTTTCCCTCTTCCCACATGCATGCCTTCCCCAGGTTTTCGGAGATCCACCATTGCCCACATGAAGACAGACAAGGGTTACTCTTCTGGCCGCTGAGGGAACAAAGCTGCACGATCTACACGGCAGATCTGCAGCAACTTCTCACAGCACAAAAGAGTGCTTGAGACAGGGAGGAGGAAAGCACAAGGGCAACAGTGTGCTTTTCTCCAGCTAGGAGATACCAAGTGGGAGTGTTTTTGTTTATTTCAAGGGAAAAAGCAATAAATTCTTATTAGTATGCATACTATAATTCAAAGTCTTAAGAGCTTCTGTGCAACAGCGATCTGAAAGACACTGCCAGGCACAGAACTTCTGTATGGCAGAAAGCTGAGTATAAGTGGAAAAACTGCATCAAGTAAGTTTTCCTCCTCTTCCAAAGGACTTTTACATCAACACACTGGCATTTCATTTCCTCCTCCATCGCCACAGTCACTGATGCTCTCGAGGCTGACAGCACTTGTCCGCATCAATCTCCCCAGCTGGTTCAGACAGCAACGACCAGGGTAACTCACCGGACGCAAAGAGGGATTCAAATCAAGCCAGGAAACAGTGTGAGTAGCAAAGCCAGACCCCTGTGCTTTCAGGAGGGTCTGCTTCTCTGCCCTCAAACAGCAGCCTCCTTCAGTCCCACTCCTCATTGAGAAGGCCACCTTTCCTTCTAGTCCCCATTGCTGTAAGTCACCACCCAAGGACTAAGGTCAGCCTGTGGAAAACACCAATTTTCTTCCTTCCTGTAATGCATGGTGATAGAGACCATACAAACTTTTCAGGAAAATCTGCCCCCTGAGGGCATGCATTTGTTCAGTCACCCAGTGACCCTTTTGCTTGCACAGGTGCTTATTTTTATGCTGGTAAGAACTGTTCATACCACATATGCTACAAAAAATGAGGTGCAGTAGAGAAAATATCTGTTTATAGTATAGTGAATAACTAGTGTGAGCCACACATTGTAAATTCCCCTCCTCTACTTCCTCACCCAGAAAGAGGGCACAGCGCAGCGAAAATAAAACAAATATACATAGTTCTGTTAATTCACCCACAAAGGACCAAGGCCAAGGGCATCGCTCTGCTGTGCACAGAGGATGGCTGCTCTCCCAGCCCACTCCAGACACCAGGCACAGGAGTATGAGCTTGGCACCACACTAACCCAGCTATGTGGCTTCTGGAGCAAAACCAGGTCATGTTCAGCCAAGAAAGCAGAGCAGCCAAAATGCAGCTGCCTGTACCACTGTACCCTTAGATACTTGCTCTGCTTGTGTTTTCAGGTCAAATTCTTTTTTCCTTGGTAACTGTGAAAAATAGACAACTTTCAGAAGAGTCTCAGAAGTTGACCACAGACTGTAGAATGCAAGGGCTTTGCAAATAAAAACACTCTGCACTGTCAGAACTAAATAAAGCAGCTGAAGTTTACCTAGCTAAGAGCATGTTAACTATAACATACTTTCTTGGAAGTCACTGTTTCATTCTTTGAAACTACGAGCAACAGCGTGTGCGCTGCAGTGCTGCCTCCCCAGCCTGCACGGAGGATATACTCTGCTGCTTTAATTTTCTTGTCCTTGAATTTTAACTTGGAAGTCTCCACCCCCTACACCACATTCCCATCTAGCCACCCCCAAGCACTTGCACTAAATTAAGCCAAAAAATTAAAGCCAGTTGATTATTAAGCAAACAGGACACATTTTGTCTTTGGTAGAATGGAGCATTCCTTGTTAGCTGAAGACTTTAAACTTCACGTTGGGGGGCGGGGCAGACAGAAAGGAAGGAAGCAGTGTTTCACTTTAGGGGAGCACACTGAGAACTCATTATTTGACTTAAAAGCCATCTGCCTACAAAATGAAACTGTACAATACATAAGACTTAACAAGCTGTAAGCAAGCATCAATAGCAACAATCATATTTCAGTGATAATAGGCAGCTTTGATCACGTTTCTTTAGGATAACCCTCCCCTTCAAATAATTTTCAATTCTCTCAACTCCTGTCAAGCCCCTCTCCCACATCTGCCAACTAAAGGAAGAAGCAGAAATTGAAATTAATGGGGGTGCAGGGAGCAAGCTAGCATGCTTTGTTTATGTGTCAAAAACTTCACCAGGATGCAGAGAGGTCCCTGACAAACAGGGGCCAGCAACACCTGCAAATGAAAAAAAGCTAGTTATGTACATGGAAAGGATTCCTAAATTTTTCCAGACAAATTCTGAATACTTTGTTTCCTGTGAGAAAATAAGCATTTGACTAGAGATCTCCTAATCAGGAAACAGACACGTCAGGTATTTCTAGAATGCTAATGAATGCACAGAACAGTGCAGGGATTATCTGCTGCCTGCCTCAGCTGACACCAGGGACTCCCAGTATCTCAACTCCCTCCTGTTTTTATTCAAGCCACAGTTTGCAGAAAGATCTTTTGCACGAAAAGAAAAACAGTATGTGAAGTCAGTTCCCAAACGGATACAGAGAGCTACATGTGGAGCTACAGGAAGACAGAGCTTAGAAGCCACTTGCACCAGGGATTGTTTTCTTCTTCTGGTTAGGGAAAAAAGCAAAAACATATCCAAGACAAGAATGTGCAATAAAATCAGATTGAGGAATGTTAGTCACTCCTGGCTTCCCCTCAAAACAGAAGTCAAAAAGTTTCGTCCATTTATTCACAAGATGTCTAAACAGTGAGTCTTGCTGAAAGAACAAGAAAAGAAAGAAAAACAAAAAGAGAAAAAAAGTGAAAGGAAAGAAAGAAGGTTGCTTTTCTCAACCCACTAATAAGTTCCTGAAGTATTCTTCCTTCATCCAGGTACTAAAAGCCAAAGCATCCCCTGCAGCATCAGCAGGCACCATGGTCAGTGCTGGGTCCCAGCCAGCCAAGAGTGCAAATACAGTATTAAATGCATTCATACTTTCCCACTGACACAAAGCCTGAATAGCCTAACAAATGCTCTATTCTCTGTGCTCCCTCTTCCCAGCTAAGCTTCTGATACTGCTCCCAAATACAGATGTCCCTGACTGTTTCCATCTATGTTTACACAAGGAAGAGGCTGAGGGTCACAGGGTGGAACAGCTGAGAAGAGCAGGCACATTGCTGCAAACGTGTCCACTCTTCTTCAGATTTGGCTCTGGTACTCGATGGCTTTGCTGTTGCTGTTCAGCATCCATTTACACAAATACCAGTGTGGCTCTTGGAGAAAGGAGGATTGTAATTGAAACCACCAAAAATAACCATTGGCATACAACACTTGTTATTTAGCACAGACCCCCTTCAGCAGTTTTCATGGTCATGATTCAGCAGACACAGTGGCAGCACTCCAAAATAAGGTTTCTTCGTCTTTTTTCTGTAGAAGAACCATGGAGCTGCACAAGCAGCCTAGGAGAGGACCTCAAGCCCCAAGCTTAACCAATTTACCACCACACTGCATTCCAGCCACAAGAGAAAACACAGACTAAATGCAGTTGCAGGCAGAGAATTGTGCTAAGCCTTCACAAAGCCTCTCCCATGGAGCCCTGTTTCCCCATGAGCAAAAGGGACCTGGGCTATTCCCAGTAGCTGATGAGTCAAATAACTTCATTATGAAACGCTTGCTTAAGACCAGAGCTGTTATTTAAGGAGCCAGTATCTCACCTCCCTCTCAAAGATAATACAGGTACACAAGACAACACACCCACAGCACAGTTCCTCTCTCTACCTACAGAAGTGATGTGCTCTGAAGCAGCTTTTGACTGCTTTAAATGTGTCACGCTAGCACAGGAGTTGTTTACCAACTTCTGCTGAGATAATAAAACTGGACATGTAACACCTCCCAGCAGTTGCAGAAAGCAGTCAAGTAAAAAACCAACCACTGTTAGGTTTGGTTGGTTGGGTTTTTTTTTAAATAATCATAATCCCTCATTTCAAAGAGGGCCTGGCAGAAAAAGTTACTGAATGGATGCATGAAGTGATGTTTTTCTCCAATTTTTCCCACACGAAGAGCACAGGGAGTAACATATGCCCAAGACTTCTTGTAAATATATTTCAATACAAAAAAGATTGTACTACACAGTTTCAAAACAGTTGAAATAAAACTCCCTCCTTTCTGTAAATCTGTGCTTAAACTACTGGCATAACATACCATATTTAGAATTTCCAGAGGAATGCACACAGAGATGACCATGAGGAAGATGACTGTGATTGTAGACTTCCCTTTAAACTCCATCTTTTGCTTTGAAAACAGACATGTCTGAAAAGAAGCTGTTTAACAGCTCCCAGTTTACACATCTGCTGGGCAAGAGAGTTCCCACAGACATGAGAGTTTTTGTCTTGCATTGGTCACATCAGATCCTCTGAGCTGTCAGACACAACCTTCTTCATACATGAGGAGTTAGAATCTTCTAACCCAATTTGGAGGAACAATCCTTCTCCTTGGAATCTTTAGAGGGTTTTAACTGAACCTAGCCCATCAGCTTTGAACCTCACCATCCTGCAAAGGTCCTGGGCTGCTGCCTGTTCAGATTTGTACTCTGATTCCCAGCCCTCCCAAGGGGTCACTGCCCCCTTGGGAGGGCTGGGAATCAGAGTACAAATAAAGAGCAGCAGAGTGTAGCAGTGGTATCATGCTGGTGTTTGGAGAGACAGAGAGAAAATGACAGACAGGAAACAACTTTTTTATAAATTGTGGAATTGTGCATTTGACAGGTTTTTCTAATCAAAGTAAACCACTCAGAAATGTATGCATGTGTTCTGTGCAGATTACTCATCATAACCATTTTAAAACCATTAGCTGGCAGTTATTTCCTAGCTGATGTGGATTCTCAGTTGAAGGTGCGCTAGACAACAGACCTAACCGCCTTAGCTTTTTCCCCCATCATTAGAAACAACTAAGTGGCATGGAATCTAAATGTCTTAAAAACAACTGATGATTGTTGTCCTCAATAAAATCTTATCAGACCAGTGCAAAAGCTGTTCACCCAGCTCCTACTGGGATGCTAAAGAGGTATACAACTTGCACATCACAAGAGGACAAGAAGAAGCGCACCCACCTCCGGCTGTTGGGAAAGCAGGATTCTGCAAGTTGCAAAAGCTCATATGCTTTATCATGGAAATGATTACATTATTCAGGAGTGGCTGGTGGCAGTGACTGTGCCACCACCCTGGCAGACACACCACTTGTGTGAACTGGCAGCTTGGCAATCATCCGTCTCCCATCCTCTGTTTCCAAAAGAAGCACCACTCTGAAGAGCAAAAAACCAAGCTCTCCACAGAAGCTCTACATTGCAAGCAACTTCAGGGGCTCTGTTCCAGTAGCTCTACTCTTCCACACCTTACAAAAGAACTTTATTTTACAGACATTCAAGCTGCCAAAGATTGAGTTGAGATTTAGATAAAAAGAAGTGTAGACAAATATTACAACCACTCTGTTTCTTCCAAATGCCAGTATTCTCAGTGTCATTGACACTGCTAAAATGCTTGAACTGTTTACTGTACTTTACTATCCAAATTCAACATCCAGCCTCCTCGTGATGTCCTTCCTGACACATCCCAGGGTTTCTCCAAAGCCATTCTAGCCAGATTGTGGGATATTAGCTACCTAAATCTCTCAAATTGCTGTTCAGAACAGCTACTGTTTCTGCACTTGTATTTTCAAGCCAGTAGCTTGAATGCAAAGTGCGATGGAGTTAAGCTGATTATTTGTTTTAAAATTATTCATGTTTTAACTACATTAAGAAAAAGCCTTTAGGCAAAATATCTAGGAAGCAAGGTTTTGCAGATAAAATATGTGAATTTGGAACTGAAGTCATTCTTTTTAAAACCAGTGAGGTTTTGCATTTTTTTTCCCCCCTCCAGTTATTTTCCCCCATTTTTTCTCATAGATATTTCCTGTGCATTCTCTCTCCCCCTGCACTTTGAATTTTACTAGAACTTTGTGTTTGTGGGAGGTAGATTCTGGAAGAAACTTCACAGACATGAAGACAGCAATCTCAGAAACAGACCTCCTGCAAGCTAATAAAGCAGCCAAGTGCTCAGCTGCAGGTTAGGTGCCATGTGAGCCCAAAGAGACCCAGACTGCACCTGAACAGGGACAAGACTTCCCCTTTGATCCTGAACTCTGCCCTGATGCTTTGCACCAAAGTGCACCAACCTCTGGATCAGCTCACAGAGCCCATCCACGTGCACTGTAGCCAAACACCTTGTTCAACAGGACAGGGTTCACTGCACGCAATAACAAGCATTCCTGATTTATTTTAGGCTGCGTGAAAGCTAATAACATAAGCAAATCTTATGTTTGCCTTGAAACAGTACAAACACTAAGAGTCAGGGAACAATGTCTCAGCAAGACAGCAGGAACCAAATGTGAGTAATCACAGAAGAGTTTGGGTTGGAAGGTAGCTTTAGAGGTCATCTAGTCCAACCTCCCTGCAATGAGCAGGGAGAGAGACGCCATAACTGCATGGCACAGAGCTGACACAGCCCTATCATGCAGGAGGGATGCAAGGCCATGCCAGAGCCTTTGTGCACCTCACAGACACAGGCCTGTAGCAAGCCACCTTTTCAGATCTTTGGATCTCAGCACAACCCCTGAAATACCTCCAGCAGCATTACCTCCACAATGATCCCTCCTGAGCAGGGATGCAACCTTTGCTTGTTACTTCCATGTGCAAGCAGCTATCCAGCAATTTATGTTACTGACACTGACGTGGCCTGGTAGTGCCAGGAGGTCTCTAAGGCAGGGAGACCTGGTTTGCTGGAATTGTTCAGTTCACACCAGTTCTGAGAGCCACCATGGAAAGGTACCATTCAGCAAGATGCTGGCAAGCAGCCCAGCTAGCCTAGGTTACACTAGCAGGTTCTCTCACGGCTGCTGCTGATGCACATACATACATCTTCATCACACTGATCTCTTTCAGCTCTCTTGGGACATCTACATGGAACTGAAGCGGTCTGAAGCAGAGGCAATAACATTTCTGAAGACAGATGGTGCTAGGAACTCCAATTTTCCAAGATAAGCACACACCCATAAACCAGACCAACAAGACTCAGGAGCGTGCTACCCACACATGGTATGACACCCATCATGGTAGAAAGGCACCTGGACCACACTCTGCAGCTCCAGTACTTCCTCATGATGCAATACAGCTCTGGGATCTCAGGATGCAACTGGTGAGAGGAAGGGTGTGGGACATTGCTGCCACTTACCAGCTGAACTGGGACCGAATGAGGTACAGTGCTAAAAAAATCCACCCAGGGAAATTATTATTCCAGGCATCCAGAGGCAGGACAAACTAGCTGCAGGGATGCTCTGCACATGGTCTGGTGATCAACACTGGTGAAGTCCACTGTAAGGCAGGGCTTGGCACACACCTCCAACAATATCCTTTCTCTTGCTCACCACCACTGTGCACTTGCCAGAGTCGATGCAGATGACACGTACCCTTGCTGAGGGGTCATCTGAGCAAAGGAAGATGAGCTTGCTGCAGCAAGCTGTTTCCTGTGATGTGCACCCCATGAGCAGGGTCCTGTGGCCAGCTGCTTCTGGGAATGTTTCAGAGACAGGAGATGGGTTCTGAGGTACTGCCAAGCCACTCTGCCCACAGCAGAACATGTTAAATCACAACAGATACCCAGTCTGCAGCTTCTCCCAGAGCTCCCCCTCTCCTCTGCTCTCCATCCCTTCTAGATGGCATGGCGTGCCTGTGAGATGAGCTAAAAAACCTCCCTGCACCCCAGAGTGCCCAGCAGCGCCTGTACAACAGAGAGCAGCATACAGCAAAGAACACCCTCTAACACAGACCCTCTCTTACACCCACAGCTACCACACTCCTTTGTTACTGAGCACGTCCCCTGCCAGGTGACTGGAAACTGCGTGTGGCAGGGGGAGGCACGCCATGGTATGGTAGCCAAGTACATCAAGGAAGGAGAAATAAAAATCCCACTTTAAGCAAAATACAGCACAGGGAACTAGTGTGCTTCTGGAGGATAGGTTGGGACCCTCAGGACAGCCTGCAGACAGCTATTCAATTCCTCTCTTTCAGGGCAAGTAATGTTAACTCTATACATGGGTGACAAAAGCTGCCAATGCTGTCACATTGCCTTTGAAGTCAGACAACAAAACAGGGAAGGGAAAATTCCCCAACACTATCAACAGCACCTTTGCATCCACAAGCAAAAGGAAAAAGACCTGAACAGAAGTTAAATAAAGTTTTTTTAAATTAAGTTAAATTAAAAAAAATTTCCTGTTTTTCAGAGTCACAGCCCATTACAAGCACAGATACCTTGATGAGGTCAGAAAGGCACCAGCCACACAACTACTGAAATCAACTAAAAAAAAGTAATCTGATGTGCCTTTGGGCTTGGTCTATTTACACAAGAAGACTTAGCCAGATCTAGTGAAAATCATGACCAGTATTAGCATTTTCAGTCACCCACGCACACATTAAGCTCACTAGCAGATCATTGTCAGCACTGTTTGCCCTCAATTATATGTCTGCCCAGGGTAAACATTTGGGATACTTTTGGGTACAAGCTGATAAATGGAGACATCATGTGGTTACCCATACAGAAAAGTAACTCCCTCATTAAAGAACCTCATGGATGAAGAAGCAACTTTTGAACCATAGCACTTTATGACCCAAGTTCAGTTTAACACTGGAAACAAGGATCTCACATTTTGTAAGCAGTATAGATAAATCCTGATTTGATGCACAAATCTTGTCTCCCTACATGCTACCTTCTCCTCTCTAACATGCAGGGACTTTCAAATGCAATGAGTACTTTGCACCAGTGTTCAGTGCACTTCTAAGTGACTGAAGAATAATGCAGACACAAACACTCCTCCTGCTATTGATATTCTTTGTCTCACCTAGGAATTGTTCTGAAACAAAATTTTTAACGTTTCTTGTTGCATACTGTACTCCAAATGTCTTATATTTCTTTTTTCCCCCTACAAAGGATAAGGCATGTTAGAATCATGCTGCTTCAACGAATACAAGCTTAGGAAACTCAGTTTTTAATTTTTATTAGCCACAAAGGCACTACCCTAGGAGTTATTTATGAGCTCTATTATAAAGCATTCATTTATTCACTCAGAGTCAGAAAAAATTTCTCCCAAGAAACTTCATGGTTTTCTGATTAACACGTGTTTTGTTAATGCAGTGGGTATTCCTCCTCTTTACTCACGTCAGCTGAATTTCAAACTAGACCTTAGTAAGCACACAAAAGCAAAAATGTAGAGATTACATTATTTTGTATACAAAATCACTGCATCATACTACTAAAACTATCAAACTGCTTGGCAGAATGAAAACAAAGCCATAATAAACCAGGCTAATAAAGTGAACAAATGGGTTGCCACCAGTGTCCATCCTGAGGATATAACTATCAGACCTCTTAGGACACCTTCACGGCATCCAGGGATGAGGGAAACAACTTTAGACCTTTTCAGATCCCAGCTGGTAACTCAGCTTTAAAGGAAGCAGTTGTGTTCACCTACAGCAGCTGAAGAGGCAGAAAGGCTGGCTCAGAGCTCGCCACTACCAGCAGCTGGGTAGCCTTGCAGTGCCCTTGCAGACTGAGCTTTTCCCCAACTCCACTGAATTCCAGCTGATTTCCAAAGACACCAGACAGTACAGAGTTTCTTATTTATATATCAGTTCCAATTAAATAATCATTCTTTTTCAAAACTTTACAACTTTTTTTTTCCTTTTAATTCTCAAGTAATTTATTATTTCTAATTCAGAGGGATAATCAGAGAAGAAAACTGACTGGTCCAAGACTCACAGCAAAAGGCCAATTCTCCTCACTAAGTGTTACTTCCTTACCTGTTCTGTCACTGCTCTCCAAGTCTTTTTCTAGTGTTGGGAGTAGAGCAACACCAGCACTTGTGTGCTTTCACTTAAAACATTCTCCTGCCCAGGGAGCAACAGCATTGCAGAGCAATTAAAAAGCTGAGGCAAGGAGTAGAAAGACAACAGCTGAGAAGAAGAAAAAGCAAAACATGGGAGAAAAAGCAGAAGAGAAAAACTACAAGAAAATTGGGAGTGGCATGGGAGGTAAGTGGTGCGGAAGTTATTCATGTGGAGCTTTTAGAGGTTACTTAATATCAGCATATGGCAGGGGCCTGAAGAGCAAGAACAACAGTGAAGTTTTCTAGGTTAATAGTTTCCTTAATATTCCCACAGGATTCTTTACTACTCTAAACATAGCACAGAGGAAAAAATAAGATCCGAGGAGATCATCATTAGGGGCAGGTTCAAGAAAGGGTTCTTTCAACCTCCCCCAAACTGCTTTCTCTCTTGGAGCTGAAAAATACCCAGAGTTCTTATGCAGTGTTAATACTGACCCATTTAAATTTGAAACATGCAATCCCAACAACACTGGCAGACTGAAGACAAAAGAGAAGGCTTCATTCCCTTAAAAAAAAATCGTTTGAGTGCAGTTATATTTGTTGAACTATATTTGGAGTTAATTTTTCAATGCCTACTACACCTAGCAGAAATATCCTTCACTGCATGCTTGTTTTCAGTACAAGAGTCTACCAATTAAGTTGTCCTAAGACCTTTAATGTACTTAAGGGTTTAGAATACTTCAAAACTTCAGCAGAAAACCTATTCCTGAAGGCCTGAACCTTGAGTTAATATTTGTATTTTCACTGTGCTGTCTACCTTCATGTGCTATGTGAGAGCTACTTCAAGCTGGTGAGGTCTTGTCAGGAAAATCCAGTGTCAAAGAAGAGACTGCCCACTCTCATTATTATCTGCACATTAGACTTGTTTCCATCACTCACAGAAGGGAAATTACAACTAGGCCCAACAGGAAAAAACCTGAGCCATGAGCAGGAAACAGAATCTCTTGTTTTGACTACTAAGGTAAGAAAAGGTAAATAGTGGAAAATTCCCCTCATACAGGGACCATAACAGAGATGGATCATTTGACAAGTCTTCCTCACCACTGTTTTTACACAGCCAAGCCACCTGTCAGAGTAGCTTCACTATCTTAAAGAAAAAGCACCAAACCAAGAAAACAAGAAATAGCATTACTTCAGACTATCTATGAGTATACGTAATTGGGAAGCTCTTGAATTTTGTTTTTTTTAAAGTACTTT
This sequence comes from Promerops cafer, assembly GCA_013398275.1. Taxonomy (NCBI): domain Eukaryota; kingdom Metazoa; phylum Chordata; class Aves; order Passeriformes; family Nectariniidae; genus Promerops; species Promerops cafer. Next base: position 2,059,697 of record VZSE01012611.1, on the reverse strand, counting down.
TAGGGCAGCAATCCACAACTATGAGACAACAAACACAAGTTTGGAGGGACAGAAAAGTGTTTATTTGCTTGTTCTTACACGGGTTAGGAACTGACGCTAGGCATGGCATTGAGGAGAGGCTCCTATTAAAGGCTGCATGAGTTCCCACTGTAAACAAGTTTTTTTAGCCTAAATTCAGCACAGTGTGTGGTGCTGGTATGAGCTTGATGCAATTTTTAAGACTGTGAAAGTCTATTTTTGTTCTTAATGCAGTTGGTTATGTGTATTTTTTATTAAGTTATTGAACTTTGAAACTGAAAACAAATCCCATGCAGCTTTAACACAGAAGTGCAACAAAGGTTTGCTGGTTTTGCCGGGCTCCTGTTCTGTGATTACTGTACACTGCAACTATAAATATTTATGCAGCACATATTTCTGCAACAGTTCCCACTATCAGCTATTGACTGACCCCACAAAGCCTAGCTGTAGGCTATGCTATTTCCATCCCTCTTTCACTGAAACTCTTCCTTAGCAGCTGTTCTGGTTGCAATTAAAAGTAACTGCTGATGAAAATCAAGTATTCTCATACTCTAGAAATGGAGTTTTCGAGGAGAAGGAAAGAAGCAGCCTCACACTGGCTCTGCTCAGCAACCAGGTATCACTAACCATGCAAGCAACAAAATCCAAGCCTGTTTTTTTTGTTTATGTCTGACAAGCCAGATTAAAAACTTTATGTTTTTAAAGTTGCTTAATAAACCAGTAGAAAGATAATGATTACCCAGTCTCATCATTTGCACATGAAAGGTGAAACAGAGAAGTTACAGTAATTTGTTGCCAGACTTCACTGGAACAAACAGCTGCATTTTACTTATCTTCAAATATCAAAGGACTTGAGTGGGACAAAGATTACTTGGCTTGACAAGCTTTCAAAGACCCCTCCAGCTCCAAACCAGAAATGCTTCTGAAGAAAGTAATGAAAGGATTTAATATAAGCCTAGCAGCAATTGCTATATACTAGCACGAAATTCACCACCCTCCTCTAATCTTGTCAAAGCTAAGACAAGATGCTTTGCCTCCTTTCCAAATCCAGTGGAACTGCACACCTCCAAAGGCTAGAAGCAGACAAGTTCTTCCTCCCAGGAAGCAGAGGCTTCATGGCAGTGTTAAGCAGCTTTAAATCTGCCTGTCTCATGCTAGCTCCTCATTCAAGCAACTTGTTTTCTGCCAAAGAGCTGGCTCAGGGAGCTCAGCCACTGGGTCACATTAGTGCCAGGGCAGTGGAGACAGGGAAGCAGCCTTGGGACAGTCTGACCAACAGCAGAGCCACATCCTCCAGTGCACCCATGAGCTACACCGAGTGGCAGCCGAGTTTCTTCTTCACCCTCCCACCCTCCTTTGGAGCAGGTAAACTGAAGCCCTCAAATCACCTTCTCTGCACTTTAATAAAATTTATTCTATTCCTTCAGACTCCTAGAAGACCATTGTGAAAATCTGCTCAGCTCAACCAAAAGGAAGACCAGAAGGAGTTCAGTATTTTCTGAACTGCAACCTGCTGTATTATTTAATATATCAAATACGTTTGACAAGAGTAGTAAAATCACATTGTTCTTGTTTAGAACTACAACACTTTGAGAAAACAAAGTCAATGCCTGTTCTGCAAAACAAACAGGAGGGTTACTGAAGGACCAAAAAGAAGATGTGAAAGAATTGAACTCAAACTTTTGTAACTGTACCCACACTAGAAGGCTGAGCAGAGAGTTAAAAGTTTTAGGTAGCTGGAAATAGCTGCTGCCTCAAAGCCAGTTTTTGTGTTTAACACATGTGGTTAGACAGCCAACAACCATTCCTGGGGATTATCTGCTCAGAGTATGAAAGACAATAAAACAACCCACCACTGCTTTTTCAGGCAGACCTGGGCATGATTCCCATTAGCACATTTTTATTTTAAAACTGAGTGTGATTGCTCTGATTTTATAATACAAGAAAGCTAAGCACAGATGTTGGTACTTACAGCTGCACAAAACTCTGCCAGGTAAATAACAAATTGCAGAGTTATGAACTGCTTCTGAACATGCACAAATATATTGCATGGCACAGCAATTTAAATACATTAGTCACTGTATGCAGTTGAAGAAAAACAGCAACTTCTAATCTTTACATTAAAACAAGCCAAATCCAAAATCCAACCAGGTAAATGCACATTTTCCTCCTGTTGATTTTGGATCAAGCTTTAAGTGAGAACTCATGGTAGACAACAGTTTCAACCACTCAAGGAGGAAAGCAATGACTGGTGTTCAGTACTGGTTTACTGTAACAGTAATGGACTATTAAAGAGTATAACTACAAAAGAAAAGACACTTATACCAAATTTCTGAAGGTGGTACTTGATGGCTTTTTACACACTCAGTTTTCCAGACTGCAAAATCCAAGACAACACAGATATCAGAAGTCACCAGCCTTCTCTAACTTGCATCCATGTCAATTAACAGCTGCAGTTAATTTGTGGTTTTACTAATTTATGATGTAAGGCCCTGCTCCATTTTGCTGTGGAGTGTGGTTTAGTGTACTGGCTATTAGAATGTTCTTCAGTTTGTTCAGATATTTTTTTGCCTTTCAAGTTCCTGCAGGAAGTGTAATACTTGACAAAGTTAACCTGAAATACAAACTTGTCTCCTGCCACTTCGTTGCTTTATCTGTCTCCTACTTGCAGGACACGTACCATGAAACCATTTAAACCTTTAGAAAGCTTTAAAATTAACTTTACTGATGGACAGATTGTGAATTTGATCTAGAATTTGCTTTAGGACTGACAAAGTGCCCCCACACATTATTTTTTTGCTATTTTTATAGAATCTGAACATTCCTCCTGTTGTGGACAAAACAGAAAGGCTTCTCAGGCAAGTTCATTTGACTTCAGTCTGGCATCAGGATGAGACCAGACAGGCTGTGCACCACCTCTCCCACCTCCTTTGCAACTTGAGCTACAGCAGATTTTCTCTTACTGCCCATGCAAACACTATAAACCCTGCTGACCCTGGTAGGAAGTGAAGGTCTGGTCATCAGCAGCCTTCATCAGTTCTCCCAGTATCAGAATCATTAGCCTGGAGTTACAGTGGTGTGCTCAGTTACCCACTCTGTTCACTCTGCTTGCTATACTTGGTCCTAGACATATCATTTGGGAAAAAAGAAACCTTGGGCAAAAAGCACTGCACAGAGTACTTACAGGGTGATCATCTTGTTCATTTTGCCACACTTCCTTGAGTTTCTGAACTTTCTAGATTGAACACACCCCAGTAGGTAACACAAGAAAAAGGGGAGAAATTCTCAAATCTCTTTTACTTGGTAGAGCTCCACTTACATCCTTATACCCCTCCGTGCCAAGTTCAAGGAGTCATTTGAGGCAGGTTTACAATGAAGAACTCATTATAATTCTTCTATTTATTCCATTCTATTTAAAATGCTCCAATACAGATCCGTTTGAACACATACTGTGCCTCTGTGAGACAAGCATTAAAGCAAAATTTGATAATAATTTCATTCCATTTAATCATACAAGAAATGATGTAAAGCATTCACAGTATGCAACAGTAACTCCTTTCAGTTTTTCTGGTTTATGTTTCTGCTTGAATTCATAGATTACACTAAAATATTTTTGCAGTATACAAGAGATTGTTTTAAGTGAGACACAGACCAAACAGTCTTGAAAAACATGATCAGCATCATCAGATAAGCTCATCCTTGATGCAGGTCTTGGCTAAAATGCAAGTTATTACAGAGCAAGTCAAGTCATCCTCAAGTTCCTGCATTGTTCTAAGGTCTTTGAGACATCCAACCTTCCACAGCAGCAGGCACCTTCCATTGGGAGTTCTGTGTATGTCTGGTATCAGTTACAGCTGAGTGAACAAATCCTCATGCTCTAAGCATCAGTTGTAAATCACTACTGTACTAACAAAGCCAAAAGAGCCACGTCAGTTTACAACACAGGACATGACCCATACTTGCAGCCTGGGAAAGCAAGTCAAAGGAAAACTGCTTTTTCTTTTTATAGCCTGCTTCTCTAATTAGGATTTTTGTCCACATTGTAATTTGGTATTGGAGGAAAAAAAAAAAGAGCACCATATACTTTGAGCAGACAAATCACTATGAGCTTTAAAAACTTGCTATAGCTGAATTTACTCAAACAAAACTAGCAAATGTCCCAGATTCTTCAAGACCCAAAAACTGTGAACGGCAATTGTTGCAAGCACACTGGGAACACCAATTCTAGTCCTTATTAAAATGGTTGGCTAATAGGAACTAACATCACCTGTGTGGGACTAGTGTGATCCCGAAAAATTTGGGGGTAAGGAGATTTGAACAGAAAAAAAAACCAAAAGAAAAAAAATGGAAAAAAAATTTAAAAGGGAAATAAAACAGCCATCCCATACCTGGACACCAACCTGGCATGAAGAGTCCAAGCAATAAGCACAATGTTTGCTTCTGAGGACAAGTGAGAGAAAGGCTTTTGAACTGAAAAAGTGCAAGACTAAGCTCAGATGAAGAACATCAAACTAGGAAACTGTTGCTTGATTATTGTGCAAAGACTAAGTTACCTATTTTGCCACTCTGAGAATGTTTTAAGTGTTTTAACATGTCTGTGAAATTGACCTGACAAGAGAAAGGGTAGCTCAGCTATAAACTGGGAAAATGGACATGATTACTAATCATGCAGTTGATAAACAGTTTGCTTTGCTAGAAAAAGAAACCTGACCTTCAACTCTTCAGTCCTTCTGTGCCTGCATACTTCTGCCCTGTTCCCTGAAACTCTCCCTACTCTACAACACTGTGAGAACAACCCCTGGCAGGCAGCTCCCAGGACTACTCCCACTGAAAAGCAGTGATCCCTGATCCAACAGCCTAGAGAGCCCATGCTCTGCAGTCTCCTTCAAAGTCCCAAGAGAGCACTGCTCACATATTTTACTAGCATCCCTGTCACACTAATTTCCTGTCTCTGAAGTCAGAATTTAGGGTGCAGGCACACCACATTCCCCTGAATGGCACAATGATTTCTTGGTGCTAGTCACCTTGTTCTCTTGTGCAGGTCTCCAACAGAAGGACCAGCACTGCTCTATCACCCCAGCAGAGCAAAGGAAAAAGAGATGAAGATTTCACCTTCATTCTTGAAGGGAAAAATTTCTAAAGGCTTTGTCTAAGCAAAGGAGATGAGCATGACTATTAGGGACCATCCACAAGGATGAATCTCAAATGTTAACCTCAGGAGTCTCCTATGAAAGTTAGCACTAAGCACAGGGATGGGCCAGAATTTACTGTTCCCTTCAGCTTTATAGAGGGTGAAGGCATGTTGGGAAAGATTTCAGGCTTTGCCACATGTGAGGAAGAACAGGCCTGTCTTCCTTCACTTTGTCAGCATGATTCTTCTCACTGAGCAACAGGTAAAATAAAAGCTTTTTAAAAAGGAACTATTGCCCTTTTCCATTAAGGTTAAAAGTTAGAAACCTTAATAACCAGCACACTTCTCCTAGAAGAAGAGGGATAATTTTTTCTCTATGTAGACAACAGTTCTCTGATGTGCCCATTTCTGTGATCAGCATTTCAGTGGCAAACCCCTCCTAGTACAGGGCTAGGTCAGTGGTTTCAGCAGTCTGTCCAGAGCATGGACAACTGTGTTCTGAACAGGACTGATCCAGAGACATGAATAAACTTAAACTGAAGTAGGCATGACAAAGTCATGCAAAGGATTTCTCATGACTTGACCCACCTGGAACATTCACAAGCCCTAACAGGCATTGCAAGAAGACCTAATTGGATTTGTGATCCACATTTGCACTTTCTGCACAAGGAGGAGGAGCAAGTTTTTTCCCATAGATATTTCCATTCACCTAATAGACAGACCAACTAAACAAACTGCTCTAAACCCTCTTCTCAATTGGCTCCTTGAGCATCTAAAAATCACCTCTAAAAGGTGGCAGACGATATGCTCTGAACAGACAGGAGCCACACAGGCCTGGATGTATTTGATGACACCAAATCAAACACAATACACCAGCTCACACCAATGAGCATGTTGGAGCCTCTTGCTAAATCCTTATCAGTGCACAGCAAGAGTCCAGGCCAAAAAAAGCTACATGACTGCTCCAAGTCTCAAATCAAGTCTTGTTTCTGAACCTGTTGCTGACAAGATTTTAATTCCAAAAGCCCTGTGCTATAAATCACTACGTGGCTGAAAAAAGACTGCGGAGGAAGTGTTAACACAGTGTTAGGTTCCCCTGGGATTTAACGAGCTCTGTGAGAAGACACCTTATTATAAAAGCCAGTCCTCTTCTGAAGAGACTGCCAAACATGATCCTTATGGAGAATAACACACAGAATATCTTCAACTGGATGTCATCTTGACATTCAGGCAATTCTGCCCAAGGTTTGCTTGATGATTCAAAATGGGAAGAATCAGCATTCCTTCGTGTAAGGACAGAGGGGGGAAAAAAAAATCATCATTTGCCTGTTAGCCAGATTAACACAGTCAAACAAGATGTCATTTGTGACAATTTTTTTTCCTGTTAGAACTACACATCTGTGTGCATTCACACACAGGCATGAGTAACTTGGGTATGACACTGACCATCAAGATGGATAGGTAAGATCTCTAAATGTGAAGTAGTAGTACTAAGATCTCCTCCCTCCACCAAGTGGAATGGTGCACTTGGCATGCTCAGGTGATGACAGGGTACCAGCAGCACAAGGCACATTCGCCTCAGACAACAAAGGGGCTCATGGTGATTCTCAGCATGGTATTCTTCAAACACCTTACAAGCAGCAATGCAGTTTCTCTACCTGCCATGAAGCCATGCCATTCTTGCCAGCTGCAATGAAGTGCCTGTGAGGAAGAGCAAGATGCCTCCTAGACGCCTCTTACATAATTTCAGCCTTTAAATAGGTGCCAAAAATCCACTCTTCCCCTTGCTGCAGCACACTTTGAGGCACTGAAATGAAACTGCATCTTACCTTGTCTTTGGATAAAAACCCTGAGCAGTGGATGAGCACTTGAAACAGCCTTGAAGAAGTTGTCATCATTATTAATAGGGAGAAGGTCTCCATGCACATCAGCATATCCAATCATCACTTCCAGGTTGGCTATGTGATGAATGTGAAGAATTAGTTTGTAGAAGTCTTCAAACTTTCCTGGCTTGTAGCGATCCAGAGAGAACCTTCTGAACTCTGCCCCAAACTGCAAGAGAAAGCAAACAGAGCATCAGCAGATGTGTCACCACAGGCCAATGCTCCAGTTTGGCGTTTGAACATGGCATACATCACCTCTCTTTTCACAGAATTAGAGAGCCACAGAATCAATCAGGTTGGAAAAGACTTCTGAGATCATCAAGTCCAATTTCCACTATTCAAACCTATTCTGTGGTGAATACAGTCACATGTTGGTGCTTACAAGTCTACTAATGGCCTTTTAGGTCTTCCCATCAGAACATAACCATGGCTACCAAGACATCACAGGTACACTCAAGTGCCCCATCTCAAAAGAAATCACATTTTTAAAATATTTAATTTTCATTACATCTTCTAGATGATAACTGCATTTGTAGGACTTAACTTTGAAGGTCCATCATTTATTATCATCATCTCAGGCATCCACAGAACCATCCTTCTCCAAAGCACAAGTATTCACTCTACTGCTTTCAAAAGAAGTTACTCAGCTATTCAAACAACCTTATAAAAATTCTTTGCACATTTCCCATCAATACCACTGGGATCCCAACCACAAGACCTTTAAAGAAGCATGGTATGTGAGCACAGAGCTTGTTATTAGAAAATACACTCACTCTACATGACCCCTAAATTTCCTGGCAATCCATGCAGCAGAAGGAAAGTTAGTTTTCATGGCTTTAATTTTTCTGTCACTCCACTGGTTTTTATTTTTAAAGCTTTACAGACCATTAAGTGCTTGTCAAAAAAAAAAAATAGCAGGGGTAGGAGGGTGTGACTTGGCACAAGACAATAGAAAATGTTACAAATCCATGAAGCTGTTATAAGTAAGTCAAAGTGACTGAGGAGAAGATTTCAATGGTCCTTATTTCTGATATTAGAAACAAAATATGCTGTTAAGAACACGAGGGAAAAATTTGATCCTCTATTCAAGGAAATTAAGATAACGAAAACAGGCATCTAGTTAGACTAAACAGCTTAAATCACCTTTCTGGTACATTTAATTTAATATTTCAGATTGTATAGTATGAGTAACCTACTGTTCATCAACCGAACCTCTAAAACTATCCTAACTCACTCTTGAACACATGGAACCACAGCCACAAATCCAAGAACAAGTAAGGCTGTAACTAGGACCTCATGGAAGTTCTTGTTTGTAAAGTCAGCCAATATCAGGGCTAGAAACCAAAGACACAAAATTAACAAGCACACAAAAGAAATAAAAAAGGGGAGAATCTTCTCTAGACAAGTTCTTCCTCAAAATGAAGAATGACTTGCTTAGAGGTTCTCAGCTGTTAAATCAACTATACATGCAAGCCACTCTTTCGCTGAGACTAACAAAAGTATGAATCATCACCATAATCACCTTCAAGCAAAAAGGAAAAAAAGAAGCCAACATAACCCTACTGGCTTTGGGCACAAGTACGTTCTCAAATTACTTCCGCAGTTATGAAAATCCCACTCTTGAGCATCAAAGCCTAGTTGTGATCATCTGAAAGCTTGTTTAGTCAAATTATTCTGCTTGTTTGTAATATTAACTGCTAGTTCCAGTTTGGATTTCAGAGTGCCCATCCAAATGCACAAAAGGCGAACAAACCACAGCTGGTTCCAATGGAGGAAAAAAAGCACAAGAAAAGCACTTTGTCCTCCACCCCCTGCTCCTCTCCAGAAAAATGTGAGCAGCAACTTACTTCTGTGCACACACTTCAAACCAAAAAGAAAAAGCTGAAGTCTTTTCATTTAAAAGTATCCTGGAGTTTTCTTTTTCTTACATTCAAGCAAGAAAAAGCCATCTTCAAGTGTCAAGTTTAACACCTGTCTACATGATAATCTAAAGGGGCAGGAACAAGGTCTTTGTAGGTGTTGCTTAGAGCTGCATGTACTGCTCTGCACTCCTGAACAGGAACCCAGGATTCCTTTGCCTTCCCTTAGCCAAAATGCCAGGACACTCAGACGCCAATCCCAGTAACCATTTGTTTACTGGACAGCTTGTTGAGGACCATTAGCACACATGGTACTTTGGAGGAAGCAGCTGCTGTGCAGTCTTACCCCAGGCAGTACAACACCCACCCTGCACAGCCCCCTCGGACCCGTGGTCTGCTGAGGGAACCCATCCGACCTGCTCTGCCCAACACAGCTGAGGCAGAGCTCAGGTCCTGTGCAGGGACATTGCACCCAGCAGGAAAGTGACATGGAAAAGGACAGAGGAGAGAACTAAGGATGGCTACTTGCTCTTGGCTGGTGTGACCCAAAGCTCAGCTTAAGCTGCCACATGAGAAGACAGCTGGCAAAAGGGCCAAGCCTCCCAGCCTAGCCCCTGCAGGCACATTGCAAACTACTGGATCAGTGGAGCCTGACATGTGGGAATGCCATTGCAGGCTTGGGGCACTGAGGTCTGACAGGAATGCTGTCCAGTCAAATTGACTTGTTCACATGTTCAGCCTTAGGAAAGCCCAAGAGTCAATTTCATTTGCCTGGGAATAGCACAATAGTAAACAAATGCAAAAGATTTCACTTGTGCTTTCTGCATGACCCAGCTTTTTAAGGCAAGGGAGCTAGAAGGTGATTCTGTAGGGGAGAGGGAGGAGTCAAGAGATTTAAGCAGATAATGAGAACGACTTTCTTTTTGTTAAAAGGTTAGTATTACTGTAGTAATGGTTTAGCTGATTTATTCACCCTGTGCATATACACAGGCAGCAACCATTGTCAGCAGGTCTTTTCACAAGAGGGGAAAAAAACTGCTTCAGCTCATTCATCATCCCTAATGAGGCTGATAGAGAGCATCGAAGTAATAATGGGGTTTGCAGTACCACTCAGCTTGGAGACTGGGTGTTCTGCATTGTATTCTGCCAGGATTTCAAGATAACATCCACCGTGTATCTTACAGAAACTACAAATTCTGATAGCCAAAACGACTGATCTGCTCCTCTAAGTCACAAAGTTCATCTTATCATATCCCTTCAGAGAAAGATACACTTTGCTGGTGTCTGCCAGCAAAGTCTCTGCCAGAACAATACTGCATTACACTGCTTGATAAACTAACAGTTTTAACAAGCAGATTAGTTTTCCATAATGAAGTAAACTACTCAGGCCTATTTAACTAATGCAAATACTGCATCCAGAGTATTGCAGAAGTTAGAGGACAGGAGGAACGCAGGGAACTTGAAAAGCATTTAGTCTGACAGAGCTTATTATGACTGAAAGAAACAACTTAGAAAGAATTGTAATTTTGTTTCACAAAAATAACCTCCACCCCAAGATCCTCAAAGTATCAGCCAATCCCTGGATTTGTTGTCTGAAGTTTGATGACAAAATGCACACCACAAAAAGCAACATATCAGGCAGGAATCCCGAACAAAAACAGATGCCCAGAAAAGTGTTCTGATAAAAGTTGTGTTAAAGAAGAAGGAAGACACAGCTAGCTGATTAAAACTTACACAGGCTGATCAAGAGCAATCAACTGCTTTCTTTGGCTTTTTTTCTAGCTGAAGGGTACAAGAGGTCAGAGGAGATGAGGGAGCAGGATTTTGAGGTTTGTTTACTTAGAGAGATGTTGTTTTGTGAAATGAAGGAGTTATTTGCAAGCAAAAGAGAGCAACTCTTTTTTTTTCTTTAAATTTTAAGTTTCAAGATGTTTATAGGGCCAAAAATGAAGCCCTATGTTTATGAGGTGCCATCCCTCTAGTTTATTGCTGGCTTTGAAATCAGGCTATTGTAATAAGAAGACATCAAAGAGCAACATTTAGCAATAAACATGAGTTACATTAGCCACCTACTTCTCTCATAAAGTAAAAAAGTCAAGAACAGAACGAAAACTAAACACTTTCATCCTTGCATAGACTGTAATTTCTGCTTACATGTGAGATTTTCAAAACTGGGAAGACCTGATCAGGGATGCTTTATCAGTGAGAATGAGCAGAGGTCAAGAAGACCGTGTAAATGGTTTTGTGCTTGCTGACTTCACCTCAGACTTCGGAGCTCTGCTGTCACATTCACGTCTCTGTTCCTCTGTTCCCTTTTTCTCCCCCAGTTACACCTTTCCTAGCTCTGGCTCTGCTCCCAGTCTCAGAGTGGTTGTCACTAGTGGCAAGAAACCACCAAACAAGCAGATGTTCTCTGCAACAGAGCAACTCTGCTTCACTAAAATGATCGAGCTGGTGGAAAGTGTGAAATTTCATGTTCTGCTCAGATCTTGCTATTTCTTTCAAGAGAGAGTCACAAGAGCAAGACAGCTTCTCTTCTGTTTGCCCTTCAAATAAATCCCATCAGGGACACAATTTCACTACCTTCTCCCCCAGACCTTCTTCCTGATTGACATCATACCATACTTCTACCCTTCTTCCTTCTATTCCTCCCTTTTACTCTCTGAGAAAAACACAGCCATGGTTTAGTATCTTAAATACTTAGAATAGTTTCTCTTAGCAAAGAAAATCAGTGGTTCCCCTTCTTTTGCCTGCTTCTTTGACACAATGTTTCACATCTTTGCTTTTCCTTTAAAGAACAACCTTTGTAACTCCTTCAACCCTCTCCAGGGGTCTGGAAGGCTCAGTTCAGGACAACACTTTTTTGCATCTACTTGGATGAGAAATTCTTCTCTCTCTGTTCCCATCACCCTCAGATCACCTTCTGCTGCTGAGATGCACCTTGCACTCAGTCTCAAAGAGATCTCTTCACAGATGGCATGTGACCATCAGCTTGGCTGTCAGCTCAAGGGCAACTTAAAGCCAAGGTTACCCCTTCCTCTGCCTCTCTTACCAGAGTAAGTGATTTCATGATTTTTGAGAACTAGACCACTACACTGCTTATTTTGCCACTACTGCATGGCAGTCTGTGAAAATAGTTATCCACAAAAACAATTTTATCAGCCTGTTTGTTCGGAACCATCATCCCTTTCTTTACCAGCCTTGCTCCAGTAGTTCCTCTCCTATCATGTAGCTGCTTTCTCCCTACCATCTCTGCCAGCGCTGCCTCCAAGCAGCACACTGCCAGCCTTCCTCACTGCCTCACTCCTGATATTTAAACCCCCAGTGCCGCTCTCCTTCAAGAAACAATCGTTTGCAGGAAAGCAAAGCCTTTAAAATAAATCTGTGATTTAAGTGCCGAAGTATCCTTGCTTTTTTATTCCAGTCCCCTGCATCTCTGGGTACAAACCAAAGTCTGTTTGCAAATGACGTAGACCTAGACGATCCTGTATTTTTGTGCAACACACACTCTATCACACCACAGAGCTTAAGCACAAATACAGCACAGGATGCATACATCCATGGCATGTGACCATCAGCATGAGGGAGAAAAAGAAGATTTGGTACCTTGCCACCCAGAGGGACAAAGCAATAGGGTCTGGTCAACATTGTTATATGCCCCTGCAGAAAGGCAGCCCTGCCCTGCTACAGGTCCCCAGCGAGAGCAAACCACTTTCAAAACATTTACTGAGAGGTATCTACATGGATACAGGAAACCTGTAACCAGTAAGGGCTCTGTCTGGTTACAAACTTATTTAAGACCCTTTTAGCTGCCACCAGAGGTTTCCCCATGAGCTCAGTGCCAGCAACAGCTGCAGAGAAGTAATTTGATGCAGATGCACGCACACCCCTGGCCAGACCTGAAGGGGGACTGGGAACAGCTGTGCAGGGCGGAAGCAGGAGGGATGGCACAAGGCTGGGTGGCCCTGGGGCTGGTGCACCACACCCTTACCCAGACATGTCTGCTTGAACGAACTTCAGGCATTTCCAATGGGAACGGGAATACGTCTGTACCAGGAGATTTTGCCTTCACTGAGAGGGAGGCAATATCTCCCAAGGTACATTTCATCTTTCAACTCCTGGCCTGCCATTATAAAGGTAATTAGAGGCAAGCAGTGAATCCTTGGAAAACCTTTCCTGGTTCCTAAAAACTCAGATTAAGTGCACACAAAGTCTCTCACAAAGGGAATGATAAGGGACTACAGAGGAAGGCACTATTAATTGCACCTCTGAAGAACTCCTTGGAGGTGGCTAGTCCTGGAGCCTGTTAGACAGAGCCTTCACAGGTATTTTAACCTCACACGGGAGACATTCCTTTCTGACTTGGCTGTAAACAACATTTCATTTTCTGAGGTGCTCTTTAAAGTTGAAAGGTCCATTGTTCGGACTGTTTCAGTGGGTCGAGACTACATTTGAGAAGACTACTCACATAAGACAGACTGGCTGGACTAAATTTTAAGCAGATCAGAAATTCCCAAGTTACTAGACTAAAAAGTATTACAAACAGGAAAGCAGCTGGAGGCAGGATCAAGAATGGGAAAGCATGGGAATACTGGAACACAAGATAGCAGCCTTCTGGTCAGTGCCAACCACCCAGTTAGCACAGCTGGTGTACCCAAGCCCATACCAATATACTCGCTTCAGGAACACTGCTGGAGGAACTACCATCTTTCTGTGACAAGACAGACCTGAGACTACATCAAACCCGAGCACCAGAGCATATCCTCCACCACACCATGCTCTGTGACATCAGGTAGCTCAAAGCAGTGTTCCAGCCTTCCTGCTATCTCCTAGAGGCAACTACTGCTCCCACAGCGCCAGAGTACAGGCCAGAGAAGTGAGTTACACTGTGCTGGTGCTTATTGCAGCTGTCACCTGAACAGAACTATCCCAAGATGACTTGTCTGTGCCACACTTTTCAGCTGAAAGGTTTGGCCTCTCCTCTGTGAAGGGCAGCAAGCATGCACAGGACCCACTGTTGTGGCTCAGCTGAAAGCTGTGGTCACTTTCTCTCATGTCACCTAGCAGACAGACTTAGGGTTACTAGGTATGACCACTTCAGAAAGCTATCCTACAATGAAAAACAAAGATTTGTCTGTAATCAGGGAGGAACCAGGAGTTTAGTAGGTGCTATTTAGCACATCAGAATAAGCACAATACCTGCTGTGAGAAGCCCAGCAAACTGGGAGGGAAAGGAACAGAGGCAACACTTCTTAAGAGATTAATGTTTACAGTCTCTTTCTTTTGGCATGTTTTGCAACAATCCAGACCGTCTCAAGTTGCTATTACTGTGGCACACTGTCTTCATTTGAGAGGGGGAAGCACTGCGGTTTTCTGAGTCTGTGCCGCATTTGGTTTGCATATAATCGAATATGTTTTCAAGCTCAAAAACAGAAGTTAAATCAGATGGTTACAGGGCTTTTTACTGCACTTATTTTAGTTTTATGCCAGGTATGACAAGTATGACCTTAACTTGGAAGAATCTAAAGTACTGCTTAAAAACTTTAAGCAGACTTAAAGTCTGTTTTAACATTCTGTAGCATTTAAAAAGAGTGCTGCTTTTTGATCTATTTTGAAGTGTGCTACACATGGAAAACTCTTCTTAAAACTTCAGAAGGCCTGTACAGCTTCAGGGTTAGAGTGAAATCAAAGTACACAAGGCTGGAAAATACAATTTGTAGACTTCTCTCAGTTAACGCCAGACAGTACAGAACCAGACCTTTAAAATCTCCTTAGAGGGGGCTATTAAAAGTAAGCTCGCTCTCACTGCTACTGCTACAGTTTTAACACTGCTTGATGTTACACTTTACACATTTCAAATACACAATACATATATTGCCATAGCTAAGCAGTCATGTGGACATGCAATACCAGCAACTTTGGCAGCGAGGAAGATGCAAAAGATGCATTAAACCATGGATCTTTATGTAACAGCACAGGCACACTTTTAAGAAGTGGGGACAACACGTGAGCAGGACAAAGCACCCACAAGCTGTTTGAATGCTACATCTATCTATCTGGCAGCTGGGCAGGCTTGCTAAAGCACCGACTGCTACACGTGCCTCAGACCAAAACAGTCTTTCAGCTGCTAGTGACTTTGTAAGAGCACTGAGCACAGCTGACCCCAAACATGCTTTTTGTCTTTGAACACCGTAACAGTATCATGTCTACTCAGGACACATCAGAAAATGATTGAAAATTTATTAATAATCCATTTGCAGCACCCATCTAAACACCAACATTTAATGGGAGTCAAAACAGGATGGGAGAAGCAAGTATAAAAAAATATGGTTACAATTAACTGGTTCTATTTATCTTAATGGGTTTGTTTATAGTAGTAGGATGTTAGTCACATTATTGTTAATTTGTAAATCAGTTTGCAGTGCAAGAAAACATGACACTATTAATAAGGCAGAAATGTGACAGTCAGCACGTGAGTCAGGTAGCTGTGCTTTTACAATCCTCAGCCACTAGCAAAAGTTCCATTGTCTGAGAGGGCTCATCAACAACAAAGGGTTCTTTTGCAAAGCACTTTTATCAGGGAACGACAAGTACATTTAGCCATCTTTGAAATCTTGAAAATTAATTCTTACTAGTACATACAGTTCATAGGAATTCATATAGTAGTAATGGAAAAACAGTACTCTGCTGCTTTTAAGCCAGAAACACGGTCCTGTCAGTTTCAAAGTGAAAAAAAAACCCTACACACACTTTCACAAACAATTCAAAGTGCTATCATTTAAAGGCCCGAGGCAATCTTCTACTATTCCAAAATTTCTAAGAGATTGGAAAAGAAATACACATTTGGGCTGATAGTTACCCTCCTGTTTGAAAAGCTGTGTATAATATTCAAAGGAACAAAAAATAATATTGTTCTCCTTTGACTCAGAGCAATATGAAAGAAGATCGGCTACATGGAAATTATAATTCAAGAGAAGTTTTACCACTAATGTAGGAATTCCTATTTTAAAAGCATTTGTTCTTCTGCAGGCTTATATTCACAGGCAAAGAAGCCTGTAACCTCTCTGTAAAGCTAAAGACAGAAAATGAAAAATAGGTTAAGAACTCTGCCTGTGGCCACGAGATCCCAAAGAAAACAAACACAAAAAGCCCCACACATTGCAGGCACTGGAGCTCTTGGTAAAAGGGAAAAAAAGGGGAGAGAAAGGGTATCTGGAAACATTTTTCAGAGATTAGAGGCAGTTTCTTGAGAGGGGACAGATACTTCACTTGTCACCCAACAGAGGAAAGGAGCCAATGAGTACTAGACACGTGAGAATACACAGTTGTTCTAAGCCAGCAAGATAATGTGTTTTCAGATCCTGGCTAAAAAGGCTGAAACATTAATCCTGAGCTACAGAGACAACACCTAGATAAGAGCTGAGCTTCTAATTTATTTTGTCATGAAAGACGAGAGAGAAGGGCTAAGGTGTAATTACAGTTCAATTAATATTTTCTTATGACATGTGCCAACTTCTAAGCAGGTTTCTCTTTACCCTTCCTCTTTTCTATCTAGCAAAAAGCTTTTAAGTGTCTTGATTTTAAGGCCAGCTCTCTGAAGATGAGGCAGAGGAAGGGAGAAAGCAGGGAGCCAGACAGAAGGGGACTTCTTAAAGCAGCAATTTCCACCACTGCCATGTCTGAAAACAGAGGTGTGCAGAGATGGCAGAGGGTTTTCCCCTTCAGTATTTGCTGTAGCACAGAGATCCATGAGGCTTTTGCAGCACCTTACAGACACCCAGGAAAAAAGTGACCTGACATACACCAAAAGGTACAACACAATGCCACAAAGCTCATCCTTCTGCAATGACACAGCCAGAGAATATATCACTGCCAGCATCCCCACCACATAGTCACAGACATGAAAAGTCCACGGACACAAGAATCACGCTGAAGCGTGCTCTAGGCCATGTTCCCACCAGGGGTGATGGGTCAGGCTAGGGTCAGCAGAACTACAGGCTGGTTCAGACGCACTGAAATCCAATCATCCACAAACCTCACAGGCCTACTGGACAAAAAAAGAGGAATACCGCCTGCAGGTTTTGGCCCTCTGGCACAAGAAGGATGTTGAAAACTGGAATGAGTTCAGCCATCAAGATGCTCCCTCCTTCTCCTCCTCTTCCGACACACAGATACATACACAAACAATCTTTGTTTTTAACAACCCTCTGGCACACATCAAGAACCTTGTAACTTAAGGATACTTGGGGATTTCCAGAGAAGTGTCTTACCCAGTACAATACTGAGCACTGACAAACTCTCCCCTTTCAATAATCGAGGGCACAAACTGACTTTCAAGGATTTGTTTTTTGGAGGAAAGGAAAGAAATTCAGAAAATCCAGAAAAATCGGATTTTACAGGAGCCATTTCTGAATTGTGACTAATGCAGGACACCAGCAGGATGCTGGTTTATCCTTAAGGAAGGAACCACCTGGTTATCATAACAGAGGCAGGGATATCAAAACCCCAGCATCTGCAAACTATCTCCCATCCAACTCCCCACAACCATTTTTTCCAGAGCTCCTTCTGATCAAACTCAATCTTCAGAGGAGAAAAGCTATTTCACACCATTGTGTAAAAGCAGCACTCTCTCACACTCAGCTCCTCTGCTAAAAGGGATTCCACCTGCCCACGGACTGCCACTTCCCCAGCCTTTGAAAAGCCACCAAGAATCCCTTGATCCCCGGCCAGCAGCATGCCCCGGCGCAGAGGCTGAGCTGCACCCACCTCCGCTCACCTGGCAGCCTGCGCTCTCAGGCGATAGCTGCAAAATCATGAGTTCTCAGACTCAACTTTCAAGTTCTCAGGCAAGCCCAGACAGGCCTCATACTTACAAAACACAAGCAACTAAGTGTTTAAAAGGTTGACTACATTGGGCTACCAAAAGTAGCATTACTGAACCTTTTTGTTTCCCCAGCCTCAGATAGTCCATGCAAACAAAAAAATCTCAACACTCTGTATTTCTAGATGATCACAGCACATCAACACAGTGATCCACAGGGACAAGGCTGCTAGCCTACAAGAGCACTGTGTTTTTGTAAGAGGTATAAGGTTTTTATACAGCACCTTGCCAGGTATCGTTGGCCAGAGCTTTTCACTGGACCTCCTTCAGGTCACTGAAGAGTAGCTCTGTGAGAAACAGCCTGTGAGCTTTACAGGCAAAATAAAACTATCTTGCAAAGTCAGCACCGACAGCCTGCTACATCAACAGCCTAGCTGTTATTGTGCCCAAGTCATGCTAACAGTAAAACTCACCAGCACCAGGAAATCCAACAGCACAGCTCCCCCTGACACATGCTGCAGGTTCACAGATCATCGTCAGGCGTAGGCCCTCAACAGAGTATTTTGAATTTAGCTTCTATTTTACGTTTTCTTCCAATGCAGTAGAGTTCTCCATACTAATTTCTGGGCCATCAGCAGTGACAGCCTGGAGCTACAGAAGGTCTTCAGTCCCACCAATACAAGTTTATTTTCCTTCCCTCCAAAAATCCGCAATCATTGCTAGGCTTACAATCTCCCTATACATCACTCTGTGTCTATAGAATTAGGTAGGATTCACTTACAGAATTCCTGCAGCTGTAAGGGAAGCTACAAGCTCTTTATTATAAGGTTGCTTTCTAATTGTTAATAGAACGAACTCAAGGCAAATTATGGCAATATTGAAGTAGAAGAGAAAGGATGAACTTAAACATTCTTGTATGTGGTCAAGGCTTTAGCTTAACGCTCACAGAATGTAAAGGGTATAATTCAGAAGACAGGATCTGGAGCGTTTGGGAGCCACAAGGAATGTTGTGGGTGGGTTACATCTTAGAACCAGTACAAGTCGAACCAAAACTTTCCAGCTATAGAAGCAGAATGGAACTTTCTAGGCCAGTTGAGCTCTTTCAAGTGGCAACAGCAGGTTAGGAAATAAGGGCCTGAACCCACATTTTAGGTGCCATGTTTAGAAATGATTGGAGGCTCCCTTGGACACAAGGTACTCCTCCCACTGAAGCCATCTCTGCTCTGTGTGTTGCAATGGATTTGCGTTCATTTGATCCGATTGCAAATTTTAACAGCAAAAATTGACAAAAATGGGCAGCACGGAGCATAGAGTCCCAAAGACATCACCTTCAACATCATCTCAGCAAGTGATCAGGGACTCTGGGAAAGGTTAACGTTATCCATACTCTTTTCAACTAATGCATTACCTACACTTTGCCTGTTATACGTGTGTAAAACATGGGCTTTCGGGGAGATTTCTCAGTTTTGCTTAAATGCTACTTATTTTTGCCCTCAGAGGCATAGGCAAGATTTTGACGTGCTGGTTCAACCAAGAGCGACCAAAGTCTCTCGACGAGAGCTCAGCACGACCAACGTCAGGCACAGCCACCCGACACCATCCTTTGAGGCGGCCAGCTCCGGCAGCCCTGCCGATCTCGGCTCCTTCCCCAGCACCACCAGCGTGCAGGAGCTGATGCCGGTGCCGGCATCCCGGCACAGCCGCCGCGGGAGGGGGAAGCTTCCCGCAGGTCTCTCTCTGTCCCCGGCGGCTCGGACCTACGGCAGGACCGCGGCGCCGCCAGCACCGGCGGGGGGCCCCGGCCCTTCTCCCTCCCGGTCCTCCACTCCTTTCCTCAGAGCGCGTCGGGGCGCCCATCCCGCCTACCCGGAGCCGGTCGGAGCACCGGGGGGCTGAAACGCCCCGGGGTGGGGCGGGAGCCGCCGGGCACCGCCGCCGCGCCTCCCGGTGCTCCCGGGCCGAGCCCCAGCCCGCCC
>VZSE01012611.1:1999321-2039479 GCA_013398275.1 Promerops cafer | reverse complement strand
GGCTGCGGCGCGGCAAGAGTCTGTGCGGGCAGCGGCGTCTGGGGCGGCTGGCGGGCCCCGCTGCCGCAGCCGCGCACCAAGCACAAAGCGCGCCCGCGGCACCGCCGGACGGTGGCTCCCCGGGTGCCCCCCAGCGCTCGGAGGTGCCCGTTGTGCGCCGCAAAAGAGACCCGCGCAAACTTTTCCAGACAGCGCTGATTGTTCTTGAAAGCGGGTTGGGATCTGAAAAGTGCTACGAGTCATTAATTTGAGACCACAGATCACCAGGTTTGGGAGGAGAGTTTCCACCACGCCCTCCTTGAAATAAATCGGGGGACCGCCTCCCTCTGCTAGCAGCTCTTACTAATTAGGTAGGTTATTAATTTGAGAATCTCGAAGGAACTTAACTTCTTTACGTCTTCTGCCAAGGATCTTTTTAACTTTAACAGACCTTTTCCCTTCAGTCAGCATCTTTTAGTCACTGAGAGCCTTTGAAAGTGGTATTTTTTTCCTACACAATCCTGCCCAAAACATCAAGTCGTGATGTACAGAAGCTCAGGACACAGACCTGTGCAACCAGTTTTCTGCTGCTTGACATCTCTAGGATCGTCTGCCCATCTAAGCAAGGAGCACAAAGTCCTAACAGACGTTACAAGCCACCCATCTCTTCTCCTGGCTTGCTGGGGAGGTGGCAGTGGCATTGATGGGAATACCCACGAATTTAGGGGCAAAAAACAAGAACTGAGTTGACTTTTCATGTGACTCCAAGTAGGAGGATCAAAGCACATGCCCAGATACAAACCAGCTCCATCTTATTGGAAAATGGACCTGAAATGAAAGTTTCCCACATGTTCTGGGCTTACATTGTATTTGGAAGGCTTGCTATAAGTTAAACTGGAAAAATAAAGTCTAGAGAGCTGAGAAAGGAAATGTTTGTATGAACTTGATCTTTTTCTCTTTTCATCTTAGCATGAGCAATGCAGCAGCTTTGCTTTCCTGCTGTGATGGCCAAGGCCAAGCTGTGGCGATACAGCATCCCCGGGGTGCTCAGAGGCTGAACAGCCCTTTTGGGATGTTTTGATGTAAAGATGGATCTTGAAATCCAGCAGCTGGACCTGTATGATTTAGTGCTTCAACATCTGCAGCAACAAGGCCAGCTCACTGGCATGAAGTTAATCAGTAACTGAATGACGGGTCTTCAGTCCAGTTCTTTTAAATTCTTATTTCAATTTCTTTGGTCTGTTTTTGTTTGGGGGTTTTTTTGGTTTGGTTTGGGTTTTTTGAAGAAACAAAGTTCTCAAAGTTCCCAATAGGCAGAAAACAGCAAGCAATCTTAGTCTTAATTTTAAATTTGGTACTTGTTGTATTTGTGATTAAACTTGCTTGTCTTTTATTTTGTGCTTACTTCAGGGAGCGTAAATGTTTCATTAACATCTCTTTTATATTAATAAAGACTCTTCAAACTAATGATGCCTACCAAGTTGTAACCAGAATTAGAATTCAATGAAAATGAATTAAATATTTATTTATTTACTTATTTATTTATTTGCTTATTTATTTATTTATTTATTTATTTATTTATTAGGTGAGATAAAAGCTGGTAAGCCATACTGGATTAATAAAGAATGGAGATATGTTTCAAAGCATAAAATGGGTTTATTTACCAGCAGAGCTAAAGGGATTTCCACTCTCCCTTCCCCAGCCATTGCAGATCCTGTTCATATTTCCACCACCACATGAATAGACAATCCTCTTTCTTCTCTACCCTGTCTTTGAAGCTAACAGGTACATTGAGAACAAAAATTCCTTTATTTGAGGAGTGGAGCTAGTATTTTTTCTGTTTCTTCTATCCTACAAGAATTTAGAAATGGTAGATTACTGCCTCTCCTTTTTTTTTAATTCACCTGTAAGAAAAGCTGCTTTTTGGCAGTTCCATTCCTGCCCAGTTTTTTAACCTTGCACTAAACACTTATTATAGAAACAAGGTGAATACACTAATATGAGAAAATATGCTTTTTATACATCCAAAGAGGCTACTGCTAGCAAAGATTCCTTTCAAATTACTTCCAAAAAAAATCTGATTTTTTCTGTTCTTTCTCAGTCTGAATTAAATATCCATCCTTTTGTAGGTC
The DNA here is from genome assembly GCA_013398275.1 of Promerops cafer. Lineage (NCBI taxonomy): Eukaryota > Metazoa > Chordata > Aves > Passeriformes > Nectariniidae > Promerops > Promerops cafer. The sequence continues at coordinate 2,037,368 of VZSE01012611.1, read as the reverse complement.
AGCATAGACACCTTTAGCCCACTCTGATCTGAGAAATGATCAGTTTCTGGATAGCTTATTAATTAGGCTAAAATAGGGAGCCATGTATGAGAAATTGGCTGTATTCATTTGTTAGTAGAAAAATAGAATATTGCATAAGTATTTATAAATGATGTATGATTTATCAAGATTATTTCTTTAATAGCATTTAATAATTTATTAGAAGTGAATGCTTCTCAATCAAGCTTCCCTGAAATCCAATTCAGTCCATTCTTGTAAATTCTCTAAGATACACTTTTCGCTATTTCCAAATTAGTTGCAGCTTTAGTCCATTTCCTCCAGAGCAGAGCTGAGGCAAGACTGGGACAGCTTGAGAAAATTCCTTTTTCTCTTGCCTCCCCTTTCCATGCCCGTGCTGTGCAGGCGCTTGGGCTCCAAGCACCAGCAGGAACCAAAGCACTGGGGGTGCTCCCAGGCTGCCCCAGCCCGGGCTGCACGAGGCGCTGCAGCCCCTGCCAGCTGTTTTCCTCCTCAGACTCGGTCACAAAGATGGTTTTCATTTAACTGCTTTTGCTCAGCCACCTTTCAGGGTTGGTTTTTTTTTTTTTCTCATCGCTTGCCAAGGGCACAGCATTCCTTTGACAATTTCTATAAATCTTCATCTGTTTTAGTAATCTGTGGTTACTTTACCCTGTTCCTGACCTGCAGAGCTTTTAAATCACTGTTTTTTCCCGCGTGCCCGTCTCTCAGCTCTTTCTTGCAGCCTTGTTCCCAGATGCATGTGGAACGTGGGGGGCACATTTGCTGTCACCCAGCCCCTCCCTGCACACATCACTTCACCAAATGCTCTTGTTTCTTGCCCTAAACTGGGCAGGGAAGCCACAGTGTAGGGATCCTAACAGGCCATTTAAAAAGTATTCAGATTTTCCTATTCTCACTGCTTTTTATTTACCAGACCAACAAAAAGTGCTGCAACGTGTGCCAGACTCACATTCCTGCAATGCTGGTTTTCAGCTTGCAAGGGGCTTCCCTCTGACTTGCTGTGTGCCTCATCAGTATTAACAAGTCATTTACATGTTCTGAGAGGAAAAAATACCCCAGACTCACATCCAAGGAGTTATTTTTCTAGCTCTATACCTTGCATTGAACTTGCAAGAGTTACAAATAGCACATCCGAAGGGCTTGGGGAAACTGCTGAAAGGACAGACTGGTTTTGGTTTCTTTAAATGTAAACCAAAATGACGTGTAGCATGAAGAACTGAAGAGGGAGGATAACAACTATTGTTTTGCTTGTAGCAAGCACTGTTCCTGCCACAGTGAAGATGGTTTCTACTTCATCAAACTCAGAGTACAATGCCAGGGAACATCCAGTGCCCCAGTGCAGGAGCTACCTAGAGGGGAACAAGAAGAATAATGCCACCAGCCACAACAGTAATGGAATGGTCCAGGACCAGAGACTGGCTGCTCCAATGGTTTTCCATTGTTTCATCCCTTGTGGCATTGAAATGTCTTCTTTTTCTTTCCTTTTAAGAGCTTTTGCCTTCAGGCCTACAAGAGATGTATGTGCATTTAAGAGGAGAAAGAGCAGAGAGAGGGAAAGGTTGTTCTCAAGGGTGGGGAACTTGATGCTTCTTTTCTACAAAGGATGATGAAGTATTTGAGGAAACCTCTTGTGTGGCTTTACTACAAAACACTTGAAGAGGGGAGACCAGAGCAGTAGTTGAAGGAATGGCACCTCTGAGCTGCATGCAGAGCTCAAAATCAAGCACGAGGATGAGCAGTTGTCATTGCATCTCCCAGTAATTATGCAGAGAGATGTGCCAGGGGGCGTGGATGGAGGTCCTCAAGCTGTCTGCACACAGGTACTCTGGCTTCAGCAGACCAAACCAACATGCTCTTGTGTCAGCTGAAAATTTTCATATTTGGCTTTACTGGGGAATATTATCTAACCAGTTACGCCTTGACATGTATCAAATAATGTAGGAACCAAGGATGCTGGGATACCACAATCCCAGCAGCCAAACTCTGAGCATCACAAGAGAGAGAGCAAGGTGAGTTATGAAATCATTTGTCCTTTTTCCAAATTACACTTCAATTGGGATTAAAAGGAGCAGTGCTTTACAGAGATGGGAAAGGTGAGTTTTGTTGCCAGAGATGAGTTTAGAATTGGAAGGAGGGAAGAGAGAGGATCCAAAGTATGCTTTAGCTACATGACTCACCAGGATTCGACATTTCCAATGAAATACAAAAATATTCAAACTGTATTTGTTCTGTACATGAATCTGCTGAATTTAAGGATCTTTAGCGCCCTTTCAGTTGCTTTGATTCTTAGTTTTCTGTTCTTTACCAAGGAGAAAAACAGGAAAAAGCAATAATGTTTCCCAGATGTCATTCATTGCAGCAAAGAAATAGGTATCATCCCCTCCCAGTGTCCAGAAGTAGGTCCTTCTACTTCCATGTAGGTTAAAAACTTTGTTTACAATGTGCTGGTCTGCAGATAGCAGCTACTCATGATGTTAGAATTATTACTGCAAATACTTTAAAAATATTATTGATTTAAAGGAAGTACTGCTGATCACAGGCCTAGGGTATGCAAGGGTCTGCCTGGTTCTCTTCTACCTTTGTTGCTAGTCCTACTTCTACAGGAAACAGAAGCATAGTTGGAAGTTGGCAAGTGCAGCATACATCTTCTAATTAGTTCATGGATGGCATCATCTTTATCTTCCCAAGCACTTTTTCTGTGTGAAATTATGAATATTGAAACACACCATGACACTAGAGTAATTTTTCTGCAGTAGTTACCAAATTTTCTAATGGAGTTAAGCTGACCAGATCTGGAAAAAAAATTAGTGTTGTTAATTTTCAAAGTTAATGTCTTTTGGAGAAAACTGCTATCATGAAGATATAATCACGTCTTCCTTTGAAGTGCCTATCTAACTTGCTCAGTGAACAGAGAATCCTGCCTGTGGGACCTTTCTGCCATTCTTCTAAATCACAAACTGGCTTTAATCTCTTTTGGGTAACAATTTAACTCATCTGAATTCCATCTACCATCTTTGTTTCCTGGCAGCTGAAGTGTAGGGTCTGGTAACAGAGTAAGAGAGTATGAATTTTGCCCAGACTGGCTCATTCCCTCATCAAGAGCACAGAGAGGTTTTTAGCTTTGCATAGAATGCAATTAACTGCAAAGAGCAAACAGAATCTTCATGAGAATATGATTTATTGAGAACTTCCACTTGGGAAGTGACTAAATGTCACCTTAAATAGACAACCCCAATATTCCTGAATTGCAGCTTTAGGCAATTTGTAAGGCACTATGTCTAGCTAGTAAATCAAGCCCTCTCAGAAGTGGTGGTTTGTGGTCTCACCTGCCAATAAACGAAATAATAAGAAACTGTCCTAGCCATGCGAGTCATACAACAAATAAATCTTGTCTGTTTGCTTACTGACTTGAATTCCGAAAAAAAAATGTAACATGCTGCAGCTGAAAGCTTCTTAGTAAAAAAAAAGATAAAAAATTGTCAGCTGACTTTTTAAGTCTGCTCTTTGCAAAATTTCTTTGGCAGATCTGCTAGACCAGTGTTAAGATAAAGACAGATCAAAGATGTCATTCCTGATTAAAAATAATAACAAAAAAAAGGTTAGAGGGACAGGTCACGTATTCACACAGCGAACTCCATCTGATGTTTACTGCACATAGCTGTACCAGGCTGAAATCACCTGATCCTGTCAGAACTACTGAAGCAAACTCCTGTATGGAAAGGCACTGTGAAGCTCTAATTGGCTGGGACTGCACATTATCTCTTCTTCAGCCACCTGATTTGCAAAGAGATTTGCCAAGAAGCGGCTTACTACATTGGAGATGTCCTTCAGCATGCCTTTGTGCCCTGCAAACACTGAAATTTAAAAAATTTGTGCACAATCAATCCTTTCCAGAGCTTCCAGTGAAGGCAAACAGCCTCATGTGAGGCTTGAAGAAGTCCTTCAGAGCAGCTGTTTAGAAATGCATGAAGCATGAGGCACATTATATTCTCTTCCCACAGGCTGAGGGCCAGATGTTCAGTGGGTGTAAAGCAACAGAGCCTCAGTGTAGCTTTTTTGGGGGGCCACAGTGATTTATACCAGTCTAGAATCTGGCCCTTTGTGTTCCAGCCAATTGACTTCCCCAACCTCTGTTGCTGAAGAGCATGGTTTTGTGAGGTGAGAAGGGATGGGAAGTGGCTGAAGGTGCTGAAAAGAGAAATCTCTCAGAAGATTCCTGACACCACTTCTCCAGGCCAGATTGCTGAAGTAAGCACAGGTTTTTGGTTGTGATGCATTTACATATTTTCCTTCCCGTGTTTCTGCTGCTAGCAATGTACATAGATTCTTTATATCTGTTTACTCTCAAAGCAAGTTCACTTTTCTGTCCTCTTAAAGATCAGGAAACAAGAGTATTTCTAAGTAGAGGTGATGTTCCTGTATTTTTGTTTCCCTCATAACTTGCATTTTCCTGAAACACAAATGAGAATTACTGATGGGAGTATGGATTTCAGAATCAGACCTTTTGGTCATTTTGACAGTGTCATGGGAGGAAAAAACTGTTTCCCAGAACCAAACAATTTTATTGCATTCCAGAATCATGTGCAAAACAGGGATCCCATCTGTTCAACAGTATTCCCACTAAGTACAGTTCTGCCTGTAGCTCACCAGAATAAGCAGCTCAACAAAGGAGCCTCAGTTTTCAATGATAATGTTTTCTTCAAAATAGAAGACACCAGTAAAAAGGGCTTCATAATAACTTGGACATTTACCAAGATGTATTTTCTTAAATACTGTTTTGACTGCTAAGGGCACTGCAGAGTAGTAGAGCACTAGAGCATTCACTAATAAATTAAGCTTTCTCTGTGATCAGTTTTGTCACTTCTTCCAAATCCACAATAAATGAATTAAAAAAAAAAACAAAAACCACCTCATTAATCTCAGAACTGATGGATTAAAACTGGGCTAAAATAGACTTCTTTATATTTTCCCTTGACAGCTTGAAGAATTTTGAATAAGGGGTGCCTGATTGCAGCACTCTAGATTTAGGCTTGTTTACTAGAACAATTCTGCAATAAAAAGATTATGAAATAAAAAGAGAGAGGATTTAATTCATGAGATTCCACTAACTGAAGATTGGTGCCTGGGATTTTTATCATCACCATGAACATCAGCAAGTTTTGCTTAGCAAGTGCAATGAAGAGCTTGCGGAAACCCCACGTTAGAGTTTTATAGTTATGCTTAATTCTGCATATCTCCATTTCTCAGGGTCTGCTTTGAGTTACTTCGAAGTCCTCTTAACAGTTTCTCCCTCTGACTGAGATTCCCTTGACATCTCTGCTTGTGCTTTTCCTTAGAGAATCTGATCTGAAGAATGAAATGCAATTTCAGTGCTTGCCTGTGGAAAGGGATCATTGTTGGTCTGGGGAGTCAGCCTTGCTGGAACACATGCTCACCAAGCCCAGTTTGCCCCAGCCTCCCTTGTTTCCAGGCTAGAGGAGCCTGGAAATACTTGTACCGAGCACATGGATAGTAGCAGGAAGGCTGGAAGGGAGATGTCTTTCAAGACAGGGGCTGAAGTTGTTTTCTCCTTTCCTGTAAAGGTTCAGAGGGAGGGCAGGATATCTGTCAAGTCTTATTCCACCCTTTTTGCCCAAAGTCCTCCTGAGTACGTCTGGTGCACCAGCATGGTTCTGCAGCAGAGCCACCTCCTCCTATACACATAAGCTCTGGGATCATCACCAGAGGGTGTCAGCATCCTGATCTCCCAGGATGTTTCTGACAAGACGTAGGTATTACAGCTGCCACCCATTGCACAGGTTTTCATGCTGGCTGGGTTTTACCACGATGCAGGCAGTTCAGAGTGAGTGGATTGTAGAGTGCAATGGAGGTATGTCTGGCTTTGACTCCTTGGATTCAGCTGTAGGTGCAGGTGTCATGAGAGCCACATGCTGGGAATGACAGAGAGGTACAACCTCTCTGGTATGGACAATGACAGAGGTACAACCTCTCTGATATGGACAATTAAGAGTCATCCCTTGCCTGCCTAATGATTCATATGGGTATGGGTATCTTCAGGAGTGCATCCATGGTGAGCTCCCAGGTTTTTGAAGGAGGGGAGGCACTTTCAGGGCAGTCATGTAGGTACAATAACAAACATCAAAATTCTTCATGGTTTTCATCTTTGTAAGAAAGCTTTGTTAGGATTTTGCAGGGACACTGGATGTAGTCTGTTAATTTTATCAACAACAGGTCAAAACTTGTTGATGATTTGTCAGGTGGGAGCATACCTAGTGGCTAAGGTGGAGAGGCTAGCAGAGGGCTTGGGGTTTAGGACTGAGTAGCAGGTATATGCTGGACCCTCATCTTCTTCATTTGTAAATCAGAATGAAGAGAATTAGCTGTAACTCTGCATCAGAGGCTTAGCACAAGGCTTAATTAACTTGTGTTTATGACACCCTGCCAAAAAGGTGTTAAGATAATTAGAAAGGTAACTCCTACATCTGTTCAGGATGAACTCCGCTGGGGCCACAACCCATGATTAAGATTTCTAGCAGATGTCACAATGCAAATAGCCATGACTTGTAAGTGGGAGTAACAGTAAGGAGCAGCACGAGCAGCTCTCCTCCCTCTGAGGACAGGTACACTCACGCCATCACTGCTGCCTACACACCCTCATGGCGGGTGAGATCCCTTCAAGGGATCCAGCCCCACACCACGGTGCTGCTCAGCTCTGTGTCCAGCAGGAAAGGGAGACTATGTTGGAAAATGGTGTTTTATGAAAATCATGCAGCCTCTGCAAAGCAGATTAATCTGTTCCATGCCTTCTACCCTCCCTGCAGGCAACTGCAAGAGAGAGGCACTTGCTATTGGAAAGCATGCTTTACTGACACTGTTAGGGAGCAAAGTGACATCACTTAAATTTTTTGGAACAATGGCCTTTTTCCCACAGCTGCCTTGGCGTTTTTTTTCCCTTTGCACTGGCGCCATGCAGCTGGCTAGGATCTGATATTATTCCCCTGAGTTCAAGGAGAAAGCAGTCCCTGGAGAGCGGGTGTTTGGGAGGAGTCAGCGTAATGTTGACGGGCCCCAGTTGATTTTCAGGGGGAAGTGATAATATTTGGTTTTAGCTTGCTCCATGCTTCAAACTTGAAATTTGTTAGAAAAAATGCCTGTCTGTAGAGCAGAGATCCAGTCTGTTGGTACCTGAGGTGCTTGATGTAGTGGCATACATGGACAGGAGGGAGATGAAGGTGCCTACACTAGGTAAGGGCTGGGAGCTCAATGGTCTGGATCCAGGCAGGAGAACAGAGATAAAACATGATCCTGTGAATAACAACTGCCCTCATTATTCTCCTTCCTCTCCAGAGCAAGTCAGTCCTTTGCATCAAGGTGAATCTTGGTTCTCCTGCTCTGCTCTTACCCTATTGCTTCTTTAAAGTTCCTCTGCCTCATTTGCTTCACTGCATTCCTTCTCCTTAGCTGGATGCTTTTTCTTCTGTTGCAGCCTGGATCTGTTTCCCACCAAGTCTGGGGTCCTTGCTGCTCATAGGACTCATGGGGCTTTTACTCCATCAGGGTGCCCTGGCCTAGCATGACCTGCAGGAGTTGTTGAGTGGCTAACCAGGAAAGGTTTTCTGCAAATTTAACCACTCAGATCTCCAAAAACTAGGAGTCCTCGCATGTGTGGAAGAAATTAGGTGCATGTCAGTGGTGATGCCATCAGTCTCCTACTCAGTGTACTCAGCAAAATACTGCATAAAAATGTCATCTGCATGAATACAATCTTTCTCTCAGGTCCTGCTAGTGTTAGTAATTTTGAAATGAAAGATCACACAATTTATTTCTTTTAAATATGGGTAAGAGGTCCCTTCCCTAGCTTCTTCCTTGGCAATGGTAGAGCTGTTTTGCCTGGGAGAAACAATACAAAATAATCACAAACAACCCCCTCCAAACCACAAAAATCCCAACCTGAAATCAACTCCCAACAAGACTTAACTAGCCTGAGGTAGGCACCCAGGGAAAATTTTAGCTTGCTCACTTTTGGCAGTGCCGTAAGGAAGCAAAGGCAGGATCTCATGCCAGGAAATGCCAGGCAACCTGAACCTGAGGCAGGCTGCTCCTCTTGCCCGCTGAGCTGGCCTGGACACTTGGCACTCCATTCCAGGGGCGCTGGCTGTGTATGGCAGGTAGCCTTTCCTAAGAATTCCTGCTGGCAAGCCTGCACCTGAAAAGCAGTACAGCGACTTTTTTATTTAATGCAAAGCAGTTTGAAGCATGTGAAGCAGTAAGGACTACGTGAGGCCTTTTGAGTAACCACTGTGCAGAGACTTGGTACCTGGATTCTGAGATAACAATTTCCTGGGACATTGATTCAGTATTAGTGGAAAACACAAATGGACTCTTGGGTTTATTAGGAGGGGAAGGGCAAAACTTCAGCAGTGTCATTACATAAACCCACAGTGAATATCTCTCAATTTTCTGGTGTCTGGTCCCAGCCCCATCTCTTAAAGGTGACATAGCAGAATTTGAAGAGGTGCATAAAGGGCCAATAAAGCTGGCCACAGATGTGATACAGCTTCTCTAATACAGAAGATGAACTGAAAAGAGGACTGAGAGGAGAAACTGGAGAGGTTATAAAATCATTAAGTGAATGAATCACAGAATGCTTTGGGTTGGAAGAAACCTTAAAGATCATCAAGTTCCAGCCTCCTGCCATGGGCAGGGATACCCTTCACTGGACCAGGTTGCTCAGAGCTGGTCCTGAACACTTCCAGGAATGGGACATTCACAACTTCTCTGGGCAACCTGTTCCAGTGCCTCATCACCCTCAGAGTAAAGAATTTTTTCCTAATATCTAATCTTAACCTACTCTCCATTTGTGCTGTCATTACATGCTCTTGTAAATAGTCCCTCTTCATCTTTCTTGTGGGCTTGTGGCTGCCTTCAGGTTACTGGAAGGACACAATTAGATCACCCCTAAGCTTTCACTTTCAGGCTGAACAAAACACATTCTCACAGCCTCTCCTCATTGGAGAGGTGCTCTGTCTCTCCAATCATCTTGGTGGCCCTGGACTCACTTCAAGAGGTTGATGTCCTTCCTGTGCTGGGGACAGGAAGGTGAATAATGAGTAGTTATTGGCAATTGCTCATAAGACAAAAATCAGGAACCTTCAGATGGAGGTTTAAAGCAAAAAAGAGAACATATTCTTCCCCCATAGCAGTTCATTAAACAGCGGGATGCCGCCATTAGATGTTGTGAAGGCTAAAATATTAAATTAGTTCTAAAGCATTTAGACTTATGGAAGACACACCATCAGAGCTAATAAACACAGAGCTGCAGGTATGTTCTTTAGGTCTAGAAACCTCTGTCTGCCAGCTGCGAGAAGCCAGAACAACACATCAGGAGGAGCAGTACTGTATGCTGGTCCCAATCCTTAATATTTTTTTTGTAATTTATTCATTTTGAATTAAATGCTACCATTTTTCTGAGGCTGAGTAGCACTACACGTAATGTGGTTGTTTTACTTACAGTGCAACAATTGTGAAAATGCACCATCTATCATTTGAGGCAACTGGGAAAACATCATGTCCGAGACAGGGTTCTCCGGGCTGGAAGTTCATTAACACCCCATTGTACCATTCATTTTCTGCAAGCAGCTGCTTGGAGCATTAGTCCCTTCCAGCTAGGTTTGGTGGGTTGTGCTTCCTTAGGAAGGTTACAGTCTATAAAATAGCCATAAGCAAGACAAGTACAAAGAGTGCTTTGGCTGGCTGCTGGTCTTCTCTCTTTATAAAAAGGATGAGATTGGAGTAATGTGCAGCATGTTTTAAGTTACGTTGTGTAGTTGCCTCAAAACCATTTCTTAGGGGAACAATAATTCTTGGGAGGAAGTGCCAGCTAAGAATTAATACTGATAAAACCTAGATATTTCTTCCTGGGGATTCCCATGGGAAATGTCTAGATTTGCTATTTAAAATTATTTTTTGAAAAATGTGCTTGGAAGCGCATTTAGCGCCAGTTAGGTGTTCTGGAAACAGATTAAGTAAAGGAGTGGGTGACAAGCATAACCATAAAAAAAAAGAATGGTGAGCCCTCTGTCACTGAGTTTGTCATGTGCAATTTGAGTACTCCTGAAAAGATAAGCAGTACTGTGGAACCCGTGAGTTTTTAAGCCAGCCACCAGATTGCAGAAGCAGGTTTCCCAGTTTAAATCAGCTTCAAAGTGAATGACTGAAGAGCGATCCTGGAAAAAAAAAAAATCTCCAAAGGTATCTTTTCCCTTTAATACACTGCCAAGAGTTTTGTCTACAACAGGAAGAATTAGTTCACAGGGACAGGGAAGCCAGGACTGGCCCTCAAACATAGTAGCAGGAAAGTTAAAATATGAAATTATGCTGCTAATGAGCCTAAGACAGTTGGAAAGTCATTATCTCCTGTCAGAGAAGCTGGAAAAGCGTGTGAAGAAGAAGATCCTGGGCTGCCTGCAAGACAATTTTGTCTGCTAACAAACCTGTATGAGTGAAGGAACATTAAAAACAGGCCAGGAGTCCTTCTTGTTTATTTCTTCCAGTAGGAATTTGTCTGAAGCTCCTTAGGACCCTGCTCTCTGATGCCTTCAGGTTTCATCCAGATCATCCCACCTCTGAATAAAGGACCTCAAACCTTGTTGCCCATGGAAGTAGGCGGCTTTAGACAACTGTGCCTTTCAGATAGCCCACATTTTGTCTCCTCTGCTGTCCACCATCTCTTTGTTGTGAGGTTGCTGATGGCACTGAAGTGACTGCCATGGCTGGACACAGTCTGACACAGCATGGAGCAGCTCCTTGCTTTTACCATGGCATTCCCCACCACTGTTCTTCTCCATATGGAAGCCTGGGAAGTTTTGATTCACCCCTTGTTTCCCCAGCTGGGGATAACCCAGTGGCTTTGTGATACCAGTAAGATTTCCTCCTCCTAGAAAAGAAAGCTGTGGGAAATGTTTTCTTCTGCCTTTTCAGTATCGGGACATCCGACTGGACTGTATCCACCTCCTCAGGTTTCAGAGTGAGCCTTTGATACCAGGCTCACGATAAGATTCATGATAAGATTCTCAATGAACTTACCATCCCTCCTTCATCTGCATTTACACATCATCTTGTCATTTCCTGATACAAGATTTTCTTTCCTTCAGGCCATAGACCACTTACTGTCCAAATGCCTTGTGTTCATTTCACCAAGTCCTAATAATTTCTGACTATTTTTCCCATTTCCCTGCCTATTTGGGTAATCTGATATAAACCATTCTCCATTCTGTTTCTAAGAGGAAGGCAAAGCTCTCCTGAAGGAAAAGTGTTGACTCATTCTGGCACTTTTATGCTAACCTACAGTAGGTGTGCTGCAGAGTGACTGACTGTCACTCCAGCTTCCTTAACCTTTAGAAGATGGAAAAGTGGAGAACAGCAAAGACATTCAGGGCTCCCAGTAAGGATGGTCTTGGTAGACAGTGAAGCCTGACCCAGGATTATTCTGGATTGTGTATATATATATGTATGTATGTATGTATGTATGTATGTATGTATGTATATATATAACAGGATTCCAATTTTCACTGACCTTTGTCAGAGGTTTCACCATTGATATCACCCTTGACAGGGCAGAGAAAGCACCATTATACCCAAAAGACCAAACAATCAATAATCAGTGTGTAGGGGAATAGTAGATTCAGCTTTGTTTCCTGATGGAAAAGCTCACATGGAATAGTTGTTTATTTCCAGTGACAAAGAGGGAAGAACTTGCTCATTTCTCAGAGCCTATGGAAAAAATGAAGCTGACAAGAAAGGGAAGAAATTACAAAGATGAAATAAGTCAGATGAACTTATTTCCCATATATGCAGGCATAGTATATTTTTTTCTTAAAAGAACCTGATATGAAAAATGTTATCATTGTTGAACTATGGGAAAGGAAACATTTTTCCTTCTCATCTTGGCTTGGTTTCAGGAGATAGAGCTAAAGCTGCCTTATGTATCTCACAGAAGACGAATTTGTCTTAAAACTTTTTAGTTGTAGCCCAGCTCCTTACCAAATGAAAGCACCAGTGTATCCAGGGAAGCAGAGCATCCACAGAGCTGTGATACTGACTCTGCTACTGAAGTCAATTGAATTTTGGTTCCTGAATGTCAGAAAAAGTTTTAGGTATTGCCTGGGAATTGCATAAGCTCCGTACATATTAAAAAGGCTCACATTTATTAAGGACATTCAAATTAGAGTCCCAAGTGATAGGCTGATTGTTTGAAAGACACAACAAGGGGGTGAACTTCAGGCAGTTTGTGGATGGCATCAAATTTGTGCTGCCTGGCTATGGACATTCAGTTCTGGGATGAAGGAGTACAAGGCTGGAACTTGGGGTGGGACCAAGTCAAGCTTTGTTGAGCAGCAGGAAGAGGAGTCACATGCAAAAATTAATTTACTAGTCCAAGCACACAGCCACTAACAATGCCTGGGACCATTCCCAGGAGGCAGAACTTGCTTGTTCTGTTGTTAAACAATTTTGTTCAAATTGTTGAACAATTGCAAAGTATTGTCAAATTGTTAGCATAGCTCCTGCCAAAGAGCATCTTCTGAAGATCTCCTGGCCCAGAAACTGTTCCCAGAAGGCAGCTTGAGATAGGCACACATTTTGGTGAGAAGCAGAGGTTAAACACACAGTACTGGGGCTCTTAGTGCCAGGGAGTGGAGCAAGGCACAATGCATGTGCTTGTACAGACGTAGCTACAACTTGTACAGAGATGGTAACAGCTTGATTGGAGTGCTCCTGAACAACCTATTTGGGAACCAGCAATGATTTAAAAGGAGTGTTTACCAAGCCAAAGCAAAGGCCTGCAACAATGCTCTGGATGGTATCAACACATGAAGGGCTGCAGCTATCAGCTGGGGGATGGCCAGCCATGGAAGCAGTACTCACTCCACGCCAGGGACTTTGGATACCAAGGTCTGGCCTTGTAGAGGAGAAGGGAGTGAAGTCACACTTACAAACACTGTTTTTAATAAAGCTTTTTTTTTCCTATTTAATTTAAACATCCACACAGACAATCCTTTAGGGTTGTAAACACTTGGCTGCTGGTAGATTAATTTGGTTGTTGCTCTATTTGTCATGCTGGTACTCAAGAAACTGAAAGCGGAAACGAGTGGAAACAAAGGGAAACAGCTGAAGTAAGTCAGTCATCCTCTGAAGTAAGTAAATCAAAAGCAAATAAATGGCACAGATAATGTAATTGGTGATTATAAGACTACATAGGATCCCTTCAAAACACAGAATGAAATGAGCTACTCTCTTGATCTGCCTGTTGCTTATGTAGTTCTTGTATAAATGTCGTTGAAATAACAGTGTGCCAACAAATATAAACTGCAAACACAGCATTTTAATAAGCTCAAAGTGAAATAAAACAAGCCAGAGCAGATCTGTTGGCTCTTGCAGTTTTTTGTTTGCAAGATGGGGAGGTAGGAGGTGGGAGGCATGTAGGAAGAGTATTATTCCTTGCACATGTTTGTCTGGTGCTGATTAAGAGGGGCAACGTTAAAAACTTTCCGTGACATGTTACAGGCTATAATCTTCAAATTTAGGGCCTTGTATTGCTCTCAATCTAGTCACAGAATCTCCCTTAAGGAGAGTAGAAAGCCCTGAGGAGTTTGTGTAATAGGCTTTAACAGCATCTAAGAAACAAAAATCTCCTCCTTAATTGTGCTCAAACCATCTTTTCTCACATTTTGCAGGAGCACCTTGGATACTAGTGTATTTGTCCTTCATCTAATCTGTTCTTTAAGAGTGCTCATCTAAACGTGGGCTTAAAATAGATCTAATTAACAGATCTGACCATCTGCTTAGTCAGATATAACAGCCACTGCAGTGTAGAAAGGTTAATCCCAAGTGTGAAGAAAGCCAAGTGACATCCTCTCTTCCCCCCCGGAATTTGCCATACACCCATCATTTTCCCTGTCACATTCTCCACTGTTTGTTAGTGTCTTGGTTAACAACACCATCTCCAACTCACACTGCTCAGTTTTGCTTCTGCTTTGCACAGCTAAAATCCCTGTGAACTTCCAAGTTGAAGCTTCTGCTTTGAATCCCAAAATATCAAGTCTTTTCCAATGTGTAGGCAAAAGGCTTTGGCTGATCCCCTTTCTGAGCATGACCGCCCTGTGCTGATGCTGTCAGAGGGGCCTGGTGGATGGAAAGAGGATTCTTATGGATGCTGCCAGAGAGCTTCTGTCTAAGCAAAAGCATAGCCAGACAAGGCTGGCCATGGCAGGACTCAGGGACCAGAGCTTGGCTCCCGGCATGGCATGGCATGGCATGGCATGGCATCCCCCAGGACAATGCCACCCCAGCCCCTTGCTCCACCGCTACCTCCCTCCTCCTCTCTGAGCAAGCTTCTGCCTGGTGCTTTAGAATATTAATGCTAAGTAGAAAGCCATGAAAGCATATTACCTGTAAATTACCTGACTAATTATATTCTCTCTCCTGGGACCTATTATGCTTCCAAGCTTGCAACTTAGTCATCCTTGCAGGAAAGCTCTCCTCGTTTCCCAGTTTTGTTCATCAGGTTCATCCAGAACATTTGCAAATTTCTTCGTTTTCCTCCAAGATAGCTGTTCAGTCCTGCCAGGTGCTCAGCTCCCTGAGCACCCTCCAGGAAATTAATTAAGCACATGCTTGACTTTAAGCATGTAAAGCTGATGGCAATTAGGAAAACGGCAGGTTCTACAGCACTCTCTTTTTGCTGTCAATTCCTTAGGTAGGTGGGATGAACTGTCCTCTAGAGATGCTTGCCTCTCTGCATTGACTTAGGAGGAAATCCTGACAGCCTGTACACCAGTAAGAGCAGTTTGGGTATACCAGCCAAGACATAGCATGTGTATGCCTTGAGTAGGGTATTTTGACTCATGTGGAAGATAAGTCAAGCTCTATTTTTAGCATCCTTTATTGATTCCTGTATAATTTCCTTTGCTCTTCCTGTGGAAGTTCCTTCCTTTCCAGAAACACCAGCATTTGAAGTAGCACATCAATCCCTATTATGTGTCAAACCTGACTTTTTTTCCCAAGCCTCGGCATGATGCGGAAACTCTTAAACACAAAGTCTTCCTGTAATTTAAACACCCAACTGTATGCGTTATTCAAATAAGATGTGGTGACTACTAATGAAGTTACCCCCAGGCTCAGCAGATAGTACAACTTTCTGGATTATTTTTAAGAAGGGTGATATAGGGCCACAAAATACTTTATCTTGCCAATGGCTCTATGAAACCTAAACTCTAAATAACTTTGGCTCTGCTAACATCCCTTTTGTGGTTCTGATTTATTCTTCCCATCTGAAAATTACAGTAAAAAAGCAAAGTTATTCACAATTTAATTTTATTTGCTCTCAAGCAACCTGACTCTCAAAACCTCTTGGTGGAGTTGCTGCTTTTAAAACACTTTCATCACTGAAAAGCATTGATGTTTAATTCAAACTCCCCAAAAATGGAAGAAGTCAGGCCACTAGATCTGAAAGCCAGATTTAGAAGTGAAAGCTAAGCATCCAGTGCTGATACCTACTTGTGTCTTGATAAACAAAAACGGGCTGTATGAGATGAAGAGTACACAAGTGTTTTCACCTCAGCAGCAATGTATGCTACATCAGATCTTTTTAGGTTAAGCTCTGTCTATGACTATCCATAAAGCACAGAGTGAAGCAAGTGCAGTTTGCTCATTACCTATTTTTATCTCATGCATTTACTATTGGTATGCCAGCCTTTGTCTCAGGATGTATCAAATGCTATTGTGCAGGATGACAGCAGACAGAAAGGGCCTTGAAAATTTTTTTCATCTTAAGGACAAATTGCTTCCACCAAAAGTCTTAGAGCCACATTTTCAAGAAGCACCCAGCCCTGTAAAAGTGCCAAGGTATACTCAATAGGACCAAAAAAACCCCCCTGAGATGGTTTCCTTGCTTTTGCTAAGTATAAAATACTTGTCCCTGATCTGTTAGAGCTACACACACATCTGTTAGAGTTTCCACAGCAGAAACTGTGAGCAAAGACATTGAACACAACCACATTCACCACAAGTGCATTGAAGCACAGGGACCCACCACCTCCTCAAGGTTCACAATCCACCAGGTGCATGTGTACCACTGGAAGACAGAGGAGTGCAGGAGGATTTAGCTGCTTATGCTACACATGTATGGCAGGAAAGCCAGCTGCAGGGTGTGATGCTCTGAGCTCACGGCTCTTCCATACTGGATGAAATCCTCCCATACACTGCTGTATTTGGGAAATGAAGGGGTTAACTGAAGTGGTGACACTTGAGACCCAGCCATGCTTCCCAACCAATACTACTTTTTGACTGCCATCTGGGTAAGGGCACCTCAGGTCCATGCTGAGCTCCTCAGTAAAACAAGGAATTTCTCTTGGCTTCCCACTGCCCATATTTGGGGACACAAGTGTGGAGCCAATGCACACCAAAGACAGGGGCCATTTTCTCCTCCTCAGGATATCATGATGACAGCAAAGTGTGGGAAAGCTTTTCATTAAAGCAGCTTTCTGTCCAGCTCAGGTGAGCCCTGTGGGGGTGTGTAAACCCCAAAAGGCTTTGAAGGAGGCTGGAAATACTTAGTCAATGGGGTCAAACTGATACACTCAATGTCACAGAAGAGTTTTCTGTTCTTTTACCTAGGTGGCTAGTTTGGAGTTTGAATACCAAGACCACATACCTAACAAACCATTCACAGGCTGAAATATTTTTATCATTTTATTCTAAACTCTGAATAGCTTTAAATGCTTCATGAAACTCAAGTAAAAGCTAGACTCAACAATGGTCAAGCAGCTTGCACAAAAATTTAGCTGTCTACCTTGCCCTGCAGTTCTGAAATGCTTTAGATGGATGTTCTTGTGCAACACTAGCCCCGGCTTCCACGGTGTGCATTAGGACTGTAATAAATAAGTTGTGAGTTACATGGGCCTGACATGGTATTTATGAAAAGATCATATTTACTCCTTTGAAACAGCCACCCTGCAGAATGTCTGGCACTTGTACAAAGGCATTTATTCGGTGCATCCCCTTTAAAGGTCAGGAAAGAAAACTGAGAAGATGGGTAATTGCAAAACTGGTTCTGAAAATGTGCTCTTATCTGCTGGACAAGAGGGGAATGTCAAGAAGGCAAGGAGGTGAGCTAAAGCAGGCTCAGGGAAGATGCAAATTCCAGGACCCTCACGTAGGCAGATGTTACGAAAGGAATTCCTCCTGCTTTTGCCATCTGAGGAGTGCTGTGCTGTCTTCAGCCAGCAGCAGAGATATCCAAGGGGGAAAAGAGCCATATGCTATTTACCCCACTTACCAATATTTTGCAAGAGTGGGAACAGGGAGGAAAAACAATTCTATTTAACAAGCATTTAACATGGCATTTAGACTTCCCTGTTTTGGTATGGACTGTCCTTTTAAGTCCCAAATCTACCTTCCTATTCAGACATGAATTTTGAACTGGCAGATATTTCAGTGACCAACCCTCTTTTCTGTTGACTTAGTCAGATTTAAGTAGATTTTTTTACTAATGCTGCTGTTAATTTCAAATAGACATATGTCCTATCTGGTAAATAGCAATTTAAAAAACAACCTAGTGTTATTCTAGTCTTGCTTTCTTAGAACTTGTTCCCTGAGACTGACATTACCCTGTTTTGCCTTCTCTGGTACTTTCTATCCACATTTTCACTGTTCCCAGGTTATGTCCATTAAACACTTGCTGCACTTTGTTACTTGAGAGTGAAGATTGGTGTTTCACTACGTAATGTATGTAAGCACATGCCTTGACTTTGTTTGGATTTCAGTCTCTGATGAGTAGAGTTATTGCACACCTGGACCACAAGCCTTAATCCTTTTTCTTTGGCTGGGCTTACAGTGATATGTTGAAAGGCTCAGAGTGGTCCCTCCTCAAGCATGGTGCAAGCTTTTAAATGAGAGTTTCTGGGGCACTTCAAATCAGGTACTATAGTCCAGGAAGGAAGGACAGGCAGGTCTGATCACCTTGCAAAAGTGGAAAGTCTCTTACACAGGAGCAGGTGTTCTTGTTGCAGGCAACACTTGTTCCAGTAAGCATAAATTACCATTTCTGAGCTTCTGGCATGGGTAAGACTTACTGAGCAGACAGAGAGCCCAGCACAGAGGAGCAGAGAGGCACCGGGTGTCACCTGGTTTCATTGAGACTCAAATGGAAGATGGCCAAGGCCTCCCAAAGCAGCAAAACTTCTTCTCCATAAAGACCAGATGAAGATGTTGTTCTTTTGAAATCACAAGATATGTAATTTGTCTATACACATCAGCTGTTTCTTCTGTTTTGTTCGTTTAGAAATAACAAAAGGAGATGTCAGAGCTTGTCAAGATTTAAGTGACAAGTACCATGAGATGGAGATCCACATTTCTTGACTGTAAAGTGAGACAGGCAGCGTGCCAGTGAGACCACAAAGCAAAGGAAAATAAATAACCATTTGTGGTAGCAGCCTAAAACCCCCTCAGTTTCACGTCTCCCTTCTATTTACAGTATTGATGTGTTGGAACTGCTGCATTAATCTGAACGAGTCAAAGAAAGCAGAATTGAACCCCAAATTTCTTGTTTCTGAACCAAGGTGGCCATGTCACAAAGAGCAGCAAGTACCCTGTGCTTTGGTCAGCGGGAGCCAGGGCAGAAGTGACTGAAGCCAAGACTTGGAAGGGAGAGCCATAGGCTTTGCCACTGGCATTGCCCTGACCCTGCTGTGACCTTGGGAAGCCTCTTTGTCCCCACCACCATTATTTCTTTTATCACCCTCATGAAGGTGTTATTTGCTGCACAGTTCCAAGGGCTGCTCTTTTAGTAAGCTCTTTTAGTGGATTCATTCACTCAGCCAGCTGGAAACACTGGATTTTGCTGGCATTTGTGCCAATGCAGTGGAAGAAGAGAGCAGACACAAATCGAGCAACAAAACATGGTGTGGGGTGTGCAGCCATCTCCTGCCAAGTGAATTAACATTCTGCTGCCCATCTGAAGCCCACAAACACTGAGGTAAAAACAAAACATGAATTTAAAGCTTTGCACAACAGCCACCAGGCCATGATGAGATTTATTCTGTGGTCTCTTAGATATTTTGGAATGATAGGCCCAGCAGCTCACATCATGTGGTTTATGCATATCAGACTTAGGGCATGCATCTGGAAGAATGCACTTACGATGGATAAAGGTGAGATACTATGTCTCCAAACTGAGCTTCTGGTCTAATTTAGACTAGTCTATTTTTCTGCCTTGCTGTATCCTACCAAAAAGCACACAGGCATGATCAGATCTCCTTTTTGTCCTTGGAAAGGTTACGGTAGTTACTAAATTATGAACTTCCTCTCCTCTTTCTCTCCTGTTTTTAAACAAACCCACAGGAAAAACAATGGAATTAAGCATAAGGAAACCTAAATGCTGGGATAGCTACTTCAAAAATGTTTTGGAAAAATGTTTATTTATGGATGAAAAGCTAAGTACTCCTACTCATCCCTCTGTACCTGGCATAATAATGTAACCATCACTTTCAGCAACCATATGGATCCGAAAAGCAGAATTCTGAGTGAACTACCTGTTCCATTTAACAAACTGTGAATAATGAACGGGAAAATGGGGCTGATGCATATGGAATCTGTTTTCCCACTTAATTCTGGACTTCTGCATAAGCACATGTTGGTGCTTCACCAGAGCACAAGCCTCATAATGCCATGACACCAGCAGTGGTGTGTCCATGTTGTTTCAAGCCAAATGCATGGCTCCCAAGACACGGGTCTGAGCTCCACCAATGGAGCACTAGCAACTGCTGTGATAGATCCTCACATCCTCCAGGCACTCACTCTCTTTTATTACTTACACTCAATGGAGAAAGACAAGAAGGAGGGAAGACATGCAGCTTATGCTGCTCAGAGGAGTCTCCCCCACAGTAATTTCTGGAGCTTCTTGTGAAGCTATGTGATGAGGAAGACCACTGGCACTCATCTGAGTACAGCTAGCAACTATCATTTTATTCTTTAGATTTTTAACTTACAAGAAGTGGACATCCACAGTCCTCTCTGCCCATCAATGAAGGTCCTCAAGGATCCTGTCTCTTCAGAAAGGGAGACTGGATCCTTATTTCACTTATGAAGGGCTTTGAAAATGTCTGTATTTGATGCTGTCAAGAAGCGGGATCTATGGTAGTGATGCAAAGAAAGTAACATGAGCCTGGCGGAGAGTTTTAGGAGATTAGAGAAAGATGAATATTTAGATATGTGTATGAGCTGAGCAAGAAGCTGTGCAGAAAACTGGCACAATTTAGATGCTGCCAGTGTCTGAGGATATGAAAAAAAGAGTATCAGGTCAAAGTAGGAGTTCATGGATAAGCTGTAGATGTATGAGAGGAGCATAATGGCCACGGTGTCTGCAGCAAGCAAAAGAATCGATATCACACTTTGCTGAAGAACACTTTTATTCAGAAAATAAATCAAAAAAGAGTGCAGAGCAGCTGCCCCTTCTAGATTAGCTTGCTGTTTATAGAAACTGCTCACACGCCTTTAAAACTTTCTCCTTTCAGCCATTCTCTTTAATGAGTGTAATTGACTTGGTCACTATTTCTCAAGGCCACCAACCTCAAGATAGCATCACTGGAGGCATAACCAAGAATCACTTGGAGGCTGACTAAGAAGAATATCTGGGCTTTTAATCACTTCTACTCTGAGGGAGCATCTAGTGAACCACACCAACACATCAGTGAAAGTCAGCCTTACTCAGAAAGGTGGCAGCAGATTTAATTCAGAGGTTCCTTATGCCTGTGGCATGAGAAGCTTCAGTGTCTCTGGACAGAGGCCTCTTTCTTTGCTTATTCTTAGTGTCCACTGTAAAGTGTCTGCTAGTGGCTGTCTCTTGACCAAGTTGCCTTTTTTACTACATGCCCTTTGTAATATTTTTCGGAAATAGATTCTGAGCACTATCCCCATAAGAATTTGGGGACTGTTATGTTTGATTTTGCCCTGGGAACAACCTTTCCTGCCATTGATGAACATACAGGTTTACTCAGGTTTAACACAAATTCTTAGCACAAAGCAATAGGATCACTCCAGGAAAGACTTGGCTTGACATGAAGTTGACAGGCAACCTCTGACGAGACAGTAACAGCTGTCCTCTTTGGCTTAAATGCCTAGAATATTTAAAAACCAAAGTTTCTTTCTCTTAAAAGGTGCTGGATGGACAATGTCCCTTCATTTGTCAAAAGATGCTAAATATAGATCTATGCGTCTGCACCAAAGAGTCCAAATTTGAAAGTGCTGGCTGATATCATTGTCTTACTGAGTTAGTTCCTGGTGGCCATGACTTAAACTGGGACATTAACCTCTTCTCACTCCTCTCAGTCCCTGACGTGTCTGGTTCTATAGGCACGTGTAACAAAGAGAAGAATTTGCTCCACTGGGTGGTGAGGAGAAGATAAGCCCTTGCCACAGGTTGTGCTTGTTCATAATGAGTGTCCCTGTGCATGCTCTAAGGTCAAGATAAATTTCAGGGGATTTGAGTTGATCAACTAACTGTCTCTCATTGAAGGGTAATTCAATCAACCTTGGGCTAGAGCATGCACATGAGTAATTACCACAAATTACATGGAGAAATGACTACTTTGTGTACCTTGGATCCTCTCTTCTCCTCCAGTGTGTCACTGAAGTGCACGCCATAGACCAGGGCTGGATTCTGGCTTCACTGACACACTGGAGCAGCTCCAGTGTGAAAAGCAGTGAATCCAGCCTCATGAATAAGAATATTAGTCTTGTCCCCCCCTAAGTACCTCTCATGGCAGCTGACCTTTGGTTACATACTGAGATGTCTCACCATTTGTCATGCTGTGCACTTTCATGACAAGTTTTCTTTGCTCAGTCCCCTGTTAGATCTATCTGAAGTTTTCACCTTGCAGCCTTTTATTGGCTGAAATGATGTTTCACTTAAAAAGGTGCTAAATAAGGCAAATGAGCCTTATTTATCCCCAAATATGACTTTGACAGGAGTAACAGGAAGTCCAGCTCTGGTCTTAGACAACCCTAGCTCAGCAGCTAGGACTTTGGTAGAAGCTGTGTGAAGTAAGACATTAATTTATATTTTACTGAATAAAACCCCCAACCAAACACCAAAACAACATCGGAGAGTTTTGTTCCATCTGTTTCTCCTTCCTATCATGACTGTAAAGTGCTTTTGAATCAGACACAATCAGTATTTGCTTCCTAACAGGAAACGCTTCTGTGGCCAGGCGGGTTTATATTTAGAATGGGAGTGGTTTAAGGTGAGGGATGGGAGTTGTCTCCAAACATTGCCATTACTTCTTTAATGGAATATACAGCTTGCCTCCCTCTTTAAATAGCAGAACAGGTCTCTGTAACCAATTATTAGAGCTTGCAAGCCTTCCTCAGGCCCATAGATGGCATATTCCAACTATTTGTGTTCTGTGAAACCAGCAGTGGGCCGGAGAGCAGAACAACCTAAAAGGCAAGATTGAAACTGAAATGTTTCTTCACAGGCAGAAGAGAATAGCAGCGTTTTTTATCCCTGGAATTCAAAGGCAGAGAAGTGAGGAACTCAGAGAAGACTCGATGAATGCTCACAATGGATTCTCACCATTTACCCTTTGTCTAGCTATAGACAAGAAATGCAATGTGATGGCAGAAATTGCTTCTGTTTTCCTGAAAACAAAAGTGACTGGAAAATGAGGCACTAAATGCAATGCAGATGGGAACTAGGAAAAAAAGCACACAACCAATGAATTTGGGAAGAGCCACAGACTCACTTCCATACCTGCTTTATAGTGATCTCAGCTCTGCAATGGTCCTTGTCACATTGGTGAAGCTGTTGAAAGCTGATCCAGTGTTACACCAGTGAGTGGCCTTCCTAGACAAAAAAGGCAACATGAGGGAAAGACAAAGGACTCAAGTTTGTCCTCTGAGAGAGATACCTGTTAAAAGGCCTGAAGAGGATAAAAGATGTGCAAATGAAGTGGGACCAAGTTGACCTTTCTGGGCCTTTGGTTTTGAGCTTCCTATGCCAAAGTCACATCCAAGAGTTTGAGTAAAACTAAAATTGTATCTTCCTCTCTTGTCTCAAATCCATGCAAATTAGGCATGCAGATTCTGTATAGAGGGTTAGGTAGCTGGGGACAAATAGTGAAGTCATTTGGGAATATAGACGAGTAAGTTGATTTGTGTGAAGAGAAGAAAAAGATGGTCTCAAAGCGTTTTATAAGCAGACCTAACTGTTAGCCCGCTGTGACCACCAGTGCAGTGTTCTGGTACTGAGAGGCTCACATGTAAACATGGGATAAACCAGCCCAGCCTACAGCAGGAGTAGCCTGGGCTAGAAGGAATAGGGAGGATGCCCACAACATTTCTTTTTACCCATATGTCCATCATAGAAGCCCAGCTGACTTCTAGCTCAGCAAAATTGATGCTCAGGGATGTTGTGTACTTCACTGTGCAGTAAGAAGGAATAATACTTCTTGTCATCTCTGGTGGAGCAGTTTTCAATGTCTTCAGATACAGCCACAACAAGATCCATGGCAGGACATGAAGTGCTTGTGTGGCCAGGCCAAGAGGCACAGAAAAGGTCTTATCCATGGCTGCTCATGGTAGCCACCCCCAGGGTAGCCTAGTTCCACCTGCCCTGCAAATTACGTGGCCTGGTTCTATTGTGCCCAATGTGGCACCCCAAGAACACTTTTGTTTTTTACTCCAGTGCATCTGAAATGGATATATTGCAGCCGGAGTGGGGGTTTTAATAGCAGGAACCTGAAGTATGCACATTGCATGCACTAACTTGTGGCACAGGGAGCAGCCTGAGAGTACGAACTGTTGTGGTGGTGAATGTAGCTCCAGTGCTGTTCTTTCAAAGACTAATCATTTAGTCCTTTAGAAGATGAGCTCCAGATACTGTCCTGAAGGAAATCAAACAACTTGTTAAAAAGGGAACCCAAGAACCTCAGTATCTCTGGTGCAGTGCAGATGGCTAAAAGCTGCAGACCAGGCAACAAAATTATCTGGCATTTTAAATTTACTCCGACAATTATTGGTTCATAGGTTAGTCAGACCAGAGTCAAATAATCTTTTGGCTCCATCCTTGTGAGGAAAATACTGCAGACATATGCCTGTACACTTCTTGGAACATATGAGGAACATATCTGCTAGCAGAGAGCTCGGCAGCATCTCATTTCAGTCAATGTGTGCTTGTGTGCTATGCTGAGGAGTCAACCTTTATGGAGGTTTGTCACACTTTCTTTTTTGTGTGTGTGTGTGTGTGTATTTTGGCACCCCTGCACCATAAACAAAAGAAAAACTCATGTTTTACAGAGCAAAGTTTGCTGTTGCAGCGTTAAACGTACCTTTGTAATCCAAACTGCAATCCATGTGCAGCAAAGCTCACTAAAACCTAGTAAAATAAACTGTGGATGGAAAAAGTTTATATTGGAAATTATATGAATAACAGCATTAGAAAAGCAGGCCACATGCAAGAGTGCTGAGAATTCATCAGAAATTGTTCCGATGATCCTCAAATAACAAAGGCTTATTCTTCTTTGTTTTTGTAACACATGCTATGGTGAATTTTCCAGTGTCCTTGAAGTCTGCCAAGAATGGGGAAAAGCAAAAGAAAATTAAGGAAAGAGAGGGGAATGTACTGCAAATATGGGATGACAGAGGGCAAAAAAATGTGGAATGAACTTTGATGTGGAGCAGATGTACCCCTGCATTCCATAGGCAAAACCAGTGCCGAGGTCACTCTGAAGATAATGAGGAGAGAAATGTCTCCTGTCTCCCTTTAGCTTTAACACAGAACCATTTCAAAGATGAGTGACAGAAATGTTTCTAATAATCTCCCCATTTTTTTCCTGTGGAAGGAAAGGAGCAAACAGCAGGCAGAGAGAGAATTACACTCTGCAGCAGAGCTTCTCCAAATTATTTCTGGATTCAGACACTTTGCAAAGTACCCTATATTACTCTCAATCTGGGGATATTTGCTCTGTCTCCTGGAGATAAAGCTAGAGAGACATATTCAATGTGCTGTATAAAAGTATTCAATTGACATAATATGCAATACAGAAATGTATCTTTTTATTTCTATATTGCAACAGCAGAAAATATAAGACAAACACATAAGCATCAGCAAATTATATTATTCAAATATTTTCTCTTTTGCTAATAACGTTAGAGATGATCCTTTCAAGCAGTTAACAGAACTCAGAAAGGGAGGGGGGAGGGGTCTCACAGATGATTTGATATTTGCACTGAATCCAAACCCACAGGAAAAGCTTGTGAAGTTAACATGTCTGTTAATTTGGTCTGGGCAGAAATTGGAGTGCAGTACTGGCCCTACAAGGAATGAGAGGCAGAAGCCACACTGGCTTCAACAGAACTATTGTTTAACCCTTTGCATTGTTCTGCTTTATTAGAAAAATCTGTCAAAGACACAAAGAGCTGTCAAGGAGATGAGAGGATTTTCCTTGTGGTTTTGCTTTTAGAAGTACATTGAAATTTATATTTATATGTGTGTTATAATAGTTGGACTTACTGTGTGTGAGTGTGTGTACAAATACACTTATAAGTAAAGATATGATGCTTTGAGATGCCTTTTCCATGGGTCAGAATAACTATATTTTAAAACTTTCAAAAATTAGCAGTAAGATGTAAAAAGCCTCAATGAATTAGATGATTTGAAAAACTAAGTAAGAATCCCAAACTATGCAGCATGAGTTATTTTTTTTCAGAGGCGGCTTTTTCAGAGAATGAGTTGTGTATCATACATTTCTCTTTTTTTTTGCTATTTATATGGTTAAAAGTTAGAAGTGTTTGCAATCTCGTATACAAAAATACTCTTCCCTTTCTCCAGCCTAGTCTGTTCAATGGGAACAAATGAAATGTTCCAGTAATACAACAAATTTGTGTATGTTTCTTGCAAGATTTAATAATTTCTATTGGATGTGTTAAATAAGAGTCAAAATAAACATCAAAATATAAGAGAACAATAAGAATGAGAATAGTTACTGAAAACACGTACAAGTGTCGAAAACGCTCTCCACATCTGGGGCTCCAGTGCAACGTGCTGTTATCCTGGTGCACAAGGAGTCACACAGGAGTCACACAGGACAGAAGTTTTGCAAACAGGACATGTTGGCTAGGCTGGACTCACACAAGAGGATGTTTGATGAATCAAGCAGCCAAGGATGAAGAGTCCTGTGAGAAGGGCCACAAGCACTCTTGTATTAGCATGCAACACAGAGCATGCAGCACCTTCAGAAACTTCCTCTTGGGAACCGGCAGCATGTTGTTCACTTCCATCTGAAACTCCTGATGGTGCCTACAGCCAGGAAAAGAAGCGTGGGACTTTGCACTGGCTACACTGTGGTTGTGCCCTGGAACCCCAGTCAAACAGCTTAGAGGGCACGAGCGGCTGGTGGCATTTTGTCCCTTGGCTGTTTTTAGTAGCATCAGCTCCTGAAGACCACGAGAGAAGCTGTGGGTGAATCTGCGTAGAAACAGTTGAAAAGATCCCTGTATCAATGGGAGACATCATGCTGGGACAGAGGCCTGTAATGTAAAGGTCCTTCCTAGCAGACCTATGGAGGAGGTCCCCATGGAAGTCCTTGGAGCCACCTATTTGGAAGGAAGTATTAAGAAAATGGTGAATACAATCCTTTTTGGTTCTGGGCATATGGGTTTTGTTGGATGAGTGCACAGAGATCCACCAGGCTTTTGCAGCCTGCTCTGGACAATATTCCATGCACAGGAGCACAGGGTGGAAGCAGGATTAGGCCTGAGAACATCAGTTAAGGATTAAGCTGAAATAAAACCTGCCCTATGGCAGTAAACAAAGTATGATGTTTTATTTCACACGTGCTGGGGTATGCGCAGGAAGGGGCTCTTTGGAGTCTCCAGTGGCTGAATGAAATTGATTGAAGTGCAAAAAAAGGCCAGTATCAAAAAACCCCTGAAAGCAAAGTAATTGCTTCCAGATGTTTTAAAATTGCCTTCAGAAATGAACAATCAAATCCTACATGAGCAAGACACAATAACAGAGGCAGAGAGAGTCAGGAATATTTATGAAGAACACCACAGAGGGCACCTCTTCTTTCAGCAGGGACATAAAAGACTTAGCAGCCAACACCACCCAAAAGTCAATGTTTTGTATGGTGGCCTGCTATGGACTTTCAGACTGGCAGCCAGTTAAGTGGAAGGGATTGACATGCTAATTACAAATGAACAGAGGCACTACAAGTGTTGTTGGCCACAAGTTTTTCAGGCCTTAATTAAACGTGATAAGACACACAAAGCCTTGGTTTATCGAACTGTCAGCATGAGGCCACTGCCTGTCCTTCATCTTTGTATGTGGTGTTATGACAAACAGGAGGGTGAACTTAGAGCCTTATTTCTCTTTTGATTGATTCAGTACATGAACTATTGGGTCTCCTCTCACTTCAATTCAAAATTAAGATTTTTTTATTAAGTCCATCCACATACACATTTTTTAAAACTCTAAACCCCCCACATCTGCATTGTACTTTAAACTCTTACAGGTCATGGCAGAGACCTTGGTCTGATGCCTGCAAGCCATCCACTACCTCCTGACCTTTGGAACAGATCCCAGGCTCAGGTACCAGAGCTCTCCACTGTGCCTTTAGTCACACACTCAGTGTAAAGAACTGAATTGCCCAACAGTATGTATAAAAAAAAAAAAAAAAAGCCCTAGAAGCAGTTCAATTTACTAAATAGGATTTTTGAGGGACAGTTCCCCCGCTCAGCATACTTGAGCCTGAACCGAGTACTGGAGAGTACTGTCTTAACATTCACTGTCCAAATGCAATTAACCAGAGCTGTTTTTCAAGAAAGTTGCACCCACTATGAATGAACCATTTAAAACATTAATCCATATCTGTACCAGCAGGTACCATACTGACTTACATGCAGTATGTAAATAAATGAATGGGGTATTGAAGGAAATTGAAAAGATATGGCTGCAGGAAAAATAGCAAATACAGATTTTTTAAAATAACATTTACACAATCAGGTTTTTTTTGTTGCGATTGTTTGGTTTGGTTTGTTTGAGTTTTTTTAATGAAGTGCTGTATCTATGTATCTTCAGCTTAAAAGACAAGCAGAAAACAGAGGGCAGTATAGGTGAATGTTGTTTCTGTACAGGGGTCAGTGTGATTGAGCACAGCTAGCTCTTCCACTCTAAAATGGGGCTGGAGAGGTAATCTGTCTCCCCCTGGGGTAGATGTTTGTAATTAAGACACCATGCCTCATCAGCACAAAGCAAAAAGAAAAGGTGCTTTGTTCTCTGTGTTTCCAACAAGCAGCTGAAAGGATTAAAGAGATTAAACCAAGCTGAACTGCCAGAGGAATTGTTTCTTAGGATGGGCCCTGCACTTGCCCACCCTGGAGCTCAGCAGCAGGTTGCTCTGCACAGCAGGGAACTCCCTGAGCACATGTGCAGCAGTGAGGGGAAGGTGGGTGCAGACACGCAACATCTCCAAGCTCATGCTCTCTGTCTTCACTGAACTGTTCCCCTTTAGCATCACCCTGAATTTGTTGTGAGGCTGTTTCCTGGTACTGCACTCGCATACTGGCATGGTGCAGCCACACCTCTGGGAGGTGCAGCACAGCAGATCTGCAGAAAGGAGACCAGAGTGGAGGAGCTGTGCCAAGAATCCCTTTATTGCTCTCACAGATCCAGGTCTCTACCATTCTGCCCACTTCAGGGTCATTACTTCTGATACAGGTTATGTACAAGATATTCTAGGTCTGGTTTTGTAGCATGTTGCTTCTCTTATAAAAATGTGAATGACTATTGCAAATGATGAAGTTAAAATGTAGAGCCTGGTCATGCCAGGCAGTTTTGTCCCAAAACCTCAGAAAATTACTTGTTCCTCCACCTGCCAATTCAGTCTTTGCTATGACTGGGGGAAAATAACTTATGTTTAAGTAACTTACATTTCTATAGAATACCTTAAGCAATAGGAATTTTCTCTAAATGTCTTTATGACAAAGCCACTACAATTTATTTTTAAGAAAAGATCATGGCCCAGCTTCTCTTTTAATGGCTATGAATTCATTAAGATAATGAATCTAAATTTGTTGGCGTCATCTGTATCACTTTGTAAAGGATCCTTACATCTGACATGTCAAGGTGCATCCAGGACATGTCCATCACACTAAATTCAGAGCTACACTCTTGGTATCTGTCCAGTGCTGAGTATGGTGCTTCCTGACAAGACTGAAAGGTGACCAAATTCCACAGAAGTTGCCCCCATGGCTGGCTAATGATGCTTCTGGTGCTCTTCAAAACCCAAATCCTCCAGGTTAAGAGACTCATGATTCCTAGAAGGTGGTTTTTCTGCATGGGAAAAAGATGTAGCCTGGGAGCAGCTTGGTCTGTGGCACTGCGTGCTCATGCTGAGGATAAGGTGCCTTGGTTTTGGGCAGCCCAAGCCCAATCATCACCTAAGGAGCTACCCAGCCTCTAGTTTTCGGCAGTCTGATGATCCTGGCATTACATCCCCTACTAAGCAAGGGCAGCAAAATCAGACATCAGTTTTCCTTCCTCATCTTTAAAGTTTGACATCTTCCTGTCACCAGATTCCTTTCTGTACCTTTCACTGACTGGAAGGACACAGGTTTCAGGCTCACAGCCCCCACGTTGTCTCTGTCTCTCAGCCCCTCACTCAGCCCTTTACACCAGCTCCCCATCTCATCTCAAAGCACTGAATGCACTTGCTTGGCCTGGGCATTTGTGGTCACATGTGATGGAGAGAAGGGCAGTGACTCAGCCCCTTAGTCCCAGGGAGGAAGACTTCTGCTTCGAGGAGGCTCATGCTGAATGGATAAGTAAAACTTCCAAGTGAGAGAAGCCTAGTGTGTTACCTGATTTAGCAGAATAGCTGACACGAGACAAAAACAAGAGGACCCCAAAATTTAACAGACATCATCCTCTCTAGTAGAATTAAAGCTGATTTCAGGTTTTTCCCTATACTTCACCCTCTGGCAGTCTGTCAATACTCCTGAGACTAACCACAGCAAAGGCAGCTCCATCATGATCTGCTTTCAGACATGCTTAGGGATACCCCAATGCTCAACAGCCTCTGCAGTTCTCTATTCTACCCCACTTGTATTAACACAGCCTGTGACTGTCATGTGTTTTGCAACTAGGTTTCTATTACATCAAATAAATCATGCCAGAAGCAACCATTTCATTGGCCTTTGCCTCCCTGTTGTGCTGCAGGCAAAGAGCCTGAGATCCTGAGATCCTTCCGTCCGGAGCCAAAGGCTTTGACCTTCTCCCCTCAGCAGCCGGCATTAAAGCGATTGTGTGTCTGCAGCAGTTGTGTAACACGAGGAAGGGAGGACTGAAAACAGCCTGTAACTGAGCTTGCTCCTGCCTCTTTGAAAAGTTAGTTAATCTTTGTGATACAAATTTTCTCTCTCTCAAAGAAAATGTTGCTGTTTTAAACAGCTCTTGCTACACTGTTAAAAGCAACATTTGAAAGCAGAGGCCGTGGATGCACAGCTGGACTTCCCCTTTAATTGTTCAGAGATTATTTCATGGCTCATCTATGCTTGGACAGTCTCATGCCTTCAAAGGCACTTGGGAGAGCCAGGACTGATAGCAAGAGGAAGGGCAAAACTTAATATTGCTACAAAGTACATAAACACTTCATTTTCCCTGTCTGAACAGTCCTCCTGACGTCAATTGGAATGAAATCTAGAGCACAGTTAAATACAATCTTACATGTTTGCAGGATTCAGACCTTAAGCAAGCAATGGTTGTTCCACCTAGAAGGAATTATTTGTGTTAGTCTTTCAGGGATGGCAGGCAGAATTGAGTAATACAAGATAAAGGTTTTGTGCAGTGAGATACAAGCCAGTATCGGCGCAGAATTAACTGCGAAAATGATAAAGATCACAGTGATTTTTCTAGACTCAGGATTGACTGAATTTCTGTGAATCCTGCACAACAACTCTTTTGACAGATTAATTAGTGTGAAGATGTCTGCACAAACCAGAGAATAGTGATAAAATGAAGACATTCCCCATACAAGAAGTGAAATTCACTCTTTCTCTTTAGAATAATTTCTCTGCCTCTCAGATGTAGAGCTCCCTGTGCATCAGTCTGTTAGTCTGTCAGTTGTAATCTAATATTTTATTTTGCTCTCCAGACTCTTCTCTTCCACTCTCTGCAAGGGGTACAGTGTAGAAGAGCAGAAAGAATTTCCACCAACCCCCTGGTTGATCAAAATGCTTTTTCACCATAAACAGCATAAAAGAAGGACCACAGGGAAACATACATGCAAAAAGAAAAATAAAACAAACTCCCAAACCTCACTTAGATTTACTTTTCATAGAAGTATTTCCACTGTTTGAAGATTAGCACAGACCTAGGTGCCACAACCACATGCAAACTGAATTTTTCAAGCAACTTTCCCGTTCTAGAACTTTCCCGTTCTAGAACTTTCCCGTTCTTTCCTGTTTCTGTGGCCTAATGGTTCCATAAAATACCTTATTACACAGTGTAGAGAAAGTATAAAAGATGATGGAAGCATAAAATATATGATATAAACATACATTCTTTCAAATACCCACTATTTATTCATGTAGATGGTCCCAGTTAGTTATCTGGGAGAGATGAGCAAGGGAAGAAGGTATATGATCAAGGAAAGGGGAAAGATGTGCCAGAAAATTCCTTTTCTCATTCCTGGAATGAACACATGTAACACTAAGAAAATCCCCTAAGGAAAGGAGATTGTTTTACTCCTGAAGACAGCAAAGAGTAGCTCTGCAAAAAAGTGCCAGGGAGACAAACAGCATGACTTCCAGCTGTTCAGTGCCTTCACCAATCTTTGAGACAGTTGTAAAGACAGAAAAGCCTTTTTACAAGACAGCAGAATAAGGTCACTTTGCTTTAACCTAAGAGAATTGCTGATCTCCTGATGACACTAAATGAAGAGCAGAAAGGAATAATTAGACTGGTCATTCCTGCAAGCTTTGCTGTTTGCTACCACTGTCCAAATTTCTCTTGTATATAGCTGAGGACACCTGATGTCCTCCTGCTACTTTGAAGTCAACAGCCTTTAATCACCAGCAGCTGCACCTGGACCTGTTCTGATGGTTAATCTCCAAACTCCTTGAGAGGTCCATGCTATCCAGTTAATCTGTTTTGAACTTCATCTCTTGCAGGTGAGTTGAAACCTCGCTTTTCATAGAAAAAGCTCTTATCTATAACTATTCCTTCCTTTTATGGATAGTTTTCCTGTTCCCCAGGTGCAGAATATCCTGGGCATGGTTCCTGCCAATCCTTTATTCTAGTCTACGTTTATTCTACTCTCCATATGATCCTGTGGCACTGCATATTGATCAGCTGTTTCCTGGTAACAACTGTATTTTTTAATTTACATCAGCTGTGCTTTGCAGTTTGAATTGCCTTGTTTTCAGTGTACACAACATGAGAAACAATGGCACAAATACAATGTTGTCAGCAGTTAGACTGTGGTATCCAAGGCACGATTAAAGGATACCCCTAGGCTAGAATACTGGTTGGCAAAGGCTGAGTTGTCAGCCTCAGCCTTAAATACTAAGGAAAACTGCACCATCTGTGTGCCACTGGAAGCCTAATTATGCCTCTCCTACACATTTATCTCAGCAAGAACCTTATCTCTAGGTTACAGTCAAGAAATAAAATTAAGAGGTTTCGTGACTTCTAGACCAGCAATGTTCAACTGATAACCCCACGTGGCATTTGCAGCCTCACCAAGGGGTTCCTTGGGAAGTGGCATACTCCAGCCTGCCTTCCTTCCCAGAAGTGTCTCAAGACCAGGCAGGCTTTCCCAGCAGCTATCCTGGCCATGAGTGTGAGCAGTCAGTCAAGCAAGCCTAAACTGCTACTGCTTTTTCTGCCCATGTCTGGTTTAAAATATTTGTCCTTAAAAGGGATACTGGAAGCTTCTTGACCCAGCTGACACCAGTTACTCACACTTAAGTGAGTTAGTTAAACATTCACATTGGCATTAAGGCAACAAAAACATTATAATCTGCTTATTGATCAGTATACCTCATTAAAAGTAAGCAAATAATTCTTTCCAAGGGTGTATTGCAGTCATTTACATACAAGGTGTGTTAATGACACCAGAGAGAGAGCTCATATGGACCAGGGCAAGGAGCTGTCTGGAAGCCACTATGAGCCTGAGCAGAGTAACCAGGTTACACAGCAAATCTGTGCTTATCAGCAAGGGTGCACTAGCTTCTGCTCAGGTGCTGGGGAAAACAGCCTGGCAAAGGGTTCACAGGCATCTGCCTCAGTGAGGTTGCTTGGCAAATTTTGACATGCATATTCTGTTCTTGAAGGCTACTGGCTGAGAGGAACCTAAATAGTTCTGGATGCAAATGATCTCCTTTAAATACCATTCTTGTTGTCCTTTCTTCAGAGGACTCTGATAACTGAAGCAGCATGTTAAGCCCATGATACTGCCCAGAACAGCTGAAGTTAGGAAAGCAATGCTGGCTTCATTAACTTTCTCTGTGAATTCATAGCTAAGCAAACAGCTTAGAACAGAGCCCAGGGAACTGGTGCCCTGTCCTACAGAAGTCCATGTATTCTAAGAGCAAAGCTATGGCCAAGTATGGAAACCTTCTCTTATGGTTTTCTTTTTATCGGTATACCAACTTCTTGCTATGAACACCATGTGTAGCCTGGACAGCTTATCATGGCCTTGACTTCAGCTGCCAGAACGGGGATGTCAGGGTGAGAAACTTCCTCCAGGAGGCCTGGATACAGCCCTTCCCATGAAAGGCAAGGGCCAGGGACTTTGACGGAACTTGAATTTCCCCACATGCTTTCACCCCGTTCTTTGTACATCTAAATATATTACTGATGGCAGGGCAGTTTTAGAGTGTAGCTTAACTGAGAAATGTGTGTAACTGAAGCCTAATCCTGTCTTCCCAGCTGACACCACACAGCACGAAAAGCACCTCAGCTCTTCTAAGAACATAGACAATATACACTCATGAATCCCTTAGTTAATTAAAAATAACCAAATGGAAGTGAGCAGTAAATTACTCCAGAGCATTACCATGACCTGGGATTTAGGATGAAGTACAAATATTTTCAAGGAAGACAAGCTCACACTGTCTTAAAATCTGGCTTGGACCAGTGACCACAGTTATCTGTAAAAACAGTAATTGCTGTTAACATCTGCCACTTTTTCCTCCGCTGAGCTTTCTGCTCAGCACAGTTTTAGTGAGAGATGAGACAAATTTTGTCAACTAAACTTTGATGCTATAGAGCCACTCACCTGCCATGGAGTACCTTGACCCAGGGCACCCTTTGGGGGCCATTTTGAAATAGAACAAATTTGTCTGCCCAGATCTCTCCTTTCCCTGTATAGTCTCTGCAGGAAGTGGAGTGTCACAGATGTTTTTCAGGCATCCTTCTACAGGGAATTAACTTCAGAGCTCCATGGTTGATGAGGAGTTTCCCCCACTATTACCCCATAAGGATTAAGAGCAGTCAAAGGGTAGGTATTAAAACTCCATGGGGAATTCCTGGCCTTTGGAAACCTCTTATCACACAGAGAGCCCAGATAAAGTGGAAGAGATTTAATATTTTGATTCTTGTATTCTGCACTGGGTATGTCTTTATATTAGAGGAAGATCTTCACAGTGCAAACTGAAGGAAGCAGGTCAACTTGCCTCCCTATCTCACCAGTAACAGACAACAGACTAGTCCATGGATGATGCAGAAATTATGCCTACCTATGTCCTCAAGAATTTCTCTTACCAATTCAGGATTAACAGTCTTCCATAATACTGTGGAAAAGGACCTCAGTGCATTAACATGTCTGGTAGCATGAAGAAGAGCAGCATAGGAGTATAAAAAGGCATTTGCTCAGAGACAAGAATGCTCCGTTCATAGAGGGACAGAGGACACTTCCTCTGGCCTAATGAATTTCCCCTTGATATTTTATGTAGAGCAGTTGCATCATAACAGATGGAATTTCTGGTGCTGTGGCTGGTGCTGTCGCACGGAGCTTTCACAGCTTAAGCACATCACTCTGGGTCTATCTTCTCTCCCCAGCAGTCAGGGCTCTGTGCACTGCTTTAGTTCTGCCCTTGAAACAGGTTTACTCGACCTTCCTGGTAGCAGCTCTGGTCAGGCTAAGGTTGAATTTTAAAGTGATGAACCATACATGGCTGAAAGGAGTTTCTACCTCCTCACAGCTGCGTGTGCTTTTCCCCACCCTGTGGTCAGCCAGACACTGACAGTACCTACCACAGCCATCACCAGGCTTCAACAGTGTCTGAAGGTCTGGTAGGAAGAGGTTAAGAGAAAAAGAGGCCTCCCAGCCACACATCTATTTCTGTGCACGCACAGTGCCTGGCACGGCAGCGACCCTGATCTAATTTGGCCTCCCTGTGGCAATACCTTTTAAATGTCATTACTTTGAAAATAAGGATGTTGATGTTCAATGAACAAATGATCCCAGGCAAAATAGGATAGTAGATTTCATAAGGTAATGGAAAGCTTTAAGGGAACAAGCCTGACATGAGTGTTTTTTCAGGGCAGAGGGTACTGGGACCTGCTGGGACCCCATTTGTCCATTTTCTTCTGCTCAGGTGGGTTTTCACAACTGCCCAACAAACACACATCTCAAGAGGATTTGCTTTTTTATGATCTTCACTCGAAATGGAGGACTCAGATGAGAAAAAGATCCTGATGCTAAAAGCAAAGGGTCACCCACTCTGCAAATGGCCAGCAGTACAGCAACCTCAGTGAGGACCACTCCAGCCTCAAAATGAGCTGCTGTCTATCCCAGTGGTGGTAGGATACTTTCTTTACTTAAAAATTTTATTGGTGCTTTCTGCAATGAGAAAACATATCTAGACAGAAATAGATTAAAATAATTTTCTTATTCTACACTGTACACTGCAATGATTATATGAAGATAAATTTGAATAACTAGTTCCCTGGGACCATGATGCTGTGTTATCCAAATCCTGTCTCTAATCCACCCTGCAAATGCATGGAAACAATTCCAATAAGGCTAAAGGCAGTGAAAGGATGCTTTTCATCTCTATGTCATCACATAGTATTGCTATATTTTACAGCTATTTAATGCTTTGCACACTTTCTTCCAAAATGTTGGATGTGCTTATCACTCTCCAGGCAGCTTTCCAGCCACTCTTTCCCAAGCCTGTAGCATTGCATGGGTTTGTTGTAGGACTTGTGTGTGTCTTGGTGGTGTAGACCATTTCTGCTTGGATTGTAGATGCTTCATTCTGCTCCCCATCTTTGTCTTCCAGCTCAGGGGTCTGTGTACCCCTAGGAAATCTGGTCTTACCATTAAACACTGAGATAAAGGAGGCATTAAGTACCTCTGGAATTAAATCCAGTTTGTGGTCAGTCACAAAGGGGTGTCCCGTAGGGCTCTGCATTGGGGCCAGTCCTGTATAATATCTTTACTGATGACCTGACAAGGAGATCAAGCACACCCTCAGTCATTTTGCAGATGACACCAAGTTGTGTGGGAGTGTTGATCTGCTACAGGGCAGGAAGGCTCTGCAGAGGGATCTGGACAGGTTGGATCAAACGTCTGAGGCCAAATGTATGACATTGTGTGCCAGGTCCTGCCCTTGGGTCACAACAGGACCAGGCAGCACTTCAGGCTGGGGGCAGAGTGGCTGGAGAGGTACTGCTGGAAAAGGATCTGGGGATGCTGGTCCACAGCAGCTCAACATGAGCCAGTGTGTGCCCAGGTGGCCAAGAAGGCCAATGGCATCCTAGCCTGTATCAGCAAGAGTGAGGCCAGCAGGACCAGAGGAGGGATCATCCTTCTGTACTTGGCACTGGTGCAGCCTCACCTCAAATCTGCTGTTCAGTTTTTTGGCCCCTAACAACAAAAAGGATATTGAGGTGGAGTGTGTTTAGGGAAGTGCAACAGAGCTACTGAAGGGTCTGGATCACAAGTCTTCTGAGGAGCAGCTAAGGGAGCTGGGGGCATTTATCCTGGAGCAAAGGAGGCTCAGGAGCGGTACATTTTTGCTTTCTGCAACTACCTGAAGGGAGGTTGCACAAGGTGGGGGTTGGTCTCTTATCCCAGGTAACAAGGCCCAGGATGAGAGGAAATGGCCTCAAATTGCACCAGGGGAACTTTAGATAAGATATCAGGAAAAATTTCTTCATTGGATGGATGGTCATCCATTTGAACAGGCTGCCCAGGGAAGTGGTGGAGTCACCATCCCTGGAGGTATTTAAAAGATGTGTAGATGTGGCACTTGAGGACACAGTTTAGTGGTGGATTTGGCAGTGCTGGGTTAATGGTTGGACTCGATGATGTTAAAGGTCTTTTCCAACCTCAAAGATTCTATGACTCTATGTCATAATGTGGAATGCTGTCTCGAAGTTTTTTTTGCAAGGCTTTTTGCAAACCTCTCCTCCACCAGCTCACCTTTGTGAGTCATGATACCCAGCGGCTGAGGGGCACATAGTATTTGCAAGTGCTTAGTACAGAATTTCCTCTGAACCATAAAGCTCAAAACATATTTTGTGATTTGCTTTTTTCTTCTGGCCACACCCTGGGAACAGTCACCAAACAAGGCTTTAAGAACTCAGGGCAGGGACGTTTTTCCTCAGATGTATTATTCAGAAGCTGGCACAACAAGGTTTTCAAGTGTAATTTAATAATTGCTTGTTACTAATAATTACCACCTGTGCACTAATCATTATGTAGGGTAACTTTAACAATTGGTTAGTCCAAAAGGTGCTGTTAATGCCAGGCACTCTGTTTACTCAGGGACTCTACCTAGCAGCCCTGTGGAGCTCCCTGGCCACGTGGCTGGCAGATGCATGCTGGCTAGTCCTGCAGCTGGGGAGAAGCTATGTCAAAGACTTCTTTCCCTGCCAACAGCAGAAATTGGCTGCTGGAGCAGGCTGGACCAGACTCAGTGGCAGCCAGCTATTCCCAGCTTTGCAGTGGCTCCACAG
>VZSE01012611.1:1759049-1999291 GCA_013398275.1 Promerops cafer | reverse complement strand
GTAGGATACTTTCTTTACTTAAAAATTTTATTGGTGCTTTCTGCAATGAGAAAACATATCTAGACAGAAATAGATTAAAATAATTTTCTTATTCTACACTGTACACTGCAATGATTATATGAAGATAAATTTGAATAACTAGTTCCCTGGGACCATGATGCTGTGTTATCCAAATCCTGTCTCTAATCCACCCTGCAAATGCATGGAAACAATTCCAATAAGGCTAAAGGCAGTGAAAGGATGCTTTTCATCTCTATGTCATCACATAGTATTGCTATATTTTACAGCTATTTAATGCTTTGCACACTTTCTTCCAAAATGTTGGATGTGCTTATCACTCTCCAGGCAGCTTTCCAGCCACTCTTTCCCAAGCCTGTAGCATTGCATGGGTTTGTTGTAGGACTTGTGTGTGTCTTGGTGGTGTAGACCATTTCTGCTTGGATTGTAGATGCTTCATTCTGCTCCCCATCTTTGTCTTCCAGCTCAGGGGTCTGTGTACCCCTAGGAAATCTGGTCTTACCATTAAACACTGAGATAAAGGAGGCATTAAGTACCTCTGGAATTAAATCCAGTTTGTGGTCAGTCACAAAGGGGTGTCCCGTAGGGCTCTGCATTGGGGCCAGTCCTGTATAATATCTTTACTGATGACCTGACAAGGAGATCAAGCACACCCTCAGTCATTTTGCAGATGACACCAAGTTGTGTGGGAGTGTTGATCTGCTACAGGGCAGGAAGGCTCTGCAGAGGGATCTGGACAGGCTGGATCAAACGTCTGAGGCCAAATGTATGACATTGTGTGCCAGGTCCTGCCCTTGGGTCACAACAGGACCAGGCAGCACTTCAGGCTGGGGACAGAGTGGCTGGACAGCTGCTGCTGGAAAAGGATCTGGGGATGCTGGTCCACAGCAGCTCAACATGAGCCAGTGTGTGCCCAGGTGGCCAAGAAGGCCAATGGCATCCTAGCCTGTATCAGCAAGAGTGAGGCCAGCAGGACCAGAGGAGGGATCATCCTTCTGTACTTGGCACTGGTGCAGCCTCACCTCAAATCTGCTGTTCAGTTTTTTGGCCCCTAACAACAAAAAGGACATTGAGGTGGAGTGTGTTCAGGGAAGTGCAACAGAGCTACTGAAGGGTCTGGATCACAAGTCTTCTGAGGAGCAGCTAAGGGAGCTGGGGGCATTTATCCTGGAGCAAAGGAGGCTCAGGAGTGGTACTTTTTTGCTTTCTGCAACTACCTGAAGGGAGGTTGCACAAGGTGGGGGTTGGTCTCTTATCCTAGGTAACAAGGCCCAGGATGAGAGGAAATGGCCTCAAATTGCACCAGGGGAACTTTAGATAAGATATCAGGAAAAATTTCTTCACTGGATGGATGGTCATCCATTTGAACAGGCTGCCCAGGGAAGTGGTGGAGTCACCATCCCTGGAGGTATTTAAAAGATGTGTAGATGTGGCACTTGAGGACACAGTTTAGTGGTGGATTTGGCAGTGCTGGGTTAATGGTTGGACTCAATGATGTTAAAGGTCTTTTCCAACCTCAAAGATTCTATGACTCTATGTCATAATGTGGAATGCTGTCTCGAAGTTTTTTTTGCAAGGCTTTTTGCAAACCTCCTCACCAGCTCACCTTTGTGAGTCATGATACCCAGCGGCTGAGGGGCACATAGTATTTGCAAGTGCTTAGTACAGAATTTCCTCTAAACCATAAAGCTCAAAACATATTTTGTGATTTGCTTTTTTCTTCTGGCCACACCCTGGGAACAGTCACCAAACAAGGCTTTAAGAACTCAGGGCAGGGACGTTTTTCCTCAGATGTATTATTCAGAAGCTGGCACAACAAGGTTTTCAAGTGTAATTTAATAATTGCTTGTTACTAATAATTACCACCTGTGCACTAATCATTATGTAGGGTAACTTTAACAATTGGTTAGTCCAAAAGGTGCTGTTAATGCCAGGCACTCTGTTTACTCAGGTACTCTACCTAGCAGCCCTGTGGAGCTCCCTGGCCACGTGGCTGGCAGATGCATGCTGGCTAGTCCTGCAGCTGGGGAGAAGCTATGTCAAAGACTTCTTTCCCTGCCAACAGCAGAAATTGGCTGCTGGAGCAGGCTGGACCAGACTCAGTGGCAGCCAGCTATTCCCAGCTTTGCAGTGGCTCCACAGCTCCAAACCATTGAAATTAAATGTCAGTCTGACTGAGTTGCTTACACCAGAAATGTTAAATTACAGTGTAAAGCAAACCTCCAGAAGACTTGAATTGCTTAGAGGGTAATTTTACTGTCTCTGGCATCCCATGCATGCTTCCATCATGGTTTTCCTAATAAGACATCCCTGTTGTTTTTTGTTTGATTGAAAAGTACATGCAACCTCCAAATAAATATGCACATGTATAGTTCCTATACAGGAATTCTGGCATTTAATCTGTCCATGTTTCTTAATATGTTTGCATATACATGGCCACTATGTATAGCTATGTGGGGCTGATACATGTTGCCCTCAGAAATCTGGGATTGTCTAATTCAAGTTACAACTGCATTTTGGATTTCTGTCTGTGAAGCCCTGTTGCACACCAAAGCTGTTACCAGCACTAAAGTCTCCTTAGTACACAGGGCTTCAAGTCAGAGGCAAGGTTCTCTCAGCCCAAACTGTACCTGCTGGAAAGTCTTCCTGAGCCAGGCAAGGCTGGCAAACCTGCATGTTGTGGCTCTGTCCTCTTACGAATGTGAGCAGAAATATTAATTTGTTTACGCAAAGCAGGCTAAATAAGATAGATAAGAAACCATGAAAAATTCTGGAGTGCATGATTGATTTTGACACCACAGCTGGAGTAAAGCACATCTTGACTTTTCCACATTTGGTCCTAGACTACAAGTTAGGAGTTCATCTACAGTAATGCTTAAGTGTCTTCTGTAAAATATTTACTCTGAGTTAGATCAGTTTTGAGTGACTGGAAGGTATTAATGTGGCATTTGTAGCATTGAGTGAACATTCCAGCCCTAGTCCAGAAAAGAGCTTAAGGCGAGTGCCACTGAGCTGTGACCTCTGGCCAGCCTGTTAAAAGATTTTTAACTTGTGTTGTGCCAAAAAGTTGCTGAGCAGCCTCTGAGCTGAGGATGCAGCACTAAGGCTGCTGCTGTGATTGCTGCATTGATTCCCCATCACCCACAACCCCTTTGAGTGCCCATGCACCTCCCTTTCCTGTCAGGCAAGCGGTGCTTGGGAGTGCTCTAGGCAAGAGCTTTGTGGGGAGCAGGATAAGCAGGTTGAAACAGTAAGCCTTGATAATTCTTCTCAAGCTCTCTGTTGGGTTAACACTGGCTCCCAGTGTTCATGCAAGGTGGGACAGGAGCAATGAAAGCCTCCTGACCAAGACCCAGTTCTTCACCTGCTGTAATTACCTGAACTAATCTCCTGGCTTTCACTGCTCATTTTTCTCAGGTTATGAATAAAACAGACCCTTGTTATGGCTGCTAAGAATAACTGCCATAAACACAAGTTTTGTTATCCTTCAGCATAATTTACAAATAGGAAACAAAGTGCCTATTCTTACAGGAGAGAAGCACAGAAAAAAAAGGAGGGGATGAGAAGGAACTCTGTGTCCTCAGAAATTAGGCTGAAGATGGAATACAGGCGTACCCTCCCTGGTGGGAGACTGGCATGATAGACTGACATGAGGGAAGAGCCTGACTTGGCAGAGACTGGACCCTTTGAGATTCCAGCTTTGTGCTAACTCCAGGTCTGGCTGGGAGATACTCAGCCAAGTGCCGTGGGCTGGAGGTACAAGTGTCGACTGATACTGTAGTCAAAATCATAAAAACATCACTCCTGAACAGAAACCTTCCTAGGCTGGTTTTAGCAAAAAAGTGCACAGTGCCTGTGAAATAAAGGTTAAGAGAAGCTTAAGCTGATACTTAGATGATGTTATGGGCCATATCCGTCTTGGAAAGACCTGCACTCCGACTGATACCTCAAAAACTCTGCTTTTCTTTATTCAAAGAAAAACCCAGAAAAAAAATCCTTGGAAATTTATGGAAAGCTCTATGAGCCCCACAAGCTGGAAGTCTGACTGCAGTTAAATATACTGCATTTAACCCTAATTGGAGATCATAAAGGGATGCCTGTGCAGCCTACTGCAGGTAAAGCAATAAATAGAAAATGTCCCAGAGTTTGCACACGCCAGCCTTGGTGCTGTGTGCATGTGTTCTGCAAGTGGCATTTTCAGCCCATCTTCCTCTGTGTTGCTCTCTGTGTTCATTTTGGCAAAGCCTCTAATTTGTACATGAAATGGCCATTTCCTTGAATGCCATGAGGCAATTGAATCT
Organism: Promerops cafer; assembly: GCA_013398275.1. NCBI lineage: Eukaryota > Metazoa > Chordata > Aves > Passeriformes > Nectariniidae > Promerops > Promerops cafer. Next base: position 1,994,972 of record VZSE01012611.1, on the reverse strand, counting down.
AATTTTCTAATTTGTAGTTTCAAATGCTTGTTTGCACGAGGAGTCATGTCTGTGGGCAAGGGGGCTCAACCATGCAAGCACAGACTGCTGCACATCTGGACTGTGGGATTTGAGAAGCACCAGCAAAACAACAAACCTCATGAAAAGGCTTCAGAAAATACCATGACCTTTAAATGACAATATAAGTAATAGAAAAAATGAAGGGAAGGAAACAGGAGTCATTTAATTCAAGTGGATTTTCAAATATAATGTAGTTCATTTAAAGTTGATTTCATTTAATGTTAATTTTAATTAGCTCACATCTGTTGCAGATATCCACAGGACTGATTTAACCTGTGAATTGAGGCTGCTGGCTTTTTGCAGCAAAAATTGCAGCTCTTTACATCAATTGCAAAATCCTACCACACTGTAATGCTACACACATAGTTGCTTCCTTTGGAAAGGAGCAGGGAGAGGATGAACTATGCAAAATGGACACCAGTCATGTTGCTTAATGTACAGCAAAAAAGACCTATAGATTCTGCGCTGACAAGAAAACAGCTCTGACATAAAAAAAGCCTACCCAAAGCTATAATTTGTCTTAATATTAGCCCATGCAAAATTTTCTGTAGAAATGTGAAGGCCAGAAGTACTGGCTGAATGATCATGGATCACTGATCTCGGTTCTTTCCTTCTTTGTATGCTTGAGACCAACTGATGTCTGTCTGCCTTTCACACTGGTTTGTGGTAAGTGAATTTTAAGACTGTGAAATAGTCACAACTGGAAAATTACACTGAGAATTCAAAAAAGGGAGACTAAGATGATTTTTTGAAACCAGTTAAATTTTTCAAAGCTGATGTTCTGCATTGTGGTAATTTTATATGGATGTAGTATTGCAATTTACAGGAATGTTAGGAGAACTGGGATCTGGACACACTGAGTACCATTAACACAACTCTCAAGTGGAATGTGCAGCAATTTAAATTAATGAATCACTAATTTCCTGCTCTTTCAAAGAACTCCCTTTACTGCAATAAGGCTCACAGAAACAAGTGGACACATGCCTGCTTATTTAGTGGTGTGGCCTAAAAGTCTCTATTAGGACTGTTAAATAAACAAGTATCTGATGCATTTCTCCCAGTGATGGGCTTTGTTATCTCTGCACCCAAGTGCTGCATTTCATATGCACTCATTTTTCAAAGCAGAGCACCTAAGGCAGACTTACATGGCCGTTAAAGGGAAGGCTTTGACATTTAAGAGATTTCCATTTCTTCCTACACTGAAATCTAAGCCTGACAGACTCATGGGTTAAATTAATTCCTTAAGCCCTTGGCCCAGTGATAAAACTTATCTGAAGCAGAAAATGGAAATGTACAGTGTGCTTTATAGAGCTGATCAAAGATCCCCCAGAAAGTGCTGAAGCAATCAGAAATGAATGATCTGCTCCCATGGATAGGAAAAGTGGATGTTTTAATTGCATCAATTATTCACAACCAATTATTTGTGAGAAGTCTTTTATGTCTGGGTGGTTCAGGAGCCTCTCTATGCATGTTAGAATCAGCTGAGTTTCCTATTATTTTTCTCTGAACACCAAGTTAGCTGTGCTGCTGGTTCAAATCAGAGATGGAGGAGCCTACCGAAATTTGGAGCTGGCAGCTACTGTGTCACTCCTTCCCTACTGTAACTCAAAAGAAACTAACATTGTGGTAGGAAATTCATCCTTACTGAAATGGTCTTTAAAACAAGGAAAACCAGACAATCTCCTGAAGGAGATGATGTACAGATATATACTATATTTTAACTTACTAATACATTATTATGCAGCAGAAGACAACACACATAGAGGATACTAACACAAGCCATTTCTTTTTGTTATTCTTCCACTAAGGTAAGAAATATCTTTGTCACTGGCTAATCCATCAGCCTTTTCAGATCCATTTCTACCCACACATGACATAGTTTTAGGGACCTCTGTTTTTGTTAAACCATTCATTTCTGCTGAGGAAAAGCAGTGCCCACCAAGTTAACAGGAAGGGAGCTCATCTCTCCTCAGTGCTTCTCCACCCTGTGGGGATCCCTGTGTAACTCCCATGCTGCTGGGTGGCTTTAAATGGCTCAGGAGGGGAGTTCATAGTCCAGGCTATTGCATTTGTGGTGTCCCTTACAGACTTGAGGCTGAATTTCTTCTTAGTTGACATTAACGGGCTTGGATGTGTTGACATGAGGATAGGATTTGACCTGAGAAATGTCCAAGTATGCTGCCTAAAGGGTGAATGTTGGTGTTGATCAATCAGCCAGCTTGATGATCCTGTTGGCCATTAGTGAACCTGAGATATTTATGTGACCTCTGGGCAGAGTGCCTTCTTGGTGTCTGCTGTGCCTGGCAGGGACCATCTGCATAATTTCATATGTAGCTGATTCCTACCGTGAATCCTACCTTGTGGAACAGCTTGGACAGACCCAGTATCTCCAGAAAAAGCAAGATGTTCCTTTCCCAAGCTATTTCCTGAAATAACCTGTATTTCCTGCAATGCTGCTGTCAGCCTGGCATGAAGAGCTGTTATCACACGTAACCCATGTCTGAACCCCAAATCCCCCTGAGAGGCAGTTGCCATGCAGTGATACAAGACTCCTTAAGCAGAGCAGGAAGAGATCAGAAAAACAAGCCTATTTGCAGAGCTAAAGAAAGACATCGTGTAGCTGGGACAGGAAAAGCAACAGCTGAGCAGCACCTGGAGGCACTGCCAGGCACAGGCACAGGACAAGTAAAGTGATAAAACGTCCCAAGGGCAAAGCAGGTCTGAACCTCTGCAAACACTTTCAGGCTTGTCAGCCCTCCCAGGTGCCCCTCACCAAGGGATGTCCTTCCAACACAGTGGGATCCAGGGAGAGGGGCTACATATAACAGCGTTGCCTCAGTGCTGCCTATTGTCACTAAAACTTCTTCACAAAGTTATGAGACTTTGTTTCAGTTTCTGCTTCCTTCCCAAATTTATCACTTTGGGAAAACTACTGATATTTTACTATGCCAAAGTGATAAATTTTTCTGTGTTTTTGCTATGGTATTAGAGCAGAATTGTAATGGGGTTTTTTTGATGAAAAGCTGCAGTTGGACTTGATGATCTGAAAGGTCTTTTCCAACCTAGATTATTCTATGATGAAATGGCAAAAATTAGCATCAACAAATAGATTTGTTGTGAACGAATTTTTTGCTGCATTTCTAGTGGAAAAAAATGAATTGTGGGGAAAAGCTTGAAGTTCAAGAAAGGGTAAATATCCCACTGATGTGAGCTGTCTCCTCCCTTTGAAGGGTTTTGGTGTTGGGGCATCAGTTGTGTACTACTGGTGCTCCTCTGTAAGGTAGTGGATGTAAGGAAATGTATTAGGGAAAAGCTGTGTGACAGATGCCAGGGACTTTTAGCTCCTCAGCTACCTGCTCCAACTGGGGCCACAGCGTCTTTCCAGGCAGCCCTTGGGGACTCTGTACTTTGGGATGAGGCATTTTGCATCTTCCTTTCTAAATACCCTCCAGCTGAGAGGCAATGCCTTCCCCACTCTTGGAGCATTTTCCCTGGATTGCTTTTAAATGCCAGAGGTACATGGAATTTCCTCAGCTTGTATGCTGCAGCTCCTCACACATAGCTTTTGGGGATATCATGTGGTCAGGAGCAGCCCCAGCAATGTGATTCCCCACGACTGAGTCCAAGCAATGTCCACTCCTGCTTCCAAAGGCCCAGCAGGATCAGGAGGACTTTCAAAAACTAGGAATGTGGCCAACAAAATATATACTTAAGGTTGCAAAAGAGGACACCCCCAGCACCAGCAACCTCAAAGGCAGTGGAAAGAAGTTGAGGGGAAAGTCTCAGGCATCTGTCAGGACTGTGCTTGATGCCATCCCTCACACCCTTCTCTGTGTGGACTGAAAAGCCATACAGCTCCCTGCTTCACTGAGCTCGAGCTCTAATGGGAGCCTGGTGAGATTTTAACCAACATCCCAGCAGCTCCGAGACATCTCCTCAGTACAAGGGAAGAGCTGCACTTCTTGACAGAGGTGTCTAAAGGTGTGAATTCAGGCAAGGATGCACGTTTGGTGATGGCATGGCATACCCTTCTGCCTTGAACTGGCATACTCTCACCTTTCTTTTCTTCTTTCCACCTACCAGACTGGATTTCTCTGTCTCCCAGAGCAGTGAATCAAGGAAAAGCAAAGCTTGTGGATGTGGCAGCCAAGAGGTTTCAGAAACAGAAGACAGCATAGAAAGAGTCCCACAGGTTCCTTTAAAAAGGAAAAACAAGGTAAAGATGGGGGGCAATGAGAGAAGGAAAAACTAGAGATTTTACAGTTTTAAAGCCAGCTGCTCAATCTGGTGTGGCCTGATTCATAAGCACTGCATGCCTGGTGTTGGCAATAGCACTTTGGGATCCTGTCAGCCAGAGAGTGGAAATGGTGGCCAGGGCAAACATATGCTCAATTTCATAGCCAGAAAGTCAGAAGGCAGAACATGCAAGATAATTTATTGGAACCTAAAAATAACACTGACAAGATCCTTTTAACATCAGGCAATTTCTAGTTCTTAAAAACTACAACACAGCTTTCTGAATGTCGTTAATGGCAAGCCCATAGAATCTTCCATTGTTTAGACATGAAAAGAAATCCTTACTGTAAAGACAGAGAAGTATTAGAGATGGTTAAAAAAATTCTAGAATGAGTCTCTAAATGTCATCTTGTCCTTTTATCAATCATTTAAGGTCCTTGTAATATACCACCTATATTTTGTGCCTTAAGATAAAAGTATAGATAGGAAGTATCCATTGATTTGTTCAGAATCTCTTACACAGCCTAAAGCCAAGCAGATCACTCTCAGCTTAGTGATCAGAAAGTGCCCCAGACTCATGTCAGTGCTCCTATGCACACTCACTTATCAGGAAGACAGAAACAGTTGCCTTCGATGATCTCATTAGTTAGGTCTTAGGCAAAAAATCAAGTTATTGTGGCACCTTGGCAAGCTCTGCGTATCATCTGAGCCATCGCATGTGTTTTCTCCGCTTGTAGGAGGAACTGAAAAAAGAATAGGTTGGCCTGAATTTCATGTGCATTTGTGGGTTTCCCAATGATCTGGTTAGCGTGTCTGAAAAGGCACTGATCTTCCCCTAATCTGCAGCAACTGGCTGCCCATGCTCTGTCTCTCAGCTAAATCGAGGCTTGTCTAAAAACCAGAGATTCTATATTCCTCCAAGCTCTGCCACCCAGCTGCCGCCTGGATCTTCATCTAAAACCAAAATTTTTCCAGGCTTCTCCTTGACCCTGGCACAGAACACCCCAGCAGTCTCCTGGCTCCTAATTTTAATATGCTGGAGAAATGAACCCCTTTCCTAAATAGTAACAATAATAAATGAAAACCTCTTGGTCACACCACCAGAGTTAAGAGACATATTGGCGAAAGTGACTGATGATAGCAATCTGTTCAAACAGCCACCTAAACAAGACTGCTGAGCACATCTCTATCCTCCTCTCTATGAGGCATTGGGAGTAATATTTTACATGAGTCTTGGCAGGGAATCAAAAACTGAGAACATGTTCTCCTTAGCTCTACCAGCTGCTAGAAGCCCCTTGACAACTCTGTAACAGCACCTTTTCTGTGTAAAGCAAACAACAGCCTCTCTCAGAGCAAGAGGTCTTTCACTGAGGTGTCAACCTGAGCAAGCCTTCATGCTGCCACTGCGTACCACTGTCACTATTTAATTTAGAAGCCTTCATCTTTAAAAGCTTTAGGAAATGTCTGGAAATAGAGCCACAGCCATTTCTCCTGCCATCCTGAGCTGGTCTTACTCCATTGGAGCTAAGGGGGCTCTACAGGCTGGCAGCAGCTGGGGGAAGATGACTCAGCTTGTGGCTGCCCCATGCAGCTTTGTCATTAAAGCCCACCTCCCACCTCACAAAGAGATGCAGGAAGGGTGATTTCTTGACACCACGTCAGCAGTGACCCTTTTCTCTCTCTTTACATTCTAGTGTTGATTACAAAACAGAACCATGGAAGAGTTGGAACAAACATTACTGTGCAGGGGTGCAGGCCGCAGCTGGATTGAAAATTAATATAGGGCTTAAATTCCCTGTATTTCCTCTGGAGATCCTTCCCTGGGTTTTGAATCCAGGGTCCAATGCAGAAGGACCTCAAAGGGGTAGCTAGGTTCAGAGTAAAGCACAACCCATGCAGTCCCTCACACTGCATGTGGGCACTGGAACCTTCAGCTCTCCTTTAGTGGGAACATGATGGCTGTTATCATAAATATATCACTTGAAAGTACACTTCCAAACCAAAATGACTCCTTTGAAATATGAGGTTATGTGCTCTCATCATCCACAGCAGAAGCCCTCCCCTGGTAAGACTAAGCAGGTTGAAAATATTTCAGATTCACAGCCACAATGCTGGGGAGAGCAGCAACCCCAAACCAGGTCTCTCTGAGCCTGGGGCAGACACCCATTCTCCAGACATGCTGCCTAATAATATTCTCTCTTATGGGCTGTGGTGCTTCCCTAAAATCCACTCAAATTAATTTTTTCCTGAAACAGCTCATCTAAAGAGACACCAGATGATGTCAGAGATGCAGCCTGAACATTTGTCCACACTGTGTGGGCTACTGCGATGAACGTTTTTTCTGGGCAGAGACATCCACTCTGGTTCTGTCATCATCTATGCAAGGTGTCCAGCGCACCTACAGGGTGTATTTTTATGGACTAGAACAACTTTGAAGGAATAAATTGAAGTGCTTGAAGCCAGTGTAAAGGCTAAGCATATGGCAGGCAGCAAGGAGGATGCTTTACCATGGAACAAGCTTGTGAAAATCAGTGATTGCAAGCTATGAAAGAGAGGGCAGGGAAATGTTTTTACCTCTGGGACTCAGTTGGAGCTCCCCGTAGATGTCTCTTGGCATTAACAAACAGTTTCCTTATTTTTTCTCATAGTGGTCATAAGGGCATTCTTTATTTCCCCTTTTCCCATGTGAAAATGTTACTTAAAATGAGACTAAATTTTCCACGGAAATACTGAAAATACAGGTGCCAGAAAATGAGATCTTTTCATTAGCTGTCAGTGTAGCCTTCATACAAAATCGACTTTCATAGTTACTTTACCCCATGTAATTACACAGCAAAGCCTTGTTTAACATCTCACTACATAATGGAAACTTTCTACTTCAAATCAGATTAATGTTGAGAGTTACTCAGACATTTCAAGAGATAATAGCTGTAATTAAGGTGTTTCTAGTGATGGGTTCCTATTATAACATGGCGGAAGATTCTCTGATAGTCTTGCTGACTTCATTAGTCACAATTGTTTTCATTAATATTGACACTATTCTCTTACCAGACAAACAGAAAAGGAGATTAATCAAAATACTGTGCTGGTTTCCTATGCTCTGAACCCCTCTTTTGGACTGGTGCTCAATTCTAAGCTTTCAATTGGAATAAAGAGCAGTTTTTGTAAGATGTGCAGGCAGCTTCACACCTGTTATTTAAAGCAGAATTGTGAGAACAAAGAGAGATAATTATTTTTTGAAAATCTGAAAATAAAGCACTGATGACATTTCAATGCTACAATTCCTAAACATCTCATTTGTTTCCAATTTGTGTGTCAGTGATGTGAGATTGCTGGAGTGTGTTCAGACAGGGGAATGAGGTGAGCATGTACACATGGGTTCATTTTCTTGGGGAAAAAATTGCACAGACCAAGGCACAGCTGGCACATGAGCCATTTGGGAGTTGTGAAGCTGACTCAGGAAAATGGGGGCCTCCAGTGGCAAGTCCCCGTGATGATGGTTTGGGACAAGCAAAGAGTGCGTTGAGTTCTAAAATGATGGAAGAAAAGAGACCTTCATTTCCAGCAGAAACAATGAAGTTAAACAAGGGATGGATTTGATTTAAAAAGCCCTTTAAATGTTAATTTTTCATGGGTATCAGTTCTACACAGTCAATTGAAGCTGTCAGAGTCAGCTTCTCCTGAGCCAAGGTGTCATGTCAAGTCATCCAGATAAAAGTTACGTCGAGTACCAAAAACGAGAAGGGCCAAGACAAGCAGGGAGCAAGACAGGAATGCAGGGCATGATCTCATACAATTCACAGTGAAAAGGGAAGCAAAGGAACAGCTTTGTTCTGAGGAAATTCACACATTGATTTCCAGATCCAGCAGTTTGTCTGTTAAACGAGCAAAGGAAGAAAACCAACCACAAAAATGCACATTTGGGAGCACTGTGCACTATACCTGTGGCTGCTAAAAGCGCTTTGGAAATACATCTATGAAATATGATGAGTCAGTTAAAAGTTTATTTCAGTAGATTTACACAGTATGAAGAGATAGAAAACTGTGAATCTCTGAACCCCAGTTTTCTAATGAAAATACCAAGGAAAAACTATATTTGCAAAGATTTTTATTCACTTTCTGCTTTCAAATACTAGTTACCATGATGCAGCCTCCTAAAAAGTGAGTGATAACCACAGAAATTGTTGCTGTTTTCATACATCTAATGCAAAACAAGTATTTTTGTGCAACCCTTCAAATGTGAAATATTATCTTGTGTTTTGTATGTAGGAGTACATAGAAGAACCCTTCAAATTTGCAAAATGGAAAACAGCTATACTTTATCAGATGCATTGCCCAGCTTTATATCTACAGGAACCTAAAAGGTTGATATTACCAGAGCCTGAGACCAAAAGACCTGGTAGATCATTTATTATTGAAGTGAAAATAATCATTTAAAAAAACAAAACCAAAAAATGCTCAGCAAGGAATAGGTCTTCTCTGCAAGAAGTCGCAAAATGCCTATTTCCTGCCTTAATGTTGACATTCAGAGGCTACAAGTTTAGAAAATTATGTCTCACTCGTGATTGCCTCGCTGACCTTTGTAACGTGGGCTCAAATCCCACTGCACCTGACATTTTGTTTTGCTTAGAGGGGATCTGCAGCTCACTGAGGCAGTAGTCCCACTGGGATACGGCGCTCCCGTATGGGCCTTGCAAACAAGACAGAATGTATGGCTGTTTTCCTGCTCTCTGGTTTCTGGCCTGGACACAATAAAAAAACACAAACCCTTGAGGGAATGGAAAACTAACTAACTAAAAAAAAAATCATAAAACTTCATCCTCTGAGTTCTATATATAACTTTTTAATCCATGATTACAAATTACTTCTTGCTAATGTTTTGTAAAATGCTCTTTTAAATTCACCTACTGCAGGCTATGCACCCACTTATTAAAAGCTAGTAAAACTAGTTGTGTGAAGCCTCTGTCCAAATCAGTATTTAAAAAACATAAATCCCAGACTTGTACAAAAGAAGCAAAATACATTGTGACACTGACATCTCAAATTCTTTACTGCTCAGTGTCTGTTGAATAAAAATTACTGGCTGTAGAGGATGCGAAAAGCATAGGGTTTCAATAAAGAGGAAGTGTTTTATAATCCTTGAAATGAGAGCTGTGGGTGTATAAAGTCTTTAAAAATTAATTTTCCCTTTAGGTTAAGAGTTGCTGTAGTTTTGGTGAGACAGGACAGGATATGCTTCAATTTATACTTCAGTAAATAAGAAGAAGTTCTACTGAATTGAGTAGGATTAAACAGAGGGGAAAGAGAAAATAGACCTGCCATCACTGGGAAATACAAACAGCAAAAAGACTCTACATCTGTATGTGGAAATATATCAAAGGGGACGGTACAGAAATACCTCCCATGTCCAAAGGAATAAAAGCTGTAGTTTAAGAAAGTAATAATAATAATCAGAATGATGTAGAGACTGAAGGAAGAGAGAGAAACAGAAGAATATACTTAAAGGCTGATACTTATGCTAATCAGTCACATCCTACATCCTATTTGAGGTCCAATAAAACAATAGTTGTTGTGCCCTGCTAAATTTGTTACAAGTTGTTCAAAGATGGTGATAAAGCATGTCTGATAAACAGCAGTGTGGGGGATTTCTCTGCTGGTGGTCCTGCCCTCCTGACCACAGCTCTTCCCTTAGAGGAGTGTGAGCATCCATGAGTAAAACTGCACCCCTGCTGGCTTGAGGAGTTAATGCTAAGGCCTGATTCCTTGTTTATGGATTTTTTTTAACCATTGTAAAGCTCTGTTATTGTGGTTGTGATTTGTGTTTGTGCCAGGCTGATAAAAAGCCGTTTCAGAATTTAAAGCCCTAGCTCTGTGCTGGGGTTAAACAAGCACTTAGCACTTGTTTGGTCTGTGAGATTATCATCAATGAAAATAGAAAATGAGCGTAAGTCTAGTATGCTCTTAAGAGCTTTATGTAATCCGTGTTTACATCTCTATTCATGTTGACTGAAGGCAATTTCTGATTAATTTTTACAAAACTGAGTATAATGGGAATGTTTCATTGTGCTTCCTGGAGTGGAAAAAATAACCAGAAAGGCCCTAGTAGTGTCAAGTGTGGGTCTGTCATATGTAGGAGACAGAAGTTGTGAAATGCGAGGAATTTTTGCCAACAACCCCTCCTCCGCAATTTTCTCTTGGGAAATGAAGAAAGAATTATAAGGGCATGATAGTGTAGGCATGACACTTTCTGAATATTCAGTCAAAACCTTTGAAATAGGGAAATATACGGCAGATATGTTGCTGTTGCCATTGGGCTCTGGGACTCCACTCATGGTCCAGGAGTGATAGGAAGCTTTAAGTACAGTAAGGGTTACAAGTATCTTCCAACTCCAACAGATTTGAAAAAAGCCCAAGCATGTGTAGGAGCTTTGTTCTCATCAGGCTTCTGTCCTTCCAGTTTTCTGGTTTGTTGAAACCTTGTAGGTTATTTCAGTTTGGGTCAGAAGAGAAGTGTCCTCCAGAAGTGATGTTACTCTCTGGCTTCATTCTGAGGGTGACATGTGTGAGGGTGACACACAAACCACACATGTGGTTTCCCCATGGGAAAGATCTACCATGTTTCATTGCAGATTTAAACCCCACAACTGATAGACATCACAAAATCTCTTGCCATTTGATGTGTGTTACATAAAAGGCTACTATGTACAGTCTGCCAGCCTGTGGCAGATGGCTTTCTGTACATAACACATAAACTTTGATGTACTGAATTTCTGTAATTGCCACTTTATTTCTGCACAAATACACTGTCATCCATCCAACATTTTAAATGCACAAGGCACAATGTTCACCAAAGTAATGACTTCACACATACAAAGTGACCATCAGAAACACCTAGTAGCTGCACTCCGAGAGCACTGAGGGGATGTTTTTGAGGAGATGCTGGTTCCTATCCTAGGAGAATGGGTAGGGCATTGTTTCACAAGGGCAGAAGAACAGTAATCTCTCTTCTGAGCAGCTCATCTGCTGGTGGGCAGAGACATTGCTAAGGGGACCCACAAGAGGCAGCAGCAAGTGAACATCACAAAGGAGTTGGTGGAGCGAGGAGGCCCCCGTGCAAATCCCACCCTCCAGCCTGGCAGCACGGTGCCTCAGCTCCCCACCGCTCCCACAGCAGCACAGAACATGCTTCTACGAGGAGCAGCAGGCAAATCTTTCAAGGGAAACACAACCACAAGCACTTTCCCAGCTATGGGTTAATTTTCAGCCCGAGACACAAAGCTAGTTCAGATTTCTGAATTTTCCCATCCTTGTTCACATCGCAGTGGTTGAGCAGGATCTGGCGGAACTTGTCCAGGTCCACCCCACTAATGCTGGGCTGCAGGCAAAGAGAAAAAGAGTGCTGAGAGAGAAAATGGCTCCGGAGGATTTCCCCAGCCTGTAAAGCAGCCCACCATGTAGCAACTGGGAAATCCACCCAAGGAAGAATGACCAAAAGGCCCCACATCATCTCATATGCTGTGGGGAAGCAAACAGAAGATGGGAGAAGGGTGGCCTGAAAAAGCAGAAGGTGCATGGAACTGTACGTGACTGTATAGAAATGCACCGTGACTTTTGTGCTCAGTCAAGGCCATCAGTATCTGATCCATATAAAAGAAAACTTCAGAAAGTTGTGCAATGCAGATCCCTGCTCTACCAGATCTGTGCTTTCATCTGGTTTCCTCTCTCAAACCTGCTGTGCAAGGACTAATGTGACATTTCTGTCAGCATACTGCTATTTTACAGGCTACTCAGCAATGTAAAAATACCTTTTCTGGATTAAGTTCATGTTGAAGACACATTTTACAGGCTACACAGTCTCTGTATGCTCCTAATGCTGAACTGCCTGCTCTGCTTCCCACATTCTCAGGAGGGGATCAAATTCACATGCACAGCTTGTGGTGTCCAAGGGCAATGCTGATGAACGCCCTTAGGCAAAGTACAAATTTCCCTCCTTTACACACACTCACACACAGCACAAATCCAGCCTCCTGCCCATCCCCACACCCCTCCTGTACACTACATGGCCAGAACACACACATGCAGCCATCAGCACACAGCTGCCATTCTCTACTCTCTCCTGAATGGATGTGGCAGCACAGATATCTCACACTGTGTGGAAATGCAACAGTTCAGGCTCAGAGGAAGCTAAAGATCAGATTCTGTTTGGGTCAAAAGTTCTATCTTGGACTGCATCTGGAAACACAAGATAATCCAATGAAGACAGACACTTCTTTCCATCAGGAGCTCAAGAGACACACTGGGTATAGTATTCTTGACTGGAGACAGACCTCAAGCAATTTTCAATTGTAGCCCTGAGATGAACTAATGAACCATGAATCATTCTGGTGAGAACCAAATCCACAAGGAAAACAGAAGAAAGAAATTGTGATGACCCATCCGTATCATGTCATGCTGTAACATCTGCCTAATTCAAAGTACGAACTAGAATGGACCTTTTAAAAATAGAGTTGCTGAGGGAAACTATATTAATTTGTGAGGCAGAATTTCTGTGATACAGTGAAATGCTCTACAGTATTCCTTTCTGCTGATGATCAAACTAAAATTTGACTCTATGTTCTTACCAGTCTCTGTGTACATAGCCTTTCCAAAAGCACTGATCTTTAAGAAATACAGAATATTAACAAACAGAGCCATGAAGATACCTTGACCAGTTCCATCATGTCTTTGACAAACCCATCCACTTCTGGGCCTTCAAGCGCTCCTGTTTTACTCTGAAAGAAGGAATAAACATCAAAACTCCCCAGTGAGTCAAAATCACTACAGTGTTTACTGATCAGTACCACCACCTTGTCACCAAGATTTCTAGCATAAAGTTCACAGAATCATGAAATGGTTTGGGTTGGAAGGGACATTAAAGATCATCCAATTCCAACCATTCTACTGTGGCCAGGGACACCTTCCACTAGCCCAGGTTGCTCAAAGCCCCATCCAACCTGGCCTCAAACACTGGGTTGAGAAATCTACAGCTTCTCTGGGCAAACCTGTTCCAGTGCTTCACTACTGTCACGGTAAAGAATTTCTTCCTAATATCTAATATCTAAGATCCCTTTGTTTTTCCCAAACCATCTCTTCCCACCACATGGGAGCAATGTCTCCCACCACCCTGAGGGAGCTGTGTGACTGTCAGAAGCAGCACTGAATTGCTGATGTCTAATAGGCAGTTAAATGGTTGTGTCTGTCCTGAGCCAGACTCCCTAAACAACCATGGGTTTGGTATTGGAAGGAGGTTTATTTTTCGACACGGTGGTGATGCAGGTCCTGAACTGCCAGAGACTGTGAGTGCTAAAGCCACCACCTCCTCTGCCACCCTTGCATCTCCTGCAGGAAAACTGCTAATGCAGCAGCACTGGCCGTGGCAATGGAGAAAGTCTAAATGGGTCCTTGACACAAGATCTCTGAGCATTGCTCCTCTCTGTCCCTACTTTACCCCTCCCAGTCTGGCATCTGGGCTCATGGGCCATGGGCTTGGACACAGCTGCTGCTCCTCAGTGACTCCAGCAGCACCCAGCAGGAGGAAGAAGTCTCAGCAGCACATGCTAAATCTGTCATTTACAAACCACAAGGGAATGAACTGACTCATGGGACTCACAACGTCGTAGTGTGCAAAGATCTTCTCAAAATCTCTCCTCCTTTCTTCTGTGCTGCAAGCCTACAGAGACGACAAACAAATGAAAAATTAAAGCAAAAATTTCAAGTTTGGGCCTAGGTCATCTTAGCTGAGAGAGACAGGATCAATGTATCAAAAATTAGTGCTACTTACATCCATCTTAAATTGTAGAAGAAAATTTTCCTGGAGTGCCAGAATCCTGAATGGAGAGATTTAAATTATGATCTTTTCACTTTATCATCTACACATGAACTATTCTGAGCTCTCCTTGTTTGCAAAGCAAAGGGATGTTAGGTTAAAGGCCTATAAAAGAGAAAATTGCCTGTGGGGTTGTTTACAGTTGTGGGAACACACGCCTTCCTCCCTGTCTGATAGGGCACAGAGGGTTCCCTTTGGATCACCACAGCCATGCCTATTAGCACCACCGCTTCTCCCAGAGTGTTTCTGGTGGTCCTGTACAACAGAGGGTGTCAGCTTCCAAAGCAAGAGCTACCAGACAGTCATTCCTTGTAACTGGATTGGTGTGCTGCATTAAAGAAAGTGATTTATGGCTCTCTCTTAGAGGGAGGACTTGGTGGTTGTAAAAGTAAAGGACAAAGTAATACTGGCCTGTGCACCAAGACTGGCAGAATTCCTCTCTTTTCATCTCCTAAAGCCTGTCAAGCACTGATAAACCCTTTTCTCTCTCCAACTGCTCTGCTAACCCTGAGGTTTTTAGAGCCCATGGCACAGGGCATGCTGAGCTGTGTCCGCACATGGAGGGATTTGGAGTCTGAGAAATGTTCTCAGACTGGAGGAGAGCCTCAGATGGCCTGGTTCCCAAAAGGGAACTGTATTTAAGAGAAAACTGTAACAGCAACCCCCTTTAGATATTCTCCCTCCTGCCTCAGATTCTCCTAATATATTTCATGGTCAAAGGGAACTGCTGTATGCACTGCAGTTATTTGTGCTGGCATTTGTCGAGATCCGAAGCAGAGAGTAACAGTGGCAAAGCAGCACCTCTGTCCCCTCATCCTCTAAACTGGTCTTTTAAGACTGTATCTGCAAATTACAAGTTGTATCCAACCAATGCACATAGTTTTACAGAGAGAGGCATACTCTCTATCTCTAGGCAGTGAAAATCATCTAAAAGTCTCTGAGGTATCAAGAGACAGAGGCCCATGACTGAGTCTCCAGCTTCATTCACGAGCATCTCACTTTGGCTCTCCAAATTCTTTCCTACTGCCACTGCCAAACTCTTTTGTGGTGGCACTTTCGTTATTCAAAATACAGTAAAAATTCTTTGCAATCCCTGCTGCACATAATGATGAAAAATAAATGCGTGTGACCCTGTTGAAAGGACTGTCATCCTTCTTTTGGAGAAACAGAGCCACTAGTTGCTTTGCCACCTCCTGGGAAGCACCTCAGATTATGCCAGAGCACACTGCTGTTGTACAGACAGATCCTGGCATTGCTCCTATCACTGGCTCTAGATTCTCAGATTATTGCAATGGGGACCATGTGTTGGCGAGGTGGGATCAGAGCAGATCTAATTCAAAAGGAGGTAGAATTCAACTGCATGTCCCTAGAGGGAGAGCATCGCCTTGCGTGGACCTACCATTGTGAGCTGAAACACCCCATAAACATTACTAAATCCTACCTTGCCAGGTCATTCAGGTCCAGTCGTCCATCTTTGTTCTTGTCAAAGATTTTCATCTATAAATCAAGAAGACAGAGATAAAATAGATGGGCCATAAGAAGAACATACATATAAAAAAAAGCCAATATACATTTTCGTCTGCCCTGTGCCATTCCCTCTGCTTGCTCAGGGTGCTTGCCCAAACCCTGGGCAGCATGACATCCTGTGCTAGCACCAAGTGCAAGGGTGGCACAAGGGAATAGCAAAACCCACCAGCTTTCTGACAGCAACAACCCAAAGCAATTGAATACCAGTACTGCTCCCTTCCCACCTTACACGGGGATAAAGCAGGTCTGCAGAAAAGACATTCAGAAACTAAATACTGACATTGCCTTGGCCCTGAAAAAAAATGCCAGAAAAGAGGGAAATTTCTAAACACTTCCACCTGGACTCCATCCTTACCTTTGACTGTTGCTCTGGCTTCTGAGCAGCTGAGGTGCAAATGCCACCTTCTAATCAGCACTCCGGTCAGGATTTTATACCACTAAAGCTGAGGGGCTTGCTTGGCTCAAGGCCTGCTACTAGAATGCATTAAGACTCAGAAGAAGGTTTAGGCTGCCAACATCAAGAGGTTAAATGTGAATTCAAAACTTATCCTTTTCTTTTACTGAATAGCATCATTTTGATGAGCCATCACAAAAAATAAAAATTATTTATTTGTATTATTTGGTTCCGCATTTCTCTTCAAGGTACAAAAATATGGTCTATTATGAAGAAAGGAGAGGGGGGGATGTTCAATGCAAACCTGAATAACTCATGGCTCAAAGTTCTAGAAAAAATATTCCACACTGTGTGTGGGGGGAATATGAATATTTTACTATGACAGATTACCTTTCTTTGTCAAATACTCAGTTAAGGAATATGTATTAATCTTGCCTTGATAGATCACATTTACTTGTTTAGTGCTTGTGCAGAGCAATTGGTTCACTACAGATCTTTTGTGTATTGCACAGCTGCTGGAGAAGGCCTGGACCAGTGCCATCTGACAAAGCTCAGAGGGACAGCATTATCCCCTATGACATAGCCTGAACGCGTGGGAGCCAGCAGCATCTCCTGAGCACTTCCCAGTGGTGGAGCCAGGGCAGAGCCTCATAATCATGTGAGAAAAGGTAGCATCTGGAGAGCTGCCATTTCTCAGGGAGATTTTGCCTGTTTTGTCAGTGCTGCCTCTTCCCTGCCCATTGCTCAAGGGGAGCAAGGAGAGCAAGTTCATGGTAACCCTTTATCGTACCACATTTAGACTGAGATTCTGCAACAGACTCTATACCATTAATTATTCTGAGTATTTTACACTTGTGAGGTTTGGGTGGAATTTTTGAATAGGCATTTGGTATGGGCTCACTTTTCCTCCAACTGAAAAACAGCATGAAAGTCCTATGAATGATTGAAGGCCCATATTGAGATATTTGGAAAAAAGGCATCACGAGAGCCATGTGAGTGTTCAGTGCCACAAAGAAAGCTATTTTCCCATTTAGCTAGCCTCTGCCAAACATGTGCTCTGTGCAGAGCCACTAAATGACAGAGGAAAGACTTCTGAATCTTCCTTTGCTCTAGAGCTGGGGAGACAAATAAAGCTGCAAGGCCATCCTGAGGAGTTCCCGCTGGTTGCATCAGTCCAAGTTGTTCCCTTCCAGCTGATCTAACTTCTTGCATGCTACTTCCTGCCCCATTAGACCTCCCACAGCAATATGGCACTTTTCCCAGGTCTCTGTTGGAGCAGCAGTGGGACAAGGCTAGAGGAAGGGACGGGAGCAGAAGCTGCCTTTGCTGGTACCACCAAGGGGAGAAATGTCCTTGCAATGACAGCCTCCCACTGCCAGCAGAGAGAAAAACCCGAGCCTTCAGGTCTTGGCTGATAAAGGAGTTATCCTGCAGGTCATAGAAAACTATTAACGCTCTTTCTAGAAATAAATAAGCCCAGATAAGATTTTAAAAGCCTCTCTCCAAATGGAACATCAATACCTAAGCTGGTTTTGTCTGTTGTTTGAGGAGAGAGAGAAACATCCCTACTACTTCACGTTTGCGCACTCTCCATCACAGGTGACTTCGCTACATGCAGCTTACATCCTTGCTCTAAAATATGCTGTCTAAAGGAAGCTTATGGAGACAACCCCTGTGTAGATGGCTAGAGAAAGTACCAGCATGTGGGTGGTGGGAATACCACAGTCCTTGGGCTCGACAGTAACTTCAGTGCTTTTGAAAATATCACTCTAAATCCCTTGGTTTAGGCCACCAAGGAGCATTAGTTACCCACATGGTCTGTAGAACACCTCGAAGGAGTGCAGCTGGTGGGGTGAGACAGAACAGCATTTGCTGGGAAAGGACAGCTTTTGGTGGGAAGCACAGGGTCCAGCTCTCAGGAGGCAACTCTACTGCCAGGTCAGGGCAGCTCTGGCTGAAGGCACTGGTCTTTGGTTCATACAAAAATACAGTATCCTTACCAAAACACACTAAAACTTACTGCCTTTAGCAGTCTTTGTACTTCACTTGGATTCTCCTACATGTTTCTGAACTCCTGAAAGTGAGTTTAAGTTTCTCCCATTTCTGCTGCATCTCAGAATTACTGTCTTGAGACTAACATTCAGTGCTTCAGCCTAGACTTCAAATTCAGATGTGTTTTTCTCTCTGTGATGCCTCAGAAAAGCAAACACTGAATTTCTGGGAGAAGTTCAACTCTGTGATTGCCATGTCCTGATCTCCATACGAGCTTATGGGACCAGGACAGAACAGGTGGTTTCCTGTCCAAGAGCCAGACTTGGGGTAAAATTTTCATTTCACATAGGCTTGTCTGGAACAAGTCTCATGTTTCTTTTCCAGGGAGACATCTCCAGCCTCATGTCCTTTTCCAGGGAATAAATAAATAAGCATCCCAGCATGGTTGTCCTTGCCTTGGGACTTCATGTGTTCCACCAGCCCTACATCTGCTCTAACTTGTGGGTGCAGCATATTTTCATGGTTTCAGAAGCTGCAAGTAACCAGGAGGCTGAAGAGTTTTGTGCACTCTTAATGAAGCAGACTAGATTAGAGATGGTTTAGATATGAAAGGCTTTCTCCTTCATTACCAATTTTGTGAGCATATGGTTTTCAATCCTACCCATTTCTGAACCCTTTACAATATTCCTGCAGCAGTGCAGATCCCAGTAAAACACATTTAATAGAGAGGTAATAAACTCCTTGGTGGATTGCTTAATGGAAGGAAACATTCTTCTCTTTTACCCTACCTTTCAGCTTGATATTGAAATTTCAGTGACTGACCATGTCTACTTACAGCTAACCAACTCCCCTCCCTGACCTCCTCTTAGCTCTGTAAGAGAGAACCTTTGTGTTTTCTATCTGTTTGGCCTTTTTCTGCCACAACTATCCTGAATACAACTTTCAAACACATGCAATATTTTGATCATCCATACCAGTCAACAGAAAGAAAAAAGTCTGGCTGGAAGAGCTAGGCCAAACTAATTCTTGCCCAGTGACTAACGCATGAAAGATGGAAAACATGTAGGGAAGAAGGGCTAGTGTTCACTGAATTAGTTCAGGTACCACAGCTAATAAGATAGACCTAATCCTGTTAACGGGACAAGTGGAGCTCATGCATACCCACTACATGGCAATTGTGTGCTGCATTACTCGGGGAACAGCCTGGGGAAATGTGTTTTAATTAAACTTTCAAGTTTCAAGCATGTGAGTGTTTCATCTGATCTGCTAACTGTGTGCATGAGTACACAAAGAATGACAGAGGGTATCCACCTCATATGACAAAGCACACATCATGGGAGAAGCAGATAATTGAAATGGTTATGAGGTTGTTTCTCATTTAAACTTTTGCCTTCACACACCATCTTGATATGTTAAGTTTGATGGCTTTTCAGTTTACACTCTTGAAAGGTATATTTACGCTGCCAGGATGATATGAAACATCTCAATGTGGTTAAGGACAAGGTCTGGCATGTTTAAATAGCACTCAATTTTACTAAAAGCTCTGCTGCATCTAGCACTATGCTTTATAAAATGATGCATTTCCTTTACTGTCAAGCTACCCCATGTTTTAAAGTGTTTGCACAAATTAATTCACTGACATTTTAATGGCAGTGCACCAAGGGCACACCCTCTGTTTGTTTGAATGTACTTTGAGGCACTCTGAGGCAGACAGAGAATATGTAAGAGCTTGGTTTGCACATAAAAGTTGTTACGTCTCCATTTTTTTTTAAGTGCAAAATCAAGACTGCCATCAGCTTTTAATTCAGCAAAGGAAATATCTCTGCTTTCTCAGTCTAGTGTTGTAAAGGCCACTGAGACACCACAATATGACAAACACACACATTCTTTGAAGAGCAATATAAATCTGAATTATTTTCCGTGACAGAGATAAGGAAAGAAGAAAACAATCAAATGAAATAGTTCTGTGATCAGCAGACTCACTAAAACCTGCTTTTATACCCTCTCTGGTTCTCTTTATTTGTGTGTAATAAAGTGGGACACCGAAAGAGTCAGTTTTACTTGACCTCTTACTCTAAGAAATATTTTTTAATATATATATCATGTATACCTATGCCTATATCCAACAGCTGAAACAAAAGTTGGCCAGGGAGTACAGAGGTTATTGAGACAGGCATCAGCCTGTAAAGACAGGCATCAGCCCAAGCTGCAGGACTGCCTATGGCCTCTTTCTTTAGAGAAGGATGGGGTCACAAAGACATTTACAGAGTGGCAGGAGGGCCCAGTGGCCAGCAAGTTACCCTCAGGACAAGAGCTCACTGTCCTGCCCAGCCAGACCACCTGTGTCACATAGACACGTTCTTTAGCACAGGATTTCTAAGAGTGTTTTGATTCCTAAGAGACCAAGGCATTATCTGTTGGGGCGTTCAAAAGCCTGCAGGCTCCTGAGTTCTGTTGATTTGATCTTCAGAAATTAAGTTTGAGCTTAAATGGGATTTTCTGCTTCCCTTGGCTTAAGCTACAGCAAGTGTGGTGCAAAACTGGAGGTGACAGCACCACTGGCATTAAATTGAGAAGGGACACAGGAGGAAGATTTGTGTCCATCAGCTATATGGGTTCTCTCAGTCACCTGAAGAGAGGCCAGCATGGACCACTACCAGGAGGAGAAGGGATGAGCAAAAACTGCACTTTAGGAACCAATCTTGTAGGCTACACTCTACTCCTATGGTAGTTCTAGCGCTTTGGGAAGTTTGCTCGGTAAGTTCACAAACATAACAAATTCTGTTTAGGCTTTTTTTCAATACAATAAATATTTGTCTTTCCATTTTTACACCTTTTGTTTGGTGGTCATGGGATACTTTGTTGACAAAGATATTCTGGTTTGACTAGTAAGATGTTAAAGGTCTAAATCACCTGAATTTTCTGTGCTCCGGCTTTTATTTACTTGCATGAGTACATTGGCATCAGCATTGAACACAGATACACTTTCACAGCCATGGAACTGGCCACACTGAAACTCTGCCATTATCCTTGCAGAGGGGACAGGCAGCAGCCACAAAAGCACCAGAAATCCCCCCAGTATACAATAAAGGTAGTCCACAATGCATACTCGTGGACATAGATCATCCTCAGGGAGAAGACAACCTCTTTCTTTTTGCACTGAGAAGATGAAGAGCCCTCAGCTGCAGGCTTGTGCACTCATGGCACATAGCCCAGTGCCCAGGAGAACCTTTGCAAATAGCCCCAGCAAAACCCTGGTGTCATTACAGATGGGAAAAGTATCTATTCTGACTTCTCTGGGGTTAAGATTTCATCCTCAGTCATCACCACCTACAAGGTTTCAAATGCTGTAGTTCATGACCAATACTTGTTGAGTTACTAGTCACTGCACTTTCATTATTGCCTCTCTAGAATGTTAACCTGTGGTGGGCAAAGATGGCATGCTGGCTGGACAAGAACTATCCTTTGCATTTTACTGAAATATAATAATGCTCAAATAAAAGGATTTTTTTATGCTCCATCCTGCTGTCATTATCAACATAAGGCAATGAAAAAAGTGAATGTTAGTGTTGCATGTGTGACTGTATCAGCAGAATAAACAACTTAAATTGCTGAAGTTTGACTCAGAAATGAGCTTGCCCTGCATGCAGTTTGTAGACATTGGGATTACAAACTAGAAGTAACATGCTGCTATAAGGGAAGCTGCAGACTATCAGAAACCATATCTTAAATCTAGTTCATATCCTGGCATTTACAATATTCTGCTTACGTGCACAGCTGTGTGCACGCACAGGTAAGGGAATCTGTCACTCATAAAAAAATAATGTCAAATGCATATGTGAGATGGGTAATTCTGAGCTGAAACTTCACTGGGACCCAGAAACCTACTAACATCTTGATCTCGGGGGCTGAGGGGAGGTGGGAGGGATTGAAAAGATTGTTCTACTGTCATCATCCACAGTATCCTCATCATGAAGCATCCAAGGGGCCAGTCTTCATCTCTCCAGCTTGTGTTAATTCACGAAGGCAGAAAATTCTCACCATGCTACTTAAACCCTCCATCCATTTTCAGCTATGCTCACTCTGTCTCCCCAGGCACACACTGCAGGGCCCCTGGGGCCTCTTCTCAGGAAGTTCAGAGCAATACCAGGCTCCACTTCAACCTCCAAGCACTTGCTCCCTGCCAACAGCTCTTGGTCGGTGCCCAAGAGAAGGCAACAAACCTACAGATTCAAAGACTCAGAACTGCAAGTGGGTGCATGGGTAAATAATTATTAATACACACTTAATGACTATTAATACAAATACATATCTAGGCATGGGAAAAAAAAAACAACAGTGCCTACAAAGGG
Source organism: Promerops cafer (assembly GCA_013398275.1). Taxonomy (NCBI): domain Eukaryota; kingdom Metazoa; phylum Chordata; class Aves; order Passeriformes; family Nectariniidae; genus Promerops; species Promerops cafer. The sequence goes on along the minus strand of VZSE01012611.1, from coordinate 1,972,546 downwards.
ACTTCCTCACCACCACATTGTCACTTCAATTCCCCCATGAAGAGTCTTCAGAACTCAAATGTCCTTTTGTGATTTTCCCCAGTAACTTTAGTGCTCTTTAAGATTTAGCAGACTCACAGAGTTTGTTCAATGCCGATGTGTTCACTACCTGTTGTCTTTATAGGAGTTCATCACTTATTCATCAAATCCCTGATCTATATCAGTGTTCTCTGAAGAAAGGATGTCAAGGTCACAAGGAAACAGAATAGCCTCTTAAGAAGTGGCTGCTAAGCAACCTGATAAAGTGATGTTCCTTTCCAGAGACGACCAATCTCTTCCCAAAGAAATACTCTCTCCCTCTTCCCAGCATTTTTTTTTAATGTCATATGAGATGATTCATAGCAGCACAAAGGGCAAGAATTTAACGTGCCCTGGTTGGTTGATATGATACCTGCTCACACTGCTCACAAACTGCAAATATCAGCACAGAATCATAAAATGATGCTTTTTTTTTTTTCCTCGAGCCTGGGCTAGCTTCTTTAAAATGATAGCTTTTGCCTTTTCCCCTTTATCTCCAGAAGGCCCTAGGGTCCACTAACGATATCAGTAGCTGCTTAAGATGTGTGCAGCCAGCTGAGCACATATAGAAAAAAGGGCAGAGATCTGTATATTCCTGTGGAGACAGATGGGTTTACAGCTCCTTGGGACACAGCTTATTTCAACTGAATAATAATTACACTGGCCCTTGAAAGCCCTGAGCTGGATAGATGGGCCACCCTGCAAGACCCTGTAGTTGTGTGCAGCAGAAACAGGTCCTTCTCCCAAGGATTTTGTGCTCTAAAAAGATAAAAGGGTGCGAGCAAAGCAATAGGGGAGATAAATATAAGTATGTCCAATCTGCAGAAAAGGAACCACTGCTCCTGGCCATCAAAGATATAACAGAAAGTTTGTTGTCAGGAAAAAAATGGCCACGGACCCATTTCTTCTAAACAGTGGTGATGGTGGCAAAGTCCAGTGGCAGTGGGACTCTGCACTCCCGCAGCTCCTCACTCCACGTAGGAAAGGAGAGAGAGGAAGAGAAGGGTTGCCATTACCCTGGGCCTTGACATCAAACCTTTGAGTCACTTCTCCCTCTTTAATCCAGCCCTGCAAATGCAAGGGTGAATCTTTCTTCTCTCCTTGGAATTTTGCCTTCTTACACTCCACAAATGATTGCATAGGAAGTTATCTGAAGTATCTGATGCTATAGGATATAGCCCATGCGGATAATTTGCTGTTACATATGGAATTCATATCCTCTATTTTATTCCAGGATATCATAGGATAAGATTATGCCTGTAGTAATTTCACAGCCTGCCTTAGCTTTTGGGATCAGGTGTGTTTATAAACATCCTTGATCTTCAGCTTAGAGAAAAGAATTGCAAGGGAAAAAATAATTATCTGCCATATTCTCATTTTCTAATAACCATTAACATCCCTGATTCTTTTGGCATTGCAGCTTGGCAAACCTTTTCCTCAGGAGCCAGATTTGCATTTCAGATCACAGATTTCCCTAGACATATAAAGCATCCCTTTTCCCAGATCAAATCTTATCTTCCAATATAGAGATTAAACTGCCTCTCTGGAGATACAAAGCCCTTCTACAAGAAACCATGGGAATAGAAACCAGACCTCCTGTCTCTCAGCCCTGGGCTGCATTGATACCTAGCTGCATTGGGGTAGTGGAATCACAGATCTTTCTTGGGAAATTAAAGGGAAGGGAAAGGAGTTGGAGGAAATGAACCACCCACTGTCTACAAGCTTCAGATCAGCTATTCCCCAGCACCTGATCAGAGATTAAGCACCAGGGATGGAAATCTTAATGGAGCAGAATGAAAGATATTTGCTACCAGCAAATGCTACCAGAAAGATTTTTGTCTTATATGTAACTTCTGGGCTTTTTTTGTTTTCAAACTCTGCCAGTTGGAAAATAATTTCTGCAGCTGGCATTCCTCTCTCTTCACTGTCTCATAAATATGAAAAACAAAATACACACTCTTCTGTAACAGTACAGTTTCTCACATTGCTCTAAAGGGTCACATTTCTAGGCACACACACATCACACATACATAACATGGTATTGCAAAATATGTGGGCAGCTCCTTGTTTGCTTGCATACCAAGCTGTTTTTTAGGTACAAACACAGATTTTTGTGCCAAGAAACAAGGCAGTCCCATCTGAAAATCATTTAGAAAATTGCAGTGATAGATGGCTGCTAGTGGAATTCAAATTATACCCTTGAGAATGACATCCAGAAATGAGATTTTTTTCCCCTTCTTTTCTTGTTTTTAGATGTTTAGATATAATAAGTTACTCTGAAATCCAGGTGACTGATGCCAAACCCACACCCAATACTATGTTGTTGATTGCAGTATAAAAGCTATATTGTGATAAGTCAGGTGGAGAATTGAAACTTTCAACCTCTCAGTCTTTCAGGGAAGCAGCAGGGAGCCAGCAAGGCTTGCTGGGCTTTGCAGAGCAGAAAAGACAGATACCTGCATGTCTTGGGAGCAAAAGGATTTGCTAGGAGGAAGAGAGAGAAGGAGAAAGTGAAAGAGCTGGAGATCTGACTGAGGCTGAACGTATCCTGAAGAAGGATGCACCTCACCTATATTTAAAGGGGTTTAGAGCTCAGCCTGCTTTGGTGTAAAGTTGAGCGCTTTTCTCATAAGAAATAGTTCAACTCTCAGCAAAACTATTTGAAATGCATTCACAGCTGATGTCCAGTGCAAAGAACTGTTAGCAGCAGTGGGTGCTAACTCCCCCCAGGGATCTCTGACACACCTTTTAAGAGGGCTTTTATGGCCCTGCAGATATTGACCCTAAAGGAGATTTTAGGCTGTACTCAGATCTAAACAACACTAATTTTATCTTTTCTTACCATAGTATCAGTATATTCTTCCAGCTTTACTTCAGCAACCATCTTGTTATGCTGCAGAAAGAGATCTCGCAGGAAATCCTATAGTAAGAAAAGAGAAATTTTACTCTCTTGAGTAAATTCAAGAAATAACAGTAGGAAATTCAATTCAAATTCAGCAGGATTACACAAATCTAGTTTCACATACCTCATTAGTACTAGTGTCTTCAGTTTGACAAAGTTCAGGTTTTTTAGCTGAACCTTTTTTTTTTTTAATAAATTAGAAAGCAACTAAATTCCCCCAGAATAGCTATACTGGAGTAAGTCCTAATAGACTCACAAATTAAGCAGAAGAAAACATAAGTCCTGCAATACTTGCTAATTGATCTCAAATCAAAATATTTGCCACCCAGTAAAACACTCAAGCATCCTCTTACATCTTTTCTGGGACACAGGCTGAAGCCACACACTGAGACTTCAGCATGTGATGTGCAGTCCGGGAATGGACTTCTGTGATTGCTGGCTCAAAGTGTTTGAGTTTGGTTGGTTTCTGAACAGGCTCTTGCCTCAACAGCCTGAGCTTTAATGAGAAGTCAGTGTTCAGAAAATCTGCAGGCTCAGGAAGAGATTGTGAAGAAATCCCCTTAATAAAGCACAATGGCTTTGGCTCTGTTTAGCTGGGAGAAGCACATGTGCAAAGCCAAGGTGAGGCAGTGCTTGTGGGGCTCACTGGATGCCTCAGATCACCAAGACAATTGGGGTCATGGGACAAGGCTGGAGGAAGCAGGACATCAAGGGCAAGAGCAAACCATCCTCCCTCCTGCAGGGCCCCTGAGACCATGCCAGAAGGCACAAGTCCTTAAACTCGCTATGAACAACACAGAAATGCCATTTGTCAATCACACAAAAATGCAGCAAATTGGTAAAGCCAATGGAAGGGCTCCCATTGACATCAGTGAGCTGTAGGTCAAGCCCAAAGAGATTTGTTAGAATAACTTACTTTGAGTTCACCAGCTGAAATAAATCCACTGCTGTCAGCATCGTAACTGCGCCAGATCTGAACGGGGATAGATTGATGTGAGCACGTAAATATTACAGTTACTCATCTGCTTGGTGATAGATTGCAAAGATTCAAAGCAGAACTTCCATACTGAGCAAGTTGTTGCATTAGACAACATTTAATTAATGTAGATGAAATAAACTAAACTTTTCACACAATAGCTCTTACTCACACTTGGATGCTGTAAATGCTACATGCTGCTATCATATGTTTAATGCAGACACACTGTCCATAAAAGGAAGAAAATACTAAGAAACTGTTTTACATTTCTTACCTAATTTGTACATGCAGCTTATTTTATTGCTCTGAGTCAAGGCCATACACAACAGGCCATTGATCTGCAGAAGCCCCCAGCTTGTATGTGAAATAAAAGTAACTGCATGAGGTCTTGGAAAAATTGAAATTCCCTGTTGGGATACTTAGGGGCAGAGATCAGAGGAAGATTGGGCAAAGTTCTACGGGCTTGTTGACCCAACTTATGGAGGTTTCCTCTCCATGCCCTAACAGTCTAATGTTTCAGGATAACATGGTGCTTAAAATGTGCCTGCTCTGCTGTCTTGGTCTATACTGTATTGCAGGTGAGGAGTTGCAGGGGTGAACTGATGAGTGGGGATATTTTGTCTGTAGTGGCATGACTGATAAGTGGCTGAGAGTGTTTGTGAAATGTAATGAGTTCTCTGGGTACCCTTTGTCCAGTCCTAGATACCACATCTCTGTTTTGCTGGTGTAAATAATGTAAAACCTTCTCTACCTGAACAGGTCAGAACATGTTTTGCTTCCACAATACCCATCTATTTCCCAAGCTGTGTTTTACATAGGACAGAAGGGTTGGCCTTGAAGAAGTTGGTGGTGTGCAAGGGGGAGAAGGCAGTGTGGAGATACAGACCCGCATGAATTCCACGCTGTTGTCCAAGGGAGTTTCCCGTCGGAAAAGCAGTAGGAAGTTCTCATCATCTGGCAAGATCATATTTGCAAGCTGGAAAAAAAAAAATTTAAAAAATCCCCACAACAAAAAACAAACCCACACCATGAAAGTAAAGAAAGGAAAAAACTTGGGTAGCTAGTGACCCAGTATGTGAAATATAGGTTTGGCATATTTCTCCCTTGGAAATAAACGCCAGACCCAAGGATCTGGCCAATGTAATACTCTGTGAGTCACCTCCTCTGCACCCAGGCTCTGTCTTCCAGATCTCCCAAGCCTGCTACAGGTCTTAATCACAGAATGGTTTGGATTGGAAGAGACCTTTAAAGGTCATCCAATACAACTTCCCTGCAATGGGCAGGCACATCTTCAACAAGATCAGGTTATTCAGAGCCCTGTCCAACCTGACCTTTGATGTTTCTAGGGACGGGGCATCAACCAGCTCCCTGGGCAACCCCTTCCAGTCCTTCACCACCCTCATTAAAAAAAAATCTTCCTTAATCTACTCTTAATCTACCCCCTTTCAGTTTAAAACCATTACCCCTTGTCCTATTCCTACAGACCCTATAAAAAGTCTGTTCTAATTCTCCATCTATCTGTAAAAGAAATCCTGGGCTGGGGTTGGGCAGCAATACCTCCTGGATTTGCAGGCGTCCGTCTGTGGTGACATCGTAGACAGACATGAAATGCTCCTTCATCCTCTGAACTTCTTCTTCTGTGATGGTGCTCTACCATGGGGAAAACAACAAGTGCATGGAAATTGCTGAGGGCACCAGAAGACGCTCCTGGAAGAAATCTCTCTTCACTCACAGATAATCACCAGGATCGTTGCATTCTTACAGCTGGGGGTAATGCTTTTAAAAGCCCACAGACATACCATTGTGGATGAATTTTTAGAAATAAGTCCTATGCATATCTTTGCAGCTACTAAGCTTTCAGTTGGAAAATCAGTGTTTGGAAACCCCAAAATATTTCAGTGACACCTTCTTCTTTAGCCAACTGTTCCCATTAAATCACTGGGGTTTGGTTTTTCTCCAAACCAAACCATCCTGCAGTTTCCATCCTGCTTGTTTTCAGCTTGTGCTTTTCAGGAAGATATCCTTATCCTCGAATGACATCTCTGCAGTTCATTAGATCATCAGCCTTGAAAGGTGTCAGTGGAGCTAGATTGTTGCTTATTATTGCCTGTCAGCTGATTTAAGACCTGGCACCAAGCCCTGTCAGTGTTTCTGGGTTAATAGCACAGAATTTCAAGCAATTGACATTCTCTTTGTATCTGCTCAACCTCATAATCGATTTATACATAGTGAGTTCTCCAGACTTGTCAGTTTATGTATTTTGACAGGCATCGCTGTGACAAGTGAAATACAATGCTTAGGTTCATCAGGCATGGTTTCTTTAGCAGAAGCCATCAGGGTACCCACTCTGACTGGACTACACAAAATACAATTTCCCCACCATGTGAAAAGGCTTCTGGCCATGTGAGCTTAGTGGCTGGGTTGGGAAGCTCATCTAGTTAATCTTTCCCAAGCAATTAAGTCCTATGTTACCCTCAGCACACACACTGAGCAGGTCCTGGCTTCTCTCCCAGTCGTGTGGGAGGTGGCCCTCTCTGGGAGGGGAGGGAAGAAGGGAGGAGGATAACTCACATTGGATTGTGGCATACCTTTGTAGAAATTTTTACAATACAGTAAATTAACTTCTTCCCAATCCCTGAATAAAAGACCTTCAAAGTTTTTATCATCTCTACAACCAGGTGGATGTGGGACTACAGCTATTCCTTCCTGGGTCTCCTCAGTTTCTCATTTTTTCCAGCTGCAATTGAAGCTCCATTAGGTTGTACACTCCCTTTTTTATTACTATGACACAAGACCATGAGTGACTTTCCCAAATTTACCCAGTGCACAGCTCCATTCAGTGCAGCCCTTGAGGTGCATCCTTGCTGTGTAACACTAAGGGTGGCAGCTCCCAGTCTGGGGATGAAACACCAAGCAGTGATCCCACCGGGATGCACCCAAGGTGGCAGGCCCCAGGAGGAGTGGCTGAGTGGGTCCCAGGGCATGGCTGCAGGAACCTCCTTTCCCATGGTAGTGTCCAGAAAGTCCTGTGGGCTTGGGTATTGAGGGCAGAGTACATCACTGAACACACACTTTGGTTTTCTTTCCCCTTGGCATTATAACTCACTCTCATGCTATTTAAATTGCCTTCTGACAGCACCTTGACACTTTGGGACACCTCCCAGGAGTTAGGTGAGCCTATCAGTTGATAGCTTCAATAGGCTTGCAAAGTACTCTGAAATGATCCTCCTCTGAGCCCAGTAAGATGAGTTATTTCCAAAATGATAATCATAGCGGATATTTGAAAAGTGTGCTGTGCATTTCAAACTAGTCATTTGTTAAAATGCTTATTGCTCAGCTTGGTGTCAGCTATTAACCACCACTTCACTGAGCTTTCTGTGGCAGGGACACTGTTACCTGTATAAAAATAAGACAGCCTCCGTCTTTTTATAAACTGATTTAAACTATGGGATACACCAAGTAAATGCCTGGAATACTTAAAATATTTACACAGCTCTGAAAGCTTTTAGTCCAAGGGGTTACACTACAGTGGATTTTCCAATCTGGACAATTTTGCTCCCTTCTAAATATTCTATTTATGAAACACAACTGGTAATAGTCCTACCAAAACCCAGCCTTTACTCAAAAATAATAAAATAATAAAACACAAACTGGCCTTCCCAAGATTCATGTTCAAGACAAAATTGTTTCTATATTAAAAATTTTTACACTAAGGACAATACACCTTGTGTTATGACTACTAGGTTTCAAAGGGGACCTTTCTCTTTACCAAAAAAAAATCCCAGAAGACTGAAAAAAACCTCAACAGATCAAATAAGACATTCCAAACAGAAACCAAGGTTGGGAGACCTGGTTTTCAAGATTGACCTACTAGTGGTGCAAACAAGTAGCTTGTTCTATTTTCTTTACTATTCCAAAAACATTTGAACGGCTGGAAAAATCCCATAATCTAACTGATTTGTCCCCCTTGTCCAATCAAGGACATGATCTGAAGATTCACCTCACCCCACCAGCAAGGAGGCTGGGGCTGCACAAGAAATTGGGAGGGGACAGCTGACCCAAAAGATATACCATACCATATGGCATGGTGCTCAGCATATAGAGCTGGGAGAAGAAGGAGAAAGGGAAGATGTTTGGAATGTGATATTTGTCTTCTGAAGTCAGCATGATGGAACTTTGCTTTCCATCATGGAACTTTGGACATGGCTGAACAGCTACCTGCCCATGGGAAGTGGTGAACGAATTCTTTGTTTTGCCTTGGCTTGTGCCCTTGGGTTTTGCTTTATCTATTAAAACATCTTTATCTCAACCCATGAGTTTTCTCACTTTACTTTTCCGATTCCCTCTCCCATTCCACTGGGGAGTCAGAGTGAGTGAGTGAGTGAGTGAGTGAGTGAGTGAGTGAGTCTGCCTGCTGGGTCAAATCATGATGTAACAAATAGCAGCATACAAAAATGTGCCTCTTGTCTCATAAGATGGAACAGGAGGAAATGGCTTCGCAGCAAGTAAATGTCTGCAGCTGAGCACATCTTTCTTTATCAGAAAACGCTGTCTTGAGTATGTTGCCTGCCTCAAGCAACAGATCCTTAACCAGTTTCAAAGGTTTGCAAAGCTTTTCCTTTTGTGAAGCTTTAAGTGAATGCTGTTGCATCCTTTCCAGTCACTCTGTACAGAGAAGCCTTTCTCGTAATTCCTTGTTTTCCCTGGTTCATGCACCTCCCTGAGTTTGTGGATAATGTGTGGTTTCCAAGGGCTGCTGCATGTTCTCACTGCAGCCAGGAAAGAAATCTTTACTACTTACCATGAGGAGAAGGCCATGTCATTTTTATTCTCATAAAAGAACACAGGTTAAAATATTGCCGTGACTTTGTTCACATATTTTTCAGGGTTAACAAGTAAATTTCTTACTACAGATGTTCTTCCACAGAGTTTTACAAAGAAAAGCTTCTGTGCTTCAAGTTGCCATAAAAATCAATTTTCTGCTTTCTCCTTTCCATGTCCAGTCTCCATCTTCCCTTTTGTGAAAACACTTTAGAAGTATTTGTAGCATCACAAAGGTAATCTTGTTTTTAATAGTGTTTGTAATCACAGAAAGGGCATGATCACATAGTTTTTAAATTTCTACAGCATTTAATTTCTTTGTCATGGCTGGTTATGATTGTTTGGAAACCTGGCTATTATCTGTCTTCTTTGTTAATCCATTCCTTTTATATTATTGCACTCTTTGCCTCATGCTGACTAATTAAATTTTTGTTCCTTAAGGGATTCATGTGCTTGGCAGAATTTTGCCTTGATGAAAACACAATTATGAGTCACTTGGTTTGGGGGGCAAAAAGTGATTGTATGGAGCACTGTGGAGCTTTTCCTACTTGATGAAATGGGATGTCTCATTTAATTCCTGCTGGTCAAGAAAATCCTGTAATAAAATGATTTATTTTTCCTTCTTGACATGATTTTAGAAGCAAGCTGCTATATTGATTAGGGTATAAAAAAATATGAAACTACATTTAAGTGACTATTATACCCTATTTCTTGAAAAAAATCTAGAAAATTTTCTGAAAATGCTGGCTCGAACACGTCTTCTAGTGTTTCAGCCAAATATGATAGAAAGGCCAAGTGTCCCACAGATATCGAGTTCCTACAGGATCTATGGAAATAAATTGTGTCTGCCAAGAAGGAGAGCTGAAAAACAAAATCAACAACTATTACTGTGCCAAAAGCTACACAGTACAGATACGAGAACAGCAAGGACCAGATGAGAGACATCAGCAATGTACACTTTAACTTTAGAAGAACCTTTCATTTTTGGGCCAAACATTTCTTCATTGTAAAATCTAATCTCATTAATGACTTTGCTACCTCCATGCAGTTGTAGGTTGGATTGCCTGCATAATTGTGGGTTTTCACCCTACATCTCCAGGGCCAATTTCTCCTTTGGGCCAATCTTGCTCACTTAACTTCAGTGCTATCACTTGAGAATTTGGCCCTGTACTTTGGTTAGGATTTTTGGTTAGGATTTACTGTTCTCCTGCATGCGACAATAGATGAGCACCTACCCTGTCATCCTGCATCACGTTTTTTGTTCCTTTTTTAACTCTCATCAGCACAAATGTGGGAAAGCTTTTTTCCCATAGTAGACACCAGCATCCAACAAAGGCTACTGCAGTCTTCCCTGTGCCATCATGGTTTTGTGGTTAGGTTTTGGACAGGTTCTCTGTTCTGTCCTCTCTGCTAGGCTGAAAGTTGTTTGACATGCATTTGGGTGATGAAAACATATTGTGTCATTTTTACCATGGGTATGTTGAGTTTGCATTGCAAAATACCTTAAGGCACTTCCATGCCTTAATCTGGAGGAACAGGATTAGGAGCTGGCCAGGGTAATCAAGGCTGATGAAAGGCACACCTAAAGAAATAACTCTATTTGGCAATAATCAGAATGATAGAATGGTTTGGGTTGAAAGGAACCTCAAAGATCATCCAGTTCCAACCTAGACCAGGTTGCTCAAAGCCCCATTCAACCTGAACACTTCCAGGGATGGGGCATCCACAGCTTCTTTGGGCAACTTGTTCCAGGGCCTCTCCACCCTGACAGGAAAGAATTCCTTCCTAATATTTAAAGAGACAGAATTGCCTGGGGATTAGAATTCTGAAATATTCTGGATGTGGGTGCAAGCTGATTGCTTTCTGCTAGGGGTCTTCTTGCTGTTCACCTGCTGGTCACCACTGACCTTAGGTCTCCTGGGGTGGTAAAGCACAGGGGAAGTCTGCCTTGGATGGCTTTGAGGCTGGCTGATATTTTGGCCATTAAACTTTGTTTGACTAGCTGTTGCATTCCTGACCATGCTAAATTATACACATTATTTAGACAGACAATGCAGCGTGCAAGGCAAGCATGAAGTGCAAGAGTAGCTGGAGGCTGCTTCTGTTCTTCGGAAGTAAAAAACAAAGACAAATCCTTAATGGCTGCTCAGAGTGAGCTGCAGAGGATTAACTTCAGTCCCTTCCAGTCATAACTATCCATGTGGTTTTCAGGCAGGAGGGATTTAAACAAGGCTAATATCTATCTTGTCTGATCAAATGAATACTTCAGCAACTGTTGTGGTCTTCTACACACCTACAGTCAGGTGAAGGCAACCATCCTTTATCTAAAAGTTTTCTATCTAATTTGGGTATAATTTAAGCAAAGTGAAATAGCTTTCTGAGAAAGCCCAATGGCAGTGTGCATTTCTCTCCATATCTGCCCAGACATCACTGGTTTTATGGAAACTTTCAGTAATCCAACCCCAAAATTTAGAGCCATTCCTCTATAAAACTCTTATCTAATTATTATGAGAATATACATAAATCTTCATCAAAACCATAGAAAAGAGCAAGCAAGGAAGATCCTTAGTGATCCTGATACAGAAAAAGATGTACAGGAGTAAAAGACAGAAATGCAGGAGCTATAGTTCCTGTTCTAATAAAATTACTTTGACGCTGAAAGAAACTGTCCTTTCCACTGGGCTTTCAGCTCAGTATAAAAACTTTTAGAAAATGCACAGAAAGAGGTGCCATAATGTAGAAGAAAGAGGTTTATGAAAGAGTAGAAGAGAGCCCAGGCAGCTATGCAGTAGCAGGTTGGAAGCTGGAGGCTCAAATGGTTAGAGAAAAGCCACAACAGTGATAAGAGAAACAGGTGGATAGTGCCAGCAGCTCGAAAATGTAATGCCAGCATGAGGATGAATTACACACACCTGGAAACTGAAGGGATTTTCTTAGGACTGGGATGGAACGGAATGGAATATTCCAGTTGGAAGGGACTTACAACAACCATCTGTCCAATTGTCTGACCACTTTGGGGCAGGATAAAAGTTAAAGTGTGTTGTTAAGTGCATTGTCCAAATGCCTCCAGCAATCACCCATTGCTGGAGGAGAAGGGACAGGAAGCAGCATCTAGGATTTGGTTGGTTTACTACAGGTCTACCTTTGTTGCAAAATTTTCCCTTTCCTCCCACAGTTGTTGATGGTTTAATAAAAGACAATGAATTGGCCTCTATCACTGGATGCTATTTCAAGTTTCCTTCCTTGCTCAGAGTTGTCAGGAAGAGCTGTGTCTCTCAGCTTCCCAACAGGCTCATTTTTTGCATTGTTTTCCCAGCTGCTCCCATCCCCTGGCATTTAGTGTCAGCTGGGGATGCTGCAGAGTAACTGGGAGGAAAAACAGAGCTGAAGGACCACAGTGGTCATTAAGAAAAATAACAGCTCAGAGAATGCAGGCTGAAAAAATATAATTATGAAGCCATTCTCTATTCAAGCAGAGACAACTTCCAGTGCTGATAACATTATTTATCACTTGTGTAGCACTTCAGACACAGTCACTAATTAATCCTTGTGACACATCTGTAAATTGTGCCAGTGTATTGCTGTGTATTTCCTTTTACTGTGCAAGGAAACAAAGACATTAAGAACCCAAAGGAGTAAAGGTCAAGATGAGTGGTACAGCAGAGAGATGCTCTGTCCCAGCTCACCGTTTTTATCACAGAGGACAATTTCTGTAGGAGGGTAAAACCAATGCAGAGGGGACCCTTTACCCATCCTGCCATAATCACAAGCCTGTACAATATAAATCATGTGAAAAAGAGAAAAATGGCTCAAAGTTGTTAGACAAACTCATTGTACAAAGGTAGTAAGGACCTTTGTTTAACTTGGTGCTCAAGTGACTCCCATACCCAGGGGAGTGGGCAGAGGACTGCTCTCAGCCTCCCAGGACAAAGTTTCCCTTGGGTTTTCTGCCACAAAAACAGCCTGCTCTGCCTGCAGCCTGCCATGTAATTTTATCACTAATATTACCAGAGCAGAAATACTGCCAGAAATAGGCAAGACTAGAGGGAAAAAACCAAAAGTACTCGAGAGCCTGTTTGAGCACCCTGAAAGTTAGTAAGCACTGTCCTCCAAAATTAGCCTGTTTCTTCTATTTAGGAGGAGAAGGAGTTGGTTCTTTCTCCATTCAATTTGTGGTAAACTATTTCTTTTAATGGCAAAACTTATATAGCAGAAGCAAAGGAGATGCAAACCAGATGACGGTGCTGAATTAAGCTGGAGTCATCCAAGCAGGACTTCTAACAAGCAATAAAACTGTTATTGATTTCTTAAAGCAGGAAGTTCATTGCTAGAACACCCTCATTCTGCAAGTTCTGTGTGCTGATAAATAACACAATGTAATGGAGTTCACATTGGTATCAGCAAGACCACAAAAACTGCTTTAACACACTGGGTTTGCTACTCAGCTGTCCCAGGACTTCATGTGAGGGGTGCACAGGGGCAGCTATGGGCTAGAGTGGGGCTTGGAGTTCCTCTTGACTCACGTCCTTAGGAAGCTGTCATCAGCATGAAATCTCTGGTTAACCCTGGATTTTATCACCATCAGCTCTCTCCAGAGAGCCCCACTTGGAGGTCCCACTGCAGCACTGAGCTCTGCAGCCTCATTTTAAGCGTCTGCTTCAACATCTCATGTTTGCTGTCACTGAGTTTGTTTGAGCATGCTTTGTGTTGCTGTTTCAATACCCCAAGATTAGAAGCTCTGAAAGACATTTCTGCAGAAACTGCCAATATTTCAATCCAAATTTACTCACAAATTAAATAAAAATATGCTTGAAAAAATTAGTTACAGCTTCTACTTTTTTAATTTTAGCCCTAAAGATACAAGAATACTAATTGGCTTGTAAGTACAGTTCTGATTTTACACTTGATACTCATGAATTTATGCCTTTTATCAGCTATCTTTTCTGTCTTTGTTAATTACTTTTTGCCTAAAGGAATTGTTTCATCTCTGGTTTTTGGCACACCCTTTCCTTCCATTTGGAGGATGTTTCCCCCTTCTTCTATCTAGCCAGACTATGTGTAGTGAAAATATTACTATGTCCTTTGTAAACTTCTGAGTGCTGGCCTGAGTGGCAGGATTTCTCCTTCACTGATGGCGACACTCATAGGCAAGGTATGACCTGGAGCCAAGGAAAGCCCCTGTAAACTGAAGTGCAACTTCTGTTTGTATGGAGATGCAGACAATGAGAGAGGGGAAATGCTGCCAAAACCAGGAAACGAAACCAGAGGAGAAGCCCAGAAACATTGCAGAGGCAGGTCTGGATCTTAGAAGCAACAGAATTGACTCTTACTTGGCTTTTAGCCATTGGCAGCAATATAGACATAAGCCTTCTTCCTAAGCACCATTTAAAATTAATGACAGCATATTCGTTAAAAATTGACCTGGGAAAGAAACCTATCATATTAACAAAACTAAGCAGCACAGGCTTGAACAAATGAACCATGAACATTGCCCTCCTGCTCAGCCAGCCAGGCTGTGTGCCGGTGCTTTTTCACTTGTTTCTACTCAACAACAGTAAATGACTTTCTCTCCACGCTGCCAACCAGCCCCTTCAGCTGGTGCCAACTGCGATCTCCCCCTGACCAGCAGCTGTTGGGCTGGAAACCACTGATCAAACTGCTCAGCTGACTGCACTTGTTTTACGTGTTTAAATGCCACCCCGTTGCCAAGAGAAAAGCTCTTTACCTCGGGATTGCTAAGGAAGTCGGCAATCAGGGAACAACAAACACAAACCATCTCTCAGCATAACTTTTATGCTTGGACCTGATGCACAACTAACGTGGCACAGTACTTACTTCTGGTCCCAATTTCTCCAGCAGATGATGAAAAAAATCGTCAAGTTCCTTCCCTTCTATGTAACCATTGTCTAAATAAAAAGCAAATATATTAATGGTCAGGGGGTACTCCAGGAACCGTGTCATGGGCTGCATGCAGGTAGCTCAAGGCTTCAGGGTCAGGATCCCAGCCGGGGGCCCTGCCTGCCCACTCAGGGGAGCCCCATGTCCTATTCAATTTCATCTGCTCACTTCTGTGTGAGGGCTGGGCACAGCTGCGCTGCTGCCTTCGGAGTTTTTCTTACAGAAAACTTTCCAGAAACAAAAATAAACCCCCAAACTGGCACCAAAAGAGAGAGCAGCAGATGAAACAGGGAAGTGATGAAAAGGCAAAACTTTTGGGGTGAAAAGGGAGATTTACAGCTATGATATTCATGGTGAGGAGGAAGAGGGGGGCTCGAAAACACTTGCAGGACCTCGTGGGTGTAAAGCTTGGACATGTCGGCCCCATGTGCAGCATCCCAGGCACCCACACTGCACCCACCCAGGCGGTCCTGCGTCCCCCCTGCACGGACAGACCCCTGCATGGCACCAGCGGGCCCGGCCCCCACGCACCCCTCCGCCGGCTCCCCCCACGCGTGTCCCCACTTGCCGTCGGCGTCGAAGCGCCGCCAGGCCCCGAGGAAGGCGGCGGCGTCCAGGCGCCCGTCGGCGCCGCTCTCCATGGTGCTGCTGCTGCTGCCGCCGGCCCCGGCCCTCACCCTCACTCGCGGCGCAGCCTCTGCCCCGGCCCCGCCGCCGGGCCCGGCTTTCAGGGCGGCGGCCCCGCCCCGGGGGCGGCCCCACGGGGGTCGCGGGGGGAAGTCTCCCCCTTGCCGGGGCTCGTCCCACCGACCGACCTCCCGCCCGGATCCCTCTCGGGTGTGCTTGGGCACGGGTTGTGGCAGGACGGAGCTCGGCCGTCGAGGTGGGCTGGAGCAGCCCGAACCCGCAGCCCCCGCTTCGGAAGAGCCGTGCGCCGCTTGCAAACGACCTTTAAAGTTCCAAACGCCCTCGAACGAAGGCTCAAGTGCTGGAGGGAAATGTGAGGCTTCAGAGAAGTAGTGGAGTTTAAGGGGATAAAAAGGAGTTTTCTAAAGCTTGTAACTCTCCTGCTCGGTTTATGAAAGCAGAGCAGCAGCAGGCAGAGTTCTCTCACCTCATTTTTCACAGCCTTCGGGAGGGTATCCCTCACTGGAATGAAAAGTCAGAGGACGAAGACGAACAGAAACCTGCATCGTCTTCCTCCTATAATACTAATCAAATGGAGAAACCGTGGGGTTTAAGGTCTCTGTGCTGATAGAGCATTATATTCATGATGACCCTGCTTGGGAGCAGATTTGATTTGAATATCACCTGTGTATTCAACTGCAGTGATTTCAGGCACCTCGGACTGAGCTGGTCTCCTTGTGTGCTCCCAGAATCATTATTTTCTCCTTTGAGACCCTTACAGACAGTTTATTCTAGGTTGCCTTTGATTCAATATATACATAATTCAATTTTATTCACATAATGATTGCTTTAGAGAGACTCTCAGAAGCAGCAGAAAAGGCTTTTAAAAAGTATTTAATGTTTGCCCTGAGAAGGTTCCTAATTGATCTGAGGGGAAAAAAAACCCTGAAGAACTGAGTTGCGTTTTACTCAGGAAATTCTTTCAGGGAGATCACAACAGAGATCACACAGCAATGTCCAGCGTTTCCAGCGTGCAAAGAAAAAGGAGATGCTGTAAAGCTGAAGTGTTTAAACAGCAGCATGGGAGCATCTCAGTACAGGGATTCCCTGGACAGCAGCCTGGGATCACCTTTGGACCTCAGAAAAATTATCAAGGTCTTAATGCAACAGCAAGGCCACAAGCACTCCCTGACCATGTTCAGGTGGGGAACCCCAGCATGGGAGAGGAACTCATTAGGTAATGACATGGAAAAGTCTAAATTTTGAGGGGACACCTGCCCACGTCCCTTGCAGGCAAGACCAGAGTCACTCCACAGGTTTCTCTACCATCCGTCCTTGCCTCATTGCCAAAGGCCAGGCCTCGCCTTGGGTTGAGGGGCTCCCTCATGGAACCTCTTCTTCAGTCTCTTCTTCCCAGTGTTTCCCACCATGGCTCCCTGACAGTGGTGGCCTCATGTGCCCCATGGGAGCTGCCTGATCTCCTGTGTGGGATGAAGTCACCTGGCGCTGCTCCACACCATGCAGGTCATTTTTTGGCCCCATCTCTCTTCCTAGGACCCAAAGCCCATCTTCCCCAGACAGGCAGCATACTGATCCAGGTTTTTAGGAAAAAGATGTACACCAGTTTCTAACATGGTTTGCAACCTGGCTTTGGAAACCACCACCATGGCTGATAACCAACAAGGTCCCTTGGTATTATGATCATGACAACTGGTTTCTTACTAAAAAATATCTTTAACAAAACTAACTTAAGGGGAAACACTACCCATGTTTTGAAATATTGTGCAAGTGAAAGCACCCTGCCATTTGGAAGGGATGGAGACAGTGAGATTTTATGGGATTGGATGCAAAGCCCAGGACGCTGAAAAGAGCTTCTCATAGCTGGTTCTCCCCCATGCTCTCACAGGAGGAAGAGCAGGCAAAAAGTGACACCTTGTTTAAACTACCTGTATTTATCCAGCACCTCACAGAACTCCAGTGAAACCAGGTCCAGTTTGGAGAGAAAAAAGGACCTTCGAGCTTAAAGGACTCTCACAAGAGCTCATTGTTACCTGTGCATGAGGATGTGGATGATATGTGTCCATCCATCTGAGCATCCTTGTCATCCCAGGCACTCTCAGTGCTGGCAGAGAGAGATTTTGATTTCACACTGCAGTATACCTGCAAAGAGGGAAAAAGGAGCAGACATGATGGATTCCTCTTCTGTTTGCACCAGCTATGCCTTTGCTCTCCCCACAAAACCCTCTAATGAAATACCCTCTAGATAGAGGGGCTACCCCAGCTTAGCTGCTCTGCCCCACCTCAAGTATTACACACAATGGATTTAGGGTTCTTAGGGGTGGAATTGCAAAATTTAGCTCAAAGTGACTGGAACCAGGTAAATCCCAGCCTGGAGAGAGGATGTGGCCATCCTGCTGCATGCCTAAAACATGTTCAGCTTCTCCAATTGCTTTAGATGACTCAGTAAAGCCTGAATGAGAAGAAAAACAAACTAAACAAAAACCAGATCAGAACAACTTTTACTCATCCATCCCCTTGGACTTTCTGTGAAACACTGTAAATTTGAGGAGCATATTGAACTGTGGACCTATTGGCATTAGTATTAGAGCAACACACTGATGATAGCTGCTCATGTGTGTGCAGCTCATGTACCAAAGTCAGCAATCACTCTGCCTTGGCTTATTTCCTCAGAGGAATAAGTAAGAGTTAGAGGTAGGCAGGATTTTAAAAATTAATGAACACTTTTGATTAAGGACTTTGGCTTCAGTTTTGCGCTGTGCAGTAAAGTTCAATGCTGAAGAGCTCAAATCTGTGTTTTGAAAAGCTTAAAAAAAAAATGTGCTTCAGTAGGTCCCTTGAGGCTGGAAGCACTTGCACAACCATTGCCTGGTCCTGCTGTGGGTCAAGGAACCCTCCAGCTGAGGACACCAGCAATGCTGTTTCATTTAATGGATATTGATAATAAATTAATAAATGGCAATTATTTCGAAGTAAAGAGCAAAATAAGGAGCTCATGGCCAAACTCCAGCCTTGGCTAGCTTTGTAGCTTTTTAAAGGCTTAATCAGGCAACTGTAAATGGGAAAACATGGATAAAAGTGCAGATTGCTGATCTGGAAACAAAAATAAGGGGCAGCTGACAAATGCCTTATTCTTTGGGCCAGACTCAAAGTACTGATGTGAAATGAAACATTTGGGTTCCCATCAACAGACTAGAGAAAAAAAAACCAAACCAAATATTTGGATTTCTGGTATGACTTTTCTCCTCACCTTTACAGAAGAAAATTCCAAATACATGCAGACACAGTTAATTGGAAATAATTTTCCTCATCAAATGGTTTCAGCCTCCCTCAGCTTTGCACTGACTGGAGACACTGAGGAAGCCAACACCAGCCATCAGCATTTCATCCATCACTGGGCATTTCATCCTTCACTTGGCACCTGTGTTTCACAGGTGGTTTGGGTCCTGCAGAAAGCCCCAGCCCAGATCCTCGGTGTGCCCCGTTTTCCCCAGACCCTGATTTGTATCGGGGCAGTGGGAGGTGGGAGAGCTGGCTGAGCTGCTGTGCACAGCTGGGGCTGCCAAGGGTGGGGATGATGTGCTCCTGCCTGGCAAGGGGTCTGTGATCATCCCAGCAAAGGAAAATACTGCGGAAGCAATGAAAGACAAACTGAAAGGAAACTGAAATTTAAATAATACAGTCAGTGAAGCCCCCTACCATTCCTACCATTTCTTGGAAATCAAGTCAGAGATGAAGCTGTCTGCTGCAGAAAAGAAACAGACTCTTCTTTCCAACCCACCCTCAGATAGGTACAAGCTGTTTATTAGCAGCAGACCCCCACCTTCCAACAAGGATGCCCTTCTCTTGCCCCTCCTTCCATCCCACTCCCTCCCTCTCCCTGGCAAATCCCACATTCCTGGGCTGGGCTAGATCCTGGATCCATCTTTCTGGCTCAGGTGGCACAGAGTGTGTGGGTTCAGGGTGCAAAGAAGTGCAATGACAGTTCGGGTCAGGCACTGATGGATGTTATGTGACACAAAGACTACCATCCCACAGACATTTCCATCCACAGATTCCCATCAAGGCTAAGTTTCTCCAGCCTTCCCAGCCAGCCCTCCAAGCTGTGAGGCTTCAGTCCTCTGTTGTCTTCTTCATTTTGGGCCAGCAATGGGATCCCTTGAGTGTTATAAGGAAGCAGACAACCTCTCCCACAAGGATTCCACTGAAATGAGGGGTCAGGTCTCAGGCCATCAGAAGGGATCTGAGGTTTCCCAAAACAAAAGCTGATATTTCCCCCAGCTACATGCTGCTCATTGCTACCCAGGGACTGCAGTCTCAGTTACAGTTATGACTTTCATTATTTCAGTCTTTGCCTAGAATTTAATGTTGTCCAAATAAAGCCTGGGTGGTACCACCTCCAGAGCACTCTACCCTCTGCTGGGTCTTACCTAAGCAAATGGGAAGGGAAGGGAAGGAGGCATTCCTGGAATGATTCTAAACAGAGATTACAGAGTTAACTTGACTCCTCCATTCAGTGAAACCAAATTGGATTTTCCAAGATAGCAGCCCCTCTCCTGCCTTCCCTGGCTGGTATCAATCTAATTAAATACTCCTTCTCCCATGCAGCTTTTCTCTTCTCAGGTCAACTTACTGGAAAAGCAGAAAAAACAGGCTCGGAAGGATTGGGTCAGCTGGCAGAACTCACCATAAACTGCCAAAGCAGCATCAGCACAGAGGCATCAGAGCAAAAACAACACAGAGCTGGGAGGGACCGTGGCAGCATATCTGCTTTTCCATGCTGGCTTCCCAAACATGGGCACTTGGAACCTGCATGTAATAAATCCCTAGGACAGTTGATGTAGGGGTGTCAAAGGCAGAACAGCTTTCTAATTGGGAAGAGACTCTATCTGCAGGAGCCTCTTCAGTTTGCTGTGGGATACAGTGTAAGAAATTAAGTCCCGTAATAAGAAATCCCTCATAATGACACCGTCTTCTGTGCAGAGACTCACAGATTGTTTTCTCTCTACTCAAAAATACAGGGTCTCACTCTTCAGTTTCTTGGTGCTGATGAGCATCATTGTTCTCACAGCGATTTCTCTTTGGTACTTGGCATGGAGGGAATTTGCACCCCCAGGACACTCGCAGCCCCTGCAGGATTTATCTCCCTGATGCAGCAGGAGCAACCACAGGTGAGAGGGCCCAGGGAGCGGGTGAGCTGGCCTCCTGGCCCTGGTTCCTGCCCAAGCAAGTGCCTCATCCTGAGAATCACCTTGTCCCTGGCTGCTGATTAAGAACTGACAGCTTTGTCCTGGATTCAGAGGAAAAAGGAGTTTTATCAGGAGCTCAGACGTTGCCCTGCACCAGCCTTTCTCCATCAGCTGGGATTTCTCCTCTCCTTACCACATGTGACCCTGGAAACTCTAGGGCATCTCACAATCCCAACAGGCACTTGGATACAGCCCCCCCACTAGGGTGCTTTCTATCCACTTGCCATCAGCTTTTACACTATTTGATTTGTTTCCCTGCCCTGCAGATCACCCTGAGGCCTCACTTCTGCATTTCTTCAGCCATTCAAATGCCTGTTCCCCAGATCTCTGAATACACAAACTCTGTGCAGCTCTGGAAAACTGCCCTCCAGAGCTGGAGAAGTCTCAGTTTCAGGAAGGGAAAAAAAGACTTCCACATGCAGCAGCAGTGGAAGATAAGAGCAGCAGTTTAAGCTGCCAGTCACTGGCACGGCTTGCTGAAACAACATGCCATCATGGCCTGGGGAACTCCAGGAGCCCTGTCTGGTGAAGCTGATTGCTCTCAACTAAAAACAAGTGCACCCCTCTCTGCCCCCTGGGGAAGACACCCCAGCTGCTCTGAATTCCTGCCCTGCCTGTGGTCAGGAGGCTTTGGAAATGTTGGACACTAGTGGAGGATGGCTCAGGTGGCTCCAAAGGCACTTGCTGTGGTGCTGGCAAGAGGCCCCTGTTGGGAGGAGGCATGAGGAACTGCAGGAGGACGGGCACAGAGATGAGTAGGAAAGCTGTGAAGGTGCCTGGCAGATCTTCCTATGATCCCTTATTTCTGGGATGGGGAGCCTTCTACATTAGAAGGAAAGAGAAGGTTGGTACCATGTGTTTATGTTGCAATTTTCATCCTCCTCATTTTCTTAGGATGGGGAATGTCTGCTCTGCCTTCTAGGCCTGATCAGCAGGAGACTGGCATTAAATAATAATCTGTTACTTAGCCTGCACTGTTTGTTACTCCTCTGGCTCATGGCTCCAGGAAAAGCAAATGACAGTGTTTCTACCTGAAACCTTCCCCAAGCTTCGGCACAAGCAGAGGATAATCAGAGGTGGGATTCAGGCACAACCCACCCAGTATTAGCATCCCTGGGCATGGGGAAAGCAGCACAGCTCTCATGAGTTTCAAACAGCAGCAGAGACTTGTGCTATTTTCCCCAAAATTATTCTCAGTACCTTTTTTTTGTTTGCAATAGGAGAGAGAAATCATCTCCACATTAATCAATTAATAAGCAGTGGTGGAGAGAGCTCATGCTGGTGGCAGCTCTCAGCTAAATGTGGTAGGTTGCACAGATTTGTGACTAATGGGCCACATTAATTCCCAAATTGTCTCAACCTGCGTGGCTGGCTCTGGCAGAGGGGGAAGATTTAGGATGATTGCAATTCCCATCTTAGGAAGCAGCTATTTACTGTTGTTACTGCACATCAGGGAATACTTTAAAAAGCTCAAAATGTATCAGTCAGATTTTAACCTCCTTTAGCAGGGAGTGGGAAGTAGGTCCTGCAGCTGTGGTACAGAGCTGTCTGAGTTCACACTGGCACATAGCCACAGCCCTTCTTCAGTGCCTCTCAGAGGGGGAAGCGCTCCCACTGTGTACACCAGGGGTGAAATTCCTTTCAGCAAAACCTGAAAACCAGATTTAAGAGCAGAAAAGAGCAGAGCAGCTCCCTACAGGGGAGCTTTTTGCCCCCTTTTCCTAAAGGTGGATCAGTTAGGTGCAGCTCTGAACTGAGATGCTCATGGTAAGACCCCTTCCAGGGCAGCATTTCTGACTGGGTGACCAGGGCTGCTGGTCCTTCCCTCTCATTTGCTCATACAGAACGTATGCATGCTTATGTGCATAGGGGGAAGCAGAGGGCCTTGCTGTCACCTGAGATGCTGCTGCCCCTTTGCTGTCACTCCCAAATATGGTGAAGGCAACTGCTCTCTTGTCTGACAGCAGTCATGGCCCAGGGACCAAGCCATGGTGTCACACATAAGCCCAGCTGGAGCCTCTGAGCCCTTTCTGTGCAACCAGACTGAGCAGCACAGCACTGTGGAGATGCCCTCAGCTGCAAGGGGAATGCCAGCAGCATGCCTGGGAGGCAGGCCACCTCTTCTCCCATGCCAAACTCTGCTTCCACTGCTGCCAGCACAGCTGCCAGCACAGCACAGCACCAGTGTGTGACAGGAAGGAACAAAGAGCATTGGTGGTACTCAAAGATATTATGGATGCGCTGGGAGAACAAGTTAGCAAGCCTTTCCTTCAGTGGTACCTCTACCTGATCTCTGTTCAGTCTCCCAGGAACTCCAGGGATCCTTGCCACTGGCAGCCCACCAAAGCAGCTGAATGTGGCTTCTGGGCTCTGCCCCTCACCCTCCCAGAGAAGCACATGGGCCAGGATAGGCAGGGATCACAGGAGGCCACACACAGAGCAGTTCAGGCAGCAGGGAGGAAACGAGAAATGAGGGTTCTGCCAGCTACGCACCTGCTTGGAGGGCCCACAGCTCATGGAAAGGCAGCACCTTCCCTGCTCTGCAAGGATCGCCCCAAACCTCCCGACTTGGCTTGGCACCAGGTGGTGGAATAGTGGTTGTTACTTTCCTGAAACACACTGGCACTTACCCATGGCTTCTGTGAGCTCAAAATACTGAATTTAAAGTCATTATTTCTTAAATGCAGAAGAGGTACAAGAGGGGTGCTCTGGATGCAACATGAATTCTTTTCAGTCAGGCTGATAGTGCTGGGCATGCCAGGCAGAAAGTAAGTAAAGAAATGAAAATCATCACTCCTCCCCACCCCCAAAGCCACACACACATAAAGCCAAACCCCATGTCTTCAAGAGCTCTTACTAGCACTCCCTTAAAGTTGTTTCTCCACCACTCAGCCTGCCCACAACACACTGATGGCTGGAATAAAGACTGGAATGGCTTTCCATAACTGATACGGAAAAACACTGATGTCTAATGAAATCCTTGTACTTCAGCAAACAAATGTTACAGCACTAAAGCTTTTCTTCTTAACAGCACAAACACATGCTTTGTCTACAACATTTGAGACATCCCTTTCTTTGGTTTACTGATACCAGGGTGATGAGCACACACTACTGCCATGGTTTCTCACAGCAGGACCAGAACAGTATCTCAGATGGCTGATGAGAAGAACATCAAGTACAAGTAAGAAATCCTCAGCTCTGGAAGTTAGAGACTATTTAAAATTTTTGTCTTAATACCACAATCCTTGCTGTTAATTTTCTTAAATTCACAAAACCAATAATTAGAGAAACACTTCTTGCATACCTACGTTTCTCAGACAGTTCTTTTCTATGACCTATAGGAATAAAAATTGCAGTTTATTTATGAATAAATTAATTTTCATTTATAATTACAGGTCTTTCAAGTTTTCCTTTGCAATTGTCTTTTGTTCTTACTTATGGCAAATAAATCAAAAGTATATATGCGAATATGAAGACTCTTTCTTAATAATTTTAGATAAATGCATAATTTCAAGTCAGGGCAAACCCCAAGAAGGAAACCCTAGCCTTCAGGACCTCTTTCCCACCACATTGTAGCCTACTTTTGAGATGTATACCTCTACCAAGTGCTTCTAAGATGTTTTGTTTTGACGAGCAATAGGAGAAATGGCAACAGCAGGCATGTGCACAGGGATCAGACAGAAGGTCATCAGACAGGCAGGTATCTGAGCACTTTTGTCCAGTCAAGAAGCCACAAAAGGGCCAGAGAAATGGCTCTTGGGAGAGAGTTACCACATGAATTTTATTCTGTCATAATGGACCAAAATTGAGAATTTAGATAGCAGGTGTTTCTGGCTCACACAGAGGCTACTTTGCTGAATATTTCAAGGGAGGAGAATAGTAAAGAGATCTTCCTTCAGCAGTTTTATGATGTGTATGTGTCCCTTTCAGCTGGAACAGGCACTTTACTAGAAGCAGAAAAATTATACAGGTTTTGTCTTAACTGCATACTTTGCCTACCTGACCCAATGCCAGCATTCAAAGATCAGAGACCATCAGACCACAAACACTGCTGTAAAAACAAAGACTAGTATTTCCGTTGTAAAATCATTTTTTTATTGTTACAAATATACATATGAATAAAATCCCTTCAACCTGTAATGTAAGTGGGTAGCTGTGAAATTTGCATCCCCTCCCTCAAAAGCTGAAATGTTTTTACAGATGTCGAACTGTTTCTCATAGAATTACACATTGAAAGGAAGCTAATATGCAGACAGAACCGAGGAAGGCCTCCAGAAAACACCAATATTAATAAAATTTCAATTGCCCTCATTCCAATCAACTATATACATTAATATACGAATGTGGAAGCATACCATGGTTATACGTAATCCAAATCCTTCTCTGTTGTGCTTTCTGATGGTACACAAATGTAAGCGTTGAAGCTTTATGTACAGTAGGAGAACAGGAAGAAAGAAGCTCCCTATGGGAGAATGTAAAAACCATACCCAAGCATTTAATATATATAATCTATACAAATTATTTTATTAGTGTGCTCTTTTAATATAATTACAATGTGCAATTGCATACCGCAAGAATATATTTATAGGTAAGTCACGTGCAGATCTGACACATTTACATTCAGCAGTACAACACATTACCTGCTGTACAGTGTATTAGTGTAAGACAGTGTCCAGTTAATTTGCTCTGCTTTCTAAATGCCCTAATGCAGGGCACTCTTTGTAGCTGCTTCAGAGAAATTCAAGTAGAATACATGAAAGAATAGCTGGCTTTAGGCAAAGGCGTGGAAAGGAATGCCTTGCACTGTACAGACCAGAAATTGAGGACCGAATCAATGCCAGGTGTACTGTAAATCTTGATTGGAAGATCAGGTTTTCTGCATGGAAATGTACCTGTGGTGAAAGAGCAGCTGACTAAAAGGGCTGTTGATTGCTGAACCCCGATTGTTATCAAAAGCTCTTGCGCTACAAAGCACTTGTACTGATTGCTAAATAAAAATAAAATCTTTATCTGCTTCTTCTCCAGAGTCACTGGACTTGCTTCCCTGATGGCCGTCTTTACTTAAGGACCTCTGCTTCAGTTCCTGGAACTCATGAGACTGCTGCCCAGGGCTTCTTTTTGCAGCTGCATAAAACAGAAACATGACTTAGTAATGATTGCAGAAGAGAAAGGAAGAAGAAAAAATAACAATAAAAAATCATTAATGCACATGGGAACTGCTCCTGATCCCACTGAATTAATTTGCACTAGTAGGAGTAGCATAGATCCATTAATTCTTCAAGCCAGAAAAAGGTGAGAAGAGAGAGTTTGAGCAAGCTTTATTCCACTGTAGGTTGGCAAGCAGGCAAACTTGAAACATGACACTTAGTATTTCACTGTGACATGGATAAACATTACAGTTAGAAATGGCCTGGAGATTTTCTTCTCATCACACCACTTCCAAACCAGAACAGCATTCTTTTTTCCAGCTGGGATGGATCTCAGAAAGTGTACTCCTGACTGCTCAGGCAGATATGCCTGCTGGGCACCCCTCAGACCAGTGATGCACATCTCAGGCAGGCCTGTCTCCCTAGCAGGACACACCTGTGTTCTCCTTTTTGACTCAGCAGCTTTGATCAGGACAGACATTCACCTCAGCATCTAAGTTGCCCAACTGCTGCTCCCTGCCCCACCACACTGCCAGGTCCCAATGTCCTCCCTTGTCCCTTGATGGGAAGGACCCCCATGGCTCTGAGGCCGACCATTGTCTCTTCCAAATGAGACCATGGGCTCTGCACCTTGCTGTGCTCGGCAACGGGGAAAGCAGGAGGTCATATCCACTTCCCACGATCTAAATGCAAACAGTACCCATTTTGTTCACCCAGCACTCTGAAATCTCCATAAAGCCAGGGCTTTCTCCAAAGCTTTCTCTAAGCTTCAAAATAAACTGGAAAAAAAAGGTTGTAAAATCTTGTTGAGATTCCTGATCTAATCAGTGGCCCAGAAGTGCTATGGTAACAAGATGGTTATACACATCAACCAGGGTGACCTTACCCAAGCACTGATAGCATTACAAATAGCATACTTGCACTTAACGTGAAACTTCAAACACACAGCAGCCCTTAAATGTGACCTTTCTGTGAGTCACCTCACTTCACTCCCACAAAATTAAATGTTGCCATTACAAGATCTTCTTTGCTCCACCATTTTGAGTAGGGATGGTCGGCTTTGATCACTGATCCTTGTTCCTGACCACTTTTGTGAATCCCTCTCTTGACAAGGCACCAGGGTCTGCTGTGGCCATGCAGCACCACCTCTCCTTCCCTGTGTACCACTCACCTGTAGCCTCACCACTGGAAGGGACAGCCTGCCCTGTCACCAGCATGCAGCTCCAGCCACAGCAGCAGCCTGCCGCTGACCATCTCTGCGGCCATTTCTAAGTGTGGCAGACTGTGTTATGGACTGCCAGGAATGTGGGAAATACGCAGAGGGATCCCAAGGCAGCCAAATAGTTCTCCTGAGTCCAAAATACCTGTTTTCTCATTTGTGCTAGGCAAAATATATGAGGAAATAAGGGCAAGCAGCTGCACACTTACTGCATTCTTATCCTGGCATTGCAAGCTGGGAAACGAGAAGGGGTTTTGAGAAAGGTTTTTAAAGCTATTTCAAAGAACTGGAGAGGATAATCCTGTAAAAAATATTCAGGCATTTCTACCTTCCAAAACACCACTGCTTTTCAAAGAAATAGGTGCCTGGAAATCTTTTGAGTCATCCTTGACACCAGTACCTCCTAATAATTACCTGGCCTTTGTCTGGCCTTCACTGACTCTTCAAACAAAACCCAAAACACATCCTGCAGCAGCCATTTTAGTTTGTGGCCTGATAAATATAGGCAAGTAGTTTGCCTCATAAATGACTGAAAGATGTATCAGGAATTTAAGTCCACATAGTGCAAGCGGGCTTCTGCCAGCAGAGCTTTCCCTTGCCTTGATGAAACCGTACACAGGTGACCTGCAGCAGGCTATGGCAGGATCTTAGCTTGCAAAACTTACTTTTTCAGAGAGCTATCTCAGAATGAATTAAAATGTAATAATTTGATTATGATAGGGAGGGGAGATTCTCAGTTTGGATGGACTAGGTTTGATTCTACAATACAAAAAGGATAAATTTTGGGCTGAGGAAGGGTTATGTGATGTCTTATAAACAGAAAAACTGTGGGTAAATGGAATTGCATAAGATGTTCAAATACACAATTAAAATACTTTAAAAAAAGTAATTTTGAATGACTGTTTAAACCAACTATTTAACAGGTAAAGAGAAACATGTGAACATGTACCATTTGAGAACAGGAGCTTTTATGTTTTAAAAGCACATAAAGGAAATGAACATTTTTATAGCCTAGTGAATGAGCTCACTGTGAGTCAAAGCTGCTCCTTCAACTAGCAGTGCTGGGCTTGGGTTCTTTAGGTGGTATTTTTGTTTGCTTTTGCAACTGAAAATCAAAGTAACAATAAATAATCTGGTTTACCCAGTTCTCAAATGGTTTTGTGAATGATGCACTGAAACGGGCACTAACAATATTCAAGCTGAAATGTTTTTTGAAACACTGAAGTGCATGATCTTAGAAATGACAGGTGGGCAAGCACAGCAAGCAGCAGCCAGCCTACCTGCAGCGTGCCAGCATTGCTGCACTGAGCAGTCACAGATTGTAGTGAGTGCTTTTCTGCAGAGGGGCTGCACGTGCTAGATGGGACCAACCGGTCACTGGAGTTGACACAAAGGAGAAATGCACACACATGTTTTATCTGCAAATTTTTTCATGCTATGTAAATCCCATTGGGGAAAAAATATTATTAGAACCCCATGAAATTTTTACCTTTCTCATAATGACAAATGACAAACCTACACCCTTCTGTGGCTTCTTTGCTATTACCATTTCTTAACAATTGTTAGTGCCAGTTATCAAGTGCCACTTGATGAAAAATGAAAACTTCTAACCAGAAGTTGGCTGTGCCATCCTCTGCCCAAGCACATTAGCTTCCTCTTCTGCACTGGTAGAATACTGCCCCGGAGTGGTTTGCACGCTGCCAGATGGCTTGGCACAGTCAAGAGCTGCATCTCTTTTTTGACAATCTCCTGTTTGCTCTAGCAAGGAAAAGGATTCATTTATACTCCTAAGCTGTTCTGTAGACGCACATACAGAAAGTAATATGAAAAATTTCACTTATCCAACACATTTAATCAATTATTCAGAGAGCAGTAATCAGTACACCAGTTGCTTGTTTAAATGTAGTCCAGATATCTTGGGGTGTTTGTAACTGCAGCCTGATCTCACAGCCACACAGTACAAAGAGGTGTATTTTCAGAATGTCCCATGAAATACAGTTAAAATCATCAACATAAAGCAATATTGCAATCAAGTATCATCTGATTTGTAACTTTATTTCACAGGAGATATGATTTTGTTACTAACTCGGACAGATTTGCAGTGATTTACCAGTTGCAGAAATAAATTGAACATGCTAGCCTGAAGAGAGGCAGAAAGCAAGGGCAGAGGAATGGCTAAGTGAGAAAGTGGGACAGTAATGAATAAAAAAGAAAACATGAAAAGGAATAAAAATAAAATAAACAGAATTTACTCTTTCCCAAACAACTTTATGCAAGGCCCAGCAGCTCCTTAAGGACCTGGCAAGACTAAACTATTATCGATAAAATATGTACAGTGCCATGTAGAGCTGAATAGAAAATTCTGTGTTTGGCTAATTTGACTGGAGAGGTTTAAGGGAGCAAGGAGTAAGAAAGCACAGTGCCTGACACCTGTTGCTTTTGGCAATATGAATGATGTCATCTGAATGATGATGGTGGGCTCTGCAGGCAGCACAACTTCTCAGCCTTCACAAACCAGCATTAAGTAGCTGCCTCAACTCGTTTTTTCCCATTCTGTGCTGTGAAAATCTACTGTCAGAGTGTGAAAGGGCACCCCTTTGTTTCACAGTGCATCACTTTGCTAAGTGATGGGAATCACCTTAGATGTCTTTCTTGAGGAGAGACCCAGGAAGGAAGACATCTCACCCCCACAGATTTCAAACATCATCATTTGTGCCAGCTAACACCATGGTGAGCAACATTCCTGTGACTACTTCTCCACATATCCTATGCTATCAGAGGAAGCTTAGCTCTTCTAGGAGTCAACTTAGGGCATGAAAATGCATCAGCAAAAGTAGAAATCCAGTGCACACATGAAAATCAGCAAAGAGAAGAGAGCAGCCTACTGTTGTGTATAAAGGATAACAGGTACCAAGCCTTGCCCTGGCACACAGAGACTGATTGCCCAAGAATGGGGAGGCAAACTCAGTCACAGGCAGAGACCCCACAGAAAGGAAAGCAAAGAGAGCAGTGGGCTGGCTGCAAGGAACAAAGTTATGGCTGCTCCCCTGGAAACATGCTGAACCACAGAGCTGCATTTCTCATTATTGTGTGACCAATATCAACCAGCATCTTAGTTCAGACCAAACCAACTGTAAATGTACACAACACATGAATCCCTTAATTGTTCAGTTACATTATAATTACCCAGGGATTAATTGTTTATTTGATTTGATCAAAGGAAGATGGGTGGACGAGATGCTGAATAGGTGACCAGATACATTTTCCTTGCTTTTTGCACCTTCAAATGCATAACCCTTTTCCCTTCCAAGTGAAAACAAATCAGGAGACAATGACACATCAAATTTCACTAGAAGATATCAGGTTACACAAATACTCCTACCTTCTTGAGAAAATGATCTGACTGAGGGGCTGCTCTGACCATCCTTTTCTTTATCAGAAGGAACTTTCTTCAGCACCGGTGGAAGCAGGGCAACTTTTGGAGAACTGGGGCCAGAGGGAGACTCTGGAGCATCCTCTATGGAGTACCAGAAACAAAAGGGTGAGAAGGAAAAATTATATCTACACTGAAACTCACAGAAACAGTGCTGTTTATGATGGGCCAAACCTCAACACAATACACAAACAAGAAACAGCCAGAACCTGTGTCAGAAAAAGAAGGATTCAGGAATTTACATTACAACAAGAGAACAAATTGTATGGACCTCTGTCCAGGTGAAAGACTTTTAGCAGTCAAAGAGAAGATCTCAATTTCAGCATTTTTCATGTGTGCTGCTATTGTAGTGCAAATAGAAATCTGATGTGACCATGTGATTTACCTGCTAGACGTTAAGTAGCAATTTGTAAAGAACAGCTGAAAAAAGAATATGGATGGATTTCTGGAAGTATTTGTTCTAGTTATATTTTTATTGTCCTGAAACATAATGAACTGATCAATTTAGATGTCCTGTTTCACAATTATAAGGTCTAAAAGTGAACAAGGGAAACAAATTACATAAAAAGCATTACAGAACTCTGTACTAACATGAATATCTTCCCAGAGCATAACACAAGGGCAACCATAAAGACTTGCTAAAAAGAAAAGATACTTACATCTTCTTGACCGTGAGGAAAATCTGAAACTTATACTCAAATCCATAGCTTAAATCCATCTGGATATCTTGTTTCTCTAAAAGGCTGGATATGGACTCTACAGTCCTTACAGAAGACCTTTTCAGTCTTACACTACACAGGCCTCATTTGGATAGTAAGGAAGTACAGCCACAGTGGATTACTTAAACTGCTTTTAAGTTTGCTTTTCAAGAAGTAGACAGTGGCATGTGTACATAACAGAGGAACTAGGAAGATACGTTAGCACTGACAGAAGAACAAAAGCAACTCAGAGTATCATCTGTATTGCGTATTTGTAAAAAGAGTCAATTCAGTTGCATACTAGAAATTAATCAAAATTTATCTCTGCTAAGGAGACACTACAAAGCATCATTTTCAGCACAGGAAAGCAATGAGCTTCCCAAATGCAATTTGGTATGAACAGATACAACAATTCTTGTACCTGCTCCATGCATTTGATATGCCTGTGAGGCCACTTGCTTGGGAAAGCTCAATATCAACACAAGGAGGAGCACGGTAATTGGCAAACACAGCTAGATGTAGACTTTCAGTCTTTGACAATTTGTGGACATCTGAGCTGCGTTCTCTTGCACCCACATTACTTAGCAAAAAAATTGCTACTATTCGTGTGGCCACACTGCTGGAAACAACAGCGAGAGCAAGAACACAGAAAAGATGATTGCTTGGTTTTCTTCATCACATTGCCTGGGCACCCTTAGGCAGCGGGGTTACTACAAGTACTAGGACAGAAATCAGACTGCAACAGAGCTGTGTTGCTTTTACTATTGACCAAAGAGGTGGCTTATTATGGGTAAGTATTAATTACTCCCTTGTGTTAAATCCGCAGTATGCTCTTTCTGCAGGAAATAGGAGCTGGCAGAAACAGATGGCTCAGGCCTTTCTGACTGCCTATTTTACAGATTAAGCACCACTAAATAATCCATGCCTTCCCTGTTGCATTCATCTTCATGAGCATCTTACCCGACATCCCTCACTTCTATGACTGTTTCTAAAATGGTCAATAAAAGAAATGTAAATCCCCCTAAAATCTGAAGGTGATTTTGTATGTGAACAACATTCTGCCCACTGGAGTGCAGAGACAAAGGAATGCTCAGGTTTCACATCAAGGGCAGGGAGGAGGTTGTAACATCCCTTTGACTCCTCATCCTTATCAGAAATTACATCATTCTAAGGTCAACAGTGATTATGGGAAAAGTCAAGAAGGCTGCAAGCTCTTACAGATGGCCATGCTCATATTTTTCACTCCCTGGCAGTTAATGAGCTATATTTGCTGTAGATACTTGGGCAGTCTGTAACTGGCTTTTAATTCCCCTCAATTGCAGTGGCTGTACTTTGGGAAGAGGAGGTTGTGACACTAGCCTATAAAACAGCAGACAGACAAATGCATGGGAGATCTGCTGAAACATTTCCCACTACTGGAAACCTTAAGATAATATCTGGGCAGGAGGCAGTCTTGCAGAGTTATAAAACACAGTTACAATTATTTTCAGTCAAAAGCAATAAGGAAATAAACAAAGGCTAAACAAGGAAAAAGTAAGAAACAGATGGGTTTGTGCAAGTTATTAAGAATAACAGGCACCTGCTTGAGGGGCTAAGAGCAGTCTGCCACAAAACCCCAAGGACTTTAGTATACAGAGCCAGGTGTTTAGAGGAAATACATTTATTTCTGTCAGTGCTACTACAACAGGGCTTTGATGCTGAAGTAGCTTTCTGTGCTCACCTCTTCTGCGAATGCAGGCTAACTCAAAACAGCTCTGCCACTGCCACTTCTGCTTCTCACACTTTACTATTGAGGATCACAGATTAAACAATTTTAATAAGTTTATTTGAATTAGGGCAAAAGGAGGTGGAAAAGAAGGATGTGAGTCAAGAGCAAGGCAATGAAGAACCTGTCCCTCTCCATTGAACTTCTGTTCAGGATGTGACAATGGGCATCTCCTCCATAGCCCTCACAAACACCACCCAGAGCTGGGGATGACAACTGCCCAGAAGAGCTTCTCACCAGTACGAGAGGCAGAGCGTGGTTTCTGTGGCACTGTGGGTCGTCCTGCCAGGCTGGGCTTTGTTGACTGCAGTGGGGGCTTTGGACTGGTCGGTGTATTGGAAGAACTTCTTGCCTTTGCACCAGCTTCTGCCTTTGGTTCAGCTTTTGAATTTTTTTCTGATGATGCTGAGATGGAGTCGCCTTTATTTGATGCAAACCGACTCTCTGGAAGGGTCTGCTGTTGTTTAGGCACTGAAATAAACAGACACATAAAATAAAGTCTACTGCAGCACAGAAGGCTCCATGCACAGGTATGGTGGTGTGGAAAATACCACCACAAGCTAACACATGCACCTGCTATGTGTAAGAGGATCCCTAATGTCATATTCAAAATCACTACAAGCAAAGCATCTAAACCTGCTAATTTTGACATGTGCTAAGATTTGTGATTCAATTGTCCAAGACAGCAATTGCATGTCCCCATTTTTAATATATTTGGGATGATGGCAAGCTGGACCTTATTCCTCCTTTGATATTTCTAGGAGCAGATGGCACAGCCTACCTGCTGAGAAAACAGTGATGGATCAGTGGAAAAAGCAGCTCTTGACTGTTTTGTATCTCTACAGACAAAAGGTTGGGTTTCCAAGATAAACAGAGAAATCCTGGCCCAGAAAACAAATCCCAAGTGTGTGACCAGCAGGCTACATCTTTTTATTTGCTGCTTTTAGCAAGCTCTAGAAGAGATTTTGAAACTCAGCCCAGATCAAAGTATTCTTTATATAGTATTTTGATTTGTCTAATAACACTGTACATGGCTTACAGTTTCCACACATTAGTAAGTTTACCAACATGTTGTTTATCCCAAACAAAGGTATTTAGAGGTCAATTTACAGTGACTTACAAGCAGTAAGCAGTCCCATCTAGCTGTGCAGAAAGCCTGCTGGTCTCCAGGTTGCTAACAAGAAAAAAGGCTGCTCTACTTTCCTACTCTGCAGCTTTAGGGAGGTTGAAGGCTTATATCTAGCAGTTTCAATGATAATCTTGAAACTTGTATGTTAGCCTGGGACTTTCAACAGTTTTCACATCTTTAATCTCAGAAGAGAATTTCAGACTAACTGAAATGCAGACTGGTAGCCTTGGTACTTAGCAAAACCAAGTGTGTGCTCACAGATGCCGACTTGACCTACCTGCCTGCTATTGCCATTAAGAAAGCCATGGAAGTGCTGAGCACAGACATTTTAATGGCAGTGGGAGGGAGCAGGAGTGTTTATACAGTTTGTTGCAAGCTGGTCTCCAGTGTGTTTTCCCAGCCTGTGTAGCTGTTTTCCAGCCCAGCTGGAGTTAAACTCTGGCAAAGCAGCCAGCTGTATGGCGCATATAGATGAGCACGAGTGCGTGCCAGGGAGAGTTTGTGTCTGCACACATGAAACACTTCCTCGCTGCAAGTCAAACAGCAGGACACCACCTGCACCTCTGCGTGTGTGCATACAAAAAAAGCAGGCAACATCCAGACACAAAGCAAGGAATAAAACCCCCAAAACTTACTCTCCTTCTGCACCACTAGCTATAGTTCTACTGTAACAATACTCAGTAATTTTCCATTAACTTTCTTTCTTTTCTTCCTGACCTCAGGCCTTCTAACATTATTAGAACACAGTAATTTAAAATAAATTAGCCCAAGCCAAAAACTAACTGTAGCTGCAACAATGAAAAGGAGCCTTGGGGAGCTCTCAAGCAGGAGTGGTAAGGAAACAACTGACAGCTGGAGGCCAAAAGGAAGGGAGGCCAAAAGCACAGTTGGGCATGGTGGGGGTGAAATGTGTCATATACAGAGACCATAACCAGAGACAAGTTGAGGTCAATCAGCCCCAGCTACTCCAATGCCCAAAGTGCAGACTATCCTTGCTCCTCTGACTTCAGTATGCTGTCATCAGGGGACACATACAGTCCACAAGGTCCTCTTCAAAAGACAAGGCTTTAAAAGCACTGATTTATAGATTATGGCATGCTTTGAATACACTTTTTAAAAAAAAGCTTTAGAAAGACATAAAACTTCAAAATTGATATTTGAAGTGCTCAATCAAGACGGCTGCATTTGGATTTTGATTTCAGCCTGTTTTTCCAGCCTTGCTTCTGTATGTTTTAGCAATCCTGTGTGCCAGGCTTGCAGGATACCGTGGCTGCTGAGAAATCAGACCTGGATTTCGTAGTTCAGACCACTCCTTTCATGCAGAAAACACAAACCACCAGAGCTGAATCCCTTTTGAAGCCTTCACTGGCCAGTCCCCAAAGTATACATGGAAAGCAGTCTGTCAGCCTTGTCCTCAGGTGGCTGCAGTGTGGCACTGCCATGTCAGGGCCCAGGACTGTGGCTTGACAAGGGCATGGAAAGATGAGGTGCAGAGGGAATTGGTGCTGTAAGCACTGCAAGGCTGAATATCATTTCCTACACAATGGAGAGCTGCTTTGTGCCATGAGCAGTGTCCAGGGGCCTCCACAGCTTTGCAGACAGCCCTGGCTTCGATCAGACTGGGTAAATGCTGGGAAGAGCCAGCTGACTATGAGTCAGGACTGCTGATAGACCAACAGCACTGCAGTCAGCTGAAAGTCAGCACTACTCAAGTTAGTAGGAGCAGACTTAAAGCTTGAAAACTGGTTCCATCCTCAGATATATTGAACAATTCCACTTCTTTGTGCACAGACATTTCTGCTGGCTCTTGGGTTGAGCTTCAGCTTTGCTGATCCCATTAAAAGCCCCAGGCACCTGCACCAAGAACTTTCTCTCCTGTGCAACAAGAGTAAAAGAGTGAGTCATAAACTCAGCCCTAGAGCTGACTGCAGAAGTGCCATCCATAGCACAAAATGTGAGCTTGTTTCTAATGCTCTTCACGTAGCATAAGCTCCTACTTTGATTAACCAACTGCAGACATTCAGTCTGAAGAGGGAAGTGAGACTTTGGACATCAGGCATTTTGTGTTTTCTAGGAAGTTTATACCAGGAAACTTATACTGTACCTGTACCACTTCCATCCAGTCGTTCTGAGCTCATTGCTGTGTCAAAAGACTCTCTGGGAGTTGTGTCATTCCCAAGTTTCTGAAAGAGTGAGAAAAGCTCTTAGACTAGCAATATATCTGCAATTAATACAACTCAGTGGTCCTGTTAAGAAAAACCCTCTAATTTGGAAGCCACAAGGCAGAGAAATCAGTGATAGCAAGAAATGGTGCATTCTCTCTCTTTGTTTCAGATCTTGGAGAGCTAAGTGGGAAGGAAACTACCCTGATTAGTACCTAACACTGCCACATGCCTATCAGAGCTGCAATGACACACTGCCTCCTATGTGACAGGTCTCCTACCATAGCTCTGTATCTCAAAACTTCTTGTTTGAAATAAAAACCTTTTTCTGAAGATCTAGATTTTGAATATGAATGCTGAATTGATCTTATGCTCTCCTACACAGAATAATAACTTCTTATTTTAGATAAAACTGCAACTATGGAAGTAGCAGTGCTCACATATTTACAGGATTCCCCTAAAAACCAACAGACCTTATTTACTGAAATGTTTTTAAAGCTACTCAACACTAGCACTGCTGGGTGCTCAGCACCTCAAAAGAAAGGGGACTTCTGGTTTATGTGCTGATATTTTGCCTCTCTTCCATTGTCAAAAATAGGTTTCCTAACATCTTGGTCTCAAAAAAAAATAAACTCTAGAGACTTTTGTCATGTTATAGCTAAGTGAGGTTGAAACCTGTGTATTCATCAGGAAAAGCTTAGATATGCAGCATTTTTAAAAGAACCAGCCTCCTTTTACCTGCTACCAAAGTCAAAGCTTAGGCAGAAGGACAAATGAGAGAATTCAAAAAAAAGCACATAGAAGTAGGTGCAGGATACACTAAGAGAGAAAGCCTTATAAAGATAAGACTAGGGATAAAAGTGAGATTTTTTTTAAATTATAAAAGTAGGGATAGACTTCTGCAGGCAGGCAGCTTCAATCTTGATCTTTATTTGCTATTTCAAGAGAGTCAGTGAGGAAAATGACTTAAAGCAAATTATTTGTTCTGATGACCACTGCATTTGGTTATATACCCACGCATACGTCATGCTGATGTGTTCAGGTCACTGCTACTGCTCCAACACCAACTCTGACTGTCCCTCCAATAGCATTCAGAAATCTCCACCATGTGCCACATGGTGTACAAGCATGATCACTGCCCTTTGGGGATTACGACCTGAAAGACTGCTAAGTATAGCATGTAGTTAAAAATGGGACAACAGGAAACGTAGGAGGGAAGAAAATGGTTACAAGTAGCAGGAGTACATACCTACTACAGAAAAATGGATGAATTTAGAGTGAAAGCAGTATTTTAAATACAAGCATCAAGAAATGATCTCTAAATATCCATGCTGCCTGTGTGCCTTTCCCAGGCATTTCAACAGAAGATGATTTTGGGGAGTGATGCAGAAGACAGTGTAGTTTGCCTTACAGATTTAGTGATACCTCCACTTTGCTCATGTAATTTCACAGTTCCAAAAACAAAGCCTCTCTTCAATACAACAGAGACAATGGAGATGCTGAGTGTCTGCCATTCCTGTATAAGACCTGACAGGATGATGCTATCTCCCAACCTCTCCTCTAAGAACAGGTGAACACTTAAAATGGCACACTGCATTAAGAAGGGTGCTATTAGAATAATCATTAAGCTTCCTGTGCTGTAAAACTACCCTGAAGTCTTCTGGACAGATGACCTCTAGAAACACTGTGACTTGTAGGGCCAGAATATTTAGCTATGGTGTCCATACAGACAAAACAAAGTCACTTCCAAAGACAGCAGAAACATTAGGGCTTTGTGTCACTGGGCAGAAACTCAGGGGTTTTTTCCCATTTCTTGACTGACATTGATATTTTGGCTAAATTCTCACCTGTTCACCTCCTAAAGTTACACGTTTTTCTGTAAGACTGTCTTGGCTATATATTTTTACATTTTCACTCTCCTTTTGCTGGATTTTTCTTCTGTAGCTTGCAAAAAACCACCTTTTTTTGCAAAAATCTTTTCATGGAATGCAAATTCTCATGAACTTTCACTGAGAAGCTAATTTTCTTATGTAAATACTGAAGAGAGATGCTGAACACTTAGCTACAGTAAATGACTTAGGAGAGCTGCATAACTGTATGAAACTAATTTCACTGTAGTTCCTTCCTCCCTCTCTAGTTATGGGACTACTGGGGAAATATGACCATGTACCAAGAAAAGTAGAAAAGCCAGTGCTGGCACCTATTAGTGTAGTACTTAAAAATGCAATTAGGATGTGAGCATGTTTGGCTACCTACTGTACACACATTACAAACAGTTTATGGTCTCCAGACAACACTAAACACTGGCTGCAAAAATTTACCCTGAGGACTCAGATCAATGCAGGTGAATTTATGATGTAAATAAATAAAGCCCAGGCTGTATTTTTAATAGGAATTCGTGCAAGGCTGGGAAACATTGAAGAGTTGGGTACCACTGAGAGGGAATAAACAGGCTATGAATGAGGGTTTCCTTGTGGGCCTTGCTCCAGGTACTTAAAAATCCAGTGTGTAACACTAGATGGAGCTAAAAGATCTATTTATGTGTGCCTTGAGGCAGCACTGAGCTGCAAATACTTGACTCTACAATTAGTGCCAATTCCCACGTTGTATTCTAAGCATAAGAAAACAAAAATGCATTTACCATCTTTCCATCTACTCTGCACCTGCTCGTGACTTATCTGTAACAAGACTGTGGTAGGGTATGAATGAAATAGTAAATTCCTTCTGGCTTTGTTTTCATGTAAAATAGCTCAGAATATGAGCAGCCATCTGTACCTTACAGGAAAATACAATTTTCTATCATACTGAAATTCTGATAAATTTGAAGATGTTACAGAACTTGATATCATAACCATCCTAAACAATGTAGCAGCAGGATGCTGTCTTCTGCAGCTCAAGTGTCAGGATACTGTATGATTTTCACCTTCATGAGTATCATGAATAAAAGTGCAAACCTAAATTATTTGATATTGTGATGGATGAAGTATGTGAAAAATGCTTTTGAACAGCAGTTCAAACTTGTGTCTTCTGAGCAACATTAAGGATAGATAACTCAGTACTCTGCTGTGTACAGATTCCTAGCTCAGTTCAGTTTAACTGTCACTCTTTTATATATGTATATGTATAAAGACATAGTTTTGCATTCCATATATATAAAACTGTACAAAAAATCAGATCAATAATATTATTTTCTTGTAATTTAAACCTGAAATAAGAGGATTAACCTTTCCAGCCAGTAAATAAGTTAAGTGTGGTAAAAAAGCCACCCCAAAACCTTGGAATAGGCAACATCAACTTTTCCTTCTGAAGGATGAAAATAAAGTTTCCAATTAATGTTATGAAAGCTCACCAATTGAAGAAGACTTTTACTTTTCCCACTTATAAAAAAAATTACACATGCTAATATTCTACCTCAGTCATGTCCTTCCAGATTTGACTCACTGTAGATAAGTGTTGAGAACCCAAAGAGCACAAATCATACACAATTATGCACTTGTAAAAATTCATATAATCTGGAATATCATGGTATTTTATAAATTACAGGCAGGGCATAATACTCTTATTTAAAATCATATGGCATTTTATTTGAAAACTTGGTGCTTTACAAGTCAATGAGACTATTCATGCACATTACTTAATACCAATGAGAAAGGAGGGAATTGGTCATTCTTTAGAAAAATCATTTTTGCACTGAGGATCCCTTTAATGATCCATAGACAACTGCATTAATTCAAATCTGCTTATGACAAGATTCTGGTGTCTGCAGGAACTGCTCACACATCATGGCAAGCACTGTAAGCCTATGAAGAAAGGTAAAAATGGACTTTGGGTGCCTTGCTTGGCCACAGCAAGACGACTCTGTATGTGTTAAAGGAAGGAAAACACAACAAAGCACGAGATGAGCTTTGTTGTAAGGTAACACCTTTTAAATTACAGGGGACAGTGATGGCAAATGGAGAACATCTGAGTGCCCTGCACATGGAAGAGGAGGAGAGAAGTGAAAAAAGGCTGATTCTTTGGTACTTGTGAAATATGCCAACTGCAGCTGGCAGGAAGCAGAGGATAATAATGGGGAAGACCAATGGCAAATGGGCATCAGGCAAAAAGGCCAGCACAGACTGCTTTGGAGGAACGCAAGGATATTCCACTCTGTACATTTGCAGAGTGAAGCAGAGTTCCTGCTCAGGATCAGCACTTCACAGAAAAGAAAATTACAGAGAGCAAAGGGAATCTGGACAGACAATTGGAAATAATTTTTTTAACAGGTTACTTTCTTTCATTGTTAGTATTTGAAATATATAAATCAAAGACATAAAAATAATTAGGTATGGTACAAAAGGACATAAAAATTAAAAAGTGCAACAAGAAAAGTATATGCCAAATATTGTAAGCAGTGACTGGTAGCCAGATTTACTTCTCTGCATGGAATATATAATTTAATATACAGCAGACCTCTCCATCTGTCTACATCATTTTCTGAAAGAGAAGAGTGCAGCCAGCCACCACTGTAGTTAACTCTGCCACATACCTGAGGTACTGGTGTGCAAGGGGCACACAGTAAGAAGCCTGTCCTAGTTTTACCTTTTCTGAAGCAATTCCAGATTGCACTGTGAACAAGCCACACATCATATAGAGTGGAGATACTGAGCTGGGCTTACTAGTTGGGCCCAAGTTATTCTGTGATATGTGCAAACAATTATATGTCCTCTTCTGTGTTGGTGATAGTCTGACATCAAGTGCAAGGGCAGGCATCACTCCCTCCCCAAGGGGAGCGAAAGCCCAGGCTTAAGGGTGCATCTCCTGCTCCACATGTGCAGCCTGTGCCTTGGCCAGGCTGTTTGTTGTTCAACCACCACAGCAGAGAGCAATCCTCTTGCAGGAACACCACAATCCCAGCTGGAAAGCAGGACTGATGTGTCAAGCCCCCACCACCAACCCTTGCAGTCCCAAACCACCTCTCCTTGAAGACACACAGTTTTGCTCTTTTTTTTAACAACTCAAAAGAAATCAAATTGCCTTCACCTTTTGAGCAGAGGCTGCTCTCTTCTCCTGCTTGGCTTTCATCTCTGCTAGAAGTCCACTGCCCATCACTTGCACACCGTACCTCCGGCCTCCCTGGGGGCTTCCCTTGCTGTCACCCCTCTCAGCTTTTGCCACATCATCTGTCTGCACCTCCTCCAGTGAGTCTGGCGTCTTTAATTCCTCGGATCGCTCTGCGCCACCGTTCTGCTCTGCAGGCTTTGCCTCCTTCTTGCTCGTGTCTAAAGCTGGGCTTTTTGCAGCAACCTTGGGAGAGGAGGGCTCCTCTGCCACCGACACAGTCTGGGGGCGTTCGGATTTGGAGCCTCTTGATTTGATTAAGTTAAGGAAACCACTCTTTCTCGAGTCCCTTTTCTTCTTCTCATCACCTGCTTCACTGTGCTCGCTGCTGTCTGAACTTTTAGTTGATGGCCTCCTAAAAAAAGACACAAACATTTCAAACTTTTCTCCACTCCCCTCCTCCTTTTTTAAAACAGTATCTAACACATTCTTCCAGGCAAAGCAAATCTTTTATATGACCCATATATTGCCCTAGGCCCAATCATTACCTGGTGTCTCTATATTAAAAACAGGACAACTAGCATTGATCATATCTTGAGGATTACTGTACTGCTTTGTGCAGTTGTTTCATCTGCACTGAGAATCCAGCTGTTTCTAACACCAGACAGCTCTAGCCAAGCTGTCTGTGCACATATATATTGGGTTTGCATGGCCAGGTTTTGGTAGCAGGGGCTCTACAGGAGTGGCTTCTGTGTAAGGAATCCTCCTGCTGAAGAGGAAGGAGCAGCAGAGAATGTGTGATGAACTGATGGCAGCCACCATTCCCTGTCCCCTGTGCTACTGGGGAGGAGAGGGTAGAGAAAATCAGGAGTGAAGTTGAGCCCTGGAAAGAGGGAGTGGTCGGGAGAGGTATTTTTAAGATTTGGTTTATTTCTCATTATCATAGTCTGATTTGATTGGTAATATATTAAATTTATTTTCCCCCAGGTTGAGTCTGTTTTGCTCATGACGGTAACTGGCAAGACAACTCTCCCTGCCCTTATCTCAGCCCAAAAGCCTCTCATTATATTTTCTCTCCTCTGTCCAGCAGGAGGGGAGTGATAGAGCAGCTATGGTGGGCACAGGGTCAACCCACCACAACATACAATTTCACTGTTTCCAGAGCACACTGCCTGTGGTTTGTATCTGCCCATTGGTTAAAGGAGAAGAACTGATCTAGGCACACGTTTAACACAGCTTTTGGGAGATCTTGTTCCTTAAGGGCCCTGCTTGAAATAGGAACTATCTGGCACAGCCACTTCCTCTCAGTAAAGAATACAGAGGACACTTTTACAGAGCAGATGCTTATCCTCAAAAAAAAAAAAAGCCACAAAACCCATAAGAACAAGCAAGCAAAACCAATCCCTAAAGAACCCACCTGTCACTAAGATTTCCTAAAGGCATCTTCTGAGCAGAGTATTCACACTTAAGGGCAAAGCTGAGCACATACACATTTGCATAAAAGCATAAAAGCACCCAAACTGGGAAGAGAGCCACTGGTGTCCTAAATAAAGATCCTCAGCAAAGAGCATGGCCAGGGATGGGTAAACAGGGATGGTGCAAGTTCACAGGGACAACTGAAATGAGCAGCTGGCAGGCACCCAAGGGAAGCACAGGAGAATGCAAGCCTGTGAGCATCCTGAACTTAACCTGCTTAGGACATTTTTCAAAGCTAACATAATTTCATGCCTCCACATAGTATATCACACATGGCTTCACGTGTCACTATAGATATCTGTAACTCATAGTGACTTCAGAACATTTGCTTTTCCTGGCACAACTATCTACCAGTCAACAGTTACTGTTTTCCTTAATGGCTGCCACATTCAGCACAAAAAGGGTCATTCCAAGTTGCCTGGAAATCACCCTTGCTTTCTCATTTAGTTATGGAAATACTCTGTGTGTGCACGTGCACAAACATGCATGAATTCAAGAACATCTATGTGCATGGTTCTGTAAACACACAGCCAGCTCCAAAGCAACTGCTTAAGCTCTATAACCCTTATATAAAAAAGGAGACATCTTTCAGATTAATGTTTTGCTTAAACCTGGAATACTACAAATTGGTGAAATGAAACACATCTTTCACACATTTCAAAACCAGCATAAATCTACTGACAGCCATGAAAACACTGTATCCAACAGCACTCCTCACTAGAGAGAAACACCCATGTGTACAATGAGAACTGGGGAGGCTCTCAGTCAATACAAAGCTCTGCTTCAGCTCTAACGAGCCTCACTGAAGGGTTAAATGAAGTCAACTGAATTACAAAAATATGCAGTAGTCATTAAACCCCCAAACATGGTATAGTAAAGCAATTTATTTCAAAGTAGCCACTTTTAAGGGCAGGTAATTGAATTTACAATGTCTTGATTACTAAGGTATTTTCTGACTTTGACAACTGCAACCCTGGATATTGGAACAGGAGTCAAACACAGCTTGAAAGTGCTGCTTGCTCAGCTATTAAGATGGATTGTTTTTTAAAATAACTTCTAAAAAAATTTTTTTAACTTACTTTGAATCCATTTTTGTCACTTTCTTAGTGAAAAATTCATCCACACCTTCATCCACTCTCCCCATGAGGCCATTCTGATCCCCTTCTGGTGGTACTCCAGCAGACACCTGACAGAAGAAAAAATTCTCTCTGGTATATAATTCAGGCATGTTTGCTCCAGTGATAACAATTAAGAGTTAAGACATTAGAAAAATTATGTGTGCCAACCAAAACTCAGTGCAGACAACAGAATCACCACTGGAATTCTCCCTCTAGCCAGGCCAGCTGATGCATTACATCAAATTCAAAGTAACAGAAAACACCAGTGACAAACTGGATGCTGCAATGCATGAGGCCAGGAATCAAATGCCTTGGGCTTGAGAGAAAAGAGCACTAGGTCAGTCAGACAAGCAAAAAAACCCAGGAAAAATAAATCCTGATCAGGTGGTGACCTGAAGAGAAAGTATTTTCAACAGCCCGTTGTTTCCCTATTTGGAGAAAAACCTATGTTCTGGATTTTGGACTTAAGAAATTTAGAAACAGAGCTCCAGCAGGCTAACAGAGCCTTTTATAATTCATTCAGTCTAGCACTTCCAAAAACAGCGACTCTAAATACAGAATCAGGTATTCCACTTAAGGAACCAAACACAGACTTTTTTGCTCAGTGTCTGAAAACAGCAAACTTGCTCCCCATCTTTGATTTCAATGCCCACATTTTGAAATGGGTGACCTCAGGCATATAAACCAGGCTGCCTTTGAAATACCTGCCAACCACAAAGGCCCTGTGAAGATTAGCTGGTGACTCTGCAGCCTCCTGAAGATTAAACAAGCAGTCTCCTGGGAGGATTTCTCATGTGGTCTAGCTCCTGTACCTGGCTTTGATGTGGAAAAGCTCTATTACCAGTAAAGAGACTTCCTTTAATTTAAATGCCACAAACCTTTTAGATGACTACAGAGGACACCCCAAGACCCAACCTAGTTGTATTCTTGGTAGTGCTAGAGACCAGGACACAAAATAACAGGGTTTGTTATTTGAAACAATTCAAATCAAAGAATGTCCTAGTTGCCACCATAACTCAAGAGTAATCCCAATTTCTCTTCTGATGTGGAATACAAACTCTTTTCTATGCTTCAATACTCTTAAAAGCTGCTATTAATATCAAACCCAGTCTCATTAAGTCAGGAAAATGGGCTTCATATGAACCAATTGACAAAGCCATGAAACTTTTTACTTTCCATTCCTGAACCCTCTTATTTTTGTTATCAAAGA
The DNA here is from genome assembly GCA_013398275.1 of Promerops cafer. NCBI lineage: Eukaryota > Metazoa > Chordata > Aves > Passeriformes > Nectariniidae > Promerops > Promerops cafer. The sequence goes on along the minus strand of VZSE01012611.1, from coordinate 1,927,601 downwards.
TAATAGTTAATATTTTATTGATACCTGCTGTAGCAATCTAATACTGATCTGAAAGGAGCCCACCTGGTAATGAATGTTTTGTTGCCAGCCAAACTGGCAACAGATATTCTATAAAGAACAGTTCTATTCTAAATTAGCACAATGATTTATCAGATCTCCAACTTTGGTATGTTCTGTAGAGAGCTTGTTTAGCTGGAACACCTCACAGTAGGCAGGAGCACACATGCCTTCATCTGGCTTGGTCTCAGTCACAAACCCCTTATCACTGGCATCTCAACCAAAACACAAAATAAAAGCAAATGACACATTTTAACAGACATGAGAAACCACTTCATATTGATACTGTAGTCCTCCAGATAGTAGGGATAAACATGGAAGTATCAAAAGCAAGAGCATCTCCTGAAGGGGAACTAAATTCCAGGATCCAATGATCTACAGCAAATGAGAAGATCTACCTCATAAAGAGAAAACAATTTGCACGTGAAACAGTGGCAAGTTCCTAAAAAATCACAAAAGATGTACAGAAATGTTGAGGGTCTAATAAGGTCCTCAAGGCACAGGATATTCTTATAGCTGTTTATTGTAACACCTTCTAGTACCAGCATTAACTGTAAGACTGAGCTCTGGTTTAGTCTGTGTTTTACCCTCCTAACTAAAACAAAAAAAAGTGTTAGGTCTTCATTTGTCCTTTTTAATCTCTTTTTTTAGCTGAAGTTTAAAAGCAATCATGTTTCTTTGTTAAGGAAAAAACTGGCTTTGAAGCAGAAATAAATAAGATGACTCACAATCTCTTTCATACATTAGAGATTCATATCTTTTGCTGTACTAAATCTTCACACATGAGGGAAGAACTCATGAGGTTAAGATCTCACAAAAATCTAAATTATAAACAACTGTTTTATCATTTTGCTTCAAAGTTAAAGCTACTTGGGAATAGATGGTTTTGAGTTTTTCTTTTTTTCCCTCTCATTTTCCCCCTCTCTAAACACTCATCCCAGTAGAAACTCTGACAAAACTATAAATATTTCTTCTGCCCGCCCACCCAATTCAAGTTAAAAGTTTGTTTCTCTTTTTTCTCCATTTTCTCCTTTCTTTTCTTACATTTTTTACCTTCCAAAGAACAAATCTGTTTTCCAGCAAAACCAGAGAAGTACAACTATGATCATCTGAGACCCCTTGAATTACTAAATACAGATAATGGGAACAACAAACAACCCAACAGAGCTGCTTTAAGCAGCAGAAAAGGTCAAGATTTTGCCTCTCACATTTCAAGTGCTTTCCCTAAGCACTGCTTTCTGTGTTCTTGAAGTGGCAAAACCAGCAGCAAATCAACTCTGCAAGCAATGTCACAGTCCACTCAGGACTCTGACCTCCAAAATCTGGCTGTTTCATTTTCAGAAGCATCAAAACAAACATCTTAAGTCCTTAAAAAATTTGTTTGGACTCATTTTGAGGTCAGAACCAGTAAGGAACGAAATGGTTCATAAAAACAAGACAGGGACAAATGAGTCTAACTAAAAAAAGCTCCTTTCAATTCCTGCAACTAAATAAACTCCCAATTTCCTAATTAATTCAATATGGACGAGCATTCCCACAACACTGCACTGTCATGGGAAGTAAGACTTCTCTACAAGGAGTGACCTTTTTGTTGCTGCTGAAGAAGATACTGCATGTCCTAGTTCCATGCCTGGTAGCGAAGCACTTGCCCCTCCCACGCCCCCACTCCTTCCACCTCCCTGGACGCGCTGAGTTTGGAAGCAACTGGGAAAACATGTGCATTCTGCAGCAGTGGAACTGGGAGAAGTAAACACAGATGTGTTTTCACTACATGGAGACAAGTCCATTCTTCTGCTACCTCTAACCTCCCCAGTGAAGCACAAGGGAACGGGAAGTTGGCTTGAATACTCCCTTTGCTTGAACGTTTCTCCCTTTCCAAGTGGTACAAAAGGCACTCCACTGCCTGATACGGTCTTTTCCAACATTAGGGAAATGTCAAGGGTCCTCTCAATTGGAAATCCTCAGGAAGCAGAAGAGGCCACAGGCATTCATTATGAGGCAGCCTAACACAGAGAGGCAACGGCTGCCCCTTGATAGGGCTACTTATATCAGCTGTGCTCTGTTGCTGGGAGATAACTCTGTAACTCCTCCAGATCTGTCCTTACATACCCCAAGGACACACCATCACAGAAATAAATCTTTACTGATGCAGTGTGCCAAGGAAATGGAACTGTGGGAACTCCATGCACGTATATTGAGTTCACACCAATGCCTTTCGTGAACAGACAGTGCTCTTCTGTTTTGCCTTTCTAAGGCAGGCTCCAGCATGAAAAGCAGATCTGTGACGATGCAGATTTGCTGGCCCAAACACTATCTACAGTTTAGGAGCTGTGGGAAGCTGGGTGTCACAGAGTAGCTCCTCTGAGAGCTGATAGAGAGAAGAATTCATGCCAAGTTACCACATCTTAATGCAGGCAGAAAAAAGGATTAAGACTTAAAAACCCCTTGCAATGTAATTGAAAAGTCTCATGATATTTTGTGCATTTCCTGTGAAAGCTCCAACCACCTCCAGAAACTGCTTTCATGAAAAAAAAAAAACAAAAGCAAAATAAAAAAGGATAAAACTTATCCTGGATTTATGCTGTGTCATACAAGACAAAAAGCTTATAATAGGGATAGCACACTGAAAGACATGAATACCAGAAGAAAAATTAAGTAGTTGCTTATGGCTTTTACACCTTCAACCATTGTCCTCATAACACTGCAAGACCTGACTCATGGAAAAAAGCAATCCACACATGACATTGCCAGCAATATTTTAATGTAGACTCACTGCTGCTTGGCTGGGCTGCTGCTTTTTATTCCTTTTGGGCCTTAATTTTGTAAAGTGTTCCAGTTTCCTTCCTTCTTCTGAAGGCAGCTCTGAAATGAATCCCGAAGTTCGTTTGTCCGGCCTGCTGGAAGGAAATGGTGGGTCTTCTATATGGATAGGTACTTCTTCCAGTGCTTTATCTAGATCAAATTCCATTTCTAAGAGAAATCAAAACTTTCTAATTAGATTTAACATGATATTTAAAACAAAAGACAATGCCATTCCTCTTTTTGGTGGCAAATAATTACAAGCACATTCAGAGAACTTAGCCACAACGTCTCTGTGAGCAGACAGAGCACTGTGAGCAACTATTTATTATCAAACACATTAGCAAAGTCCCAAAACAAAGCAGCCAGTGGGGGCCACAAATGCAATCCAGAGGGAGGGAGAATCACCTGTGCATTTCAATGAGGAGCCATCTAGAACCACCTCAGGCAAGCAAAGAAACAAAATGATTTTAAGGAATTCTCACTTACCAAAAGCTCTGGACACTGGCCGGAGCATTCTACTGTGGATGCTTTTCCTTTTTGATTTAGGAGTCATCTATCAACACAAAACAAAATAAAAATTACTTTAAGGGACAAAAGAAATTACAACAAAACAGTTTTTCCAGCCTATGAACCATTTAAAGATCTGATTTTATTTAACACCAGAAGGGAATAGGTTTTTTTCCTCCCTCTCTCATACATTCATAACTTTTCCTAAATTTACATTTTGTTTAACTGACTTTGAACAAAACCACAGAGGTAATTCATTTTTCCCACTAGAAGTGCAAGCTGCACACAGGATGATTATTGAAATTGTCCAAGCATTAACTCTTTGATCCCCAATTATAAAACAAGGGAACTATTAAAATCTCACCTCTGCAGAGATCAATAGGGACTCATTTAAGACTTAATTACTTTGTCCAACATTGCAGTGAATGACAATACCAGGAATAGTCTAGCCCTTGTTCTGGCTTTTATTTTTGATACAAAATACACTTCCTCAGTTTATTTGTTAGTGGCATGTTACTGGGAATCTACGCTTCTGGACATCACCACACAGCTCACCGAGCTTCCCTAGGAAAATGAGCCTTGGAGAATACAGCCCTTCTTCAAAAAGAAAACCACCACGTCAGTGTTGGCAGTATCTGTAGCAAACACATGACCTCCCTGGACTTTAGACACATTGAGAAGAGGTGGAAAGTTCAGCATACGTTCAACACAGCTACTGCATCAAGTGCTATTAGCCTTCTGATCTTCATGTTGGCAAAAAAAAATATGTATGTCGCCTTAAGAGTGCAAATACGCAGACTTAAGACTCGGGTTTGCTCTTTTTGGAAGAAAGTTGTCTTTCTTGTCTTGACTGAAGCCTTCTGAAAGTTCGCATGGCGAGAAAGACAGTTTTGCTACAGGAAATGGATGCATCACCAATTCCAAACCTCTTAACATAGCTCAGCATTGTCAGACTTTTTGTTTAAAAGTTGTCCCGCAGGTTTTCTCAAGAGTTAATTTAAAATCACTCAGCTTCTATAAAGTTGGGCTCCTTTTGTGGTAGAGTTGTACATGCTGGCTTTAGTGATACCATATACTTCCATTAACTTGCTAGTCTTGAAGCCTAGTGACTTCAAATCTAGCAGCTTCAAATCCTGGAGTATCAGTCAGCAAGCTGTTATGGCTTGCCACTCATTAACAGAATTGTTAATCAAGTTTAGTAGTATCAATTTTACATCAGCCAGAAAAGACACAGTTGGCATTAACATTTCAGACAAATCATTAACTGTTTAAGGCAAACATTTGCTAGTTTTTATGTATGGAAAGTTCTGTGCACAGACTCGCATGTGCTGAATTCCTATTCCCAAAGTAGTCACGAGGATCATTACACCACTACTCACATGCTCAGGGTTATGACAGATTTTTGTGACAGGACAGCTATTACCCACATTCCCAAGACCAGAAAAGGACTTGAAGACTACAGAGTGGGCAGTGATAGCACTGCCTGGGCAACAGAGCTCTGCTTTTATTGACATGTACATTGGTGAGAAAAAAAGATACCTTCAACTGTTGCAGATTTCCACTTCCACGTTTGACAGCCATCAGTAAATGACACAGTAGTTTCGAGACCAGCCAGGAAGAAGTTTGCCACCTGAGCAGACTTACGCTGACACTAATAAGCAGGCAAAGTGTTGCTGCATCAAAAGGTCAGACACTGCTTTCAGAGTTACCAATAAATTAAATACAATGGATTCAATGGCGAGTGGCTGGAGAAGTGCTGAATTTTTTCAGCCAAAAGTGCAGTGGACTGTGCAAGAAGCAGCCTCTGAATGCACACCTCAACAGCTGTCCAACCATCCCCCAAACCTGAAACAACCAAAGCATTCGCACCTCATGTAAGAAAGAGTTGAAGCAGCTCAGCATTTGGGGGACAGCAATTACAAGTCACTATCAGTAGTCCTGGTTTCATTTCCAGACATAGCCCATTTCTCTTGTTAAGGTATATTCACAGGCATTTCGATCTGTTTCCTGATTTTTTGGGGTGGTGTGACTGGAAGTTACATGTAGTATATACAGCAATTCCTGTGCTAAGGAAGATCAGAAGGGAGGACAGAAAGCAGGGCTGATGGAAGACCCCTGGTCACTCAGCAGCTGCACAGCCACGGCCAGTGCTCTGAGTGGATGAACACAGACAAGCTGAGAGCTGCCTCAGCCCAGGGCACCGATGCAAAACAGCACAGGTCAAGTTTTGAGGTTCCTGGAATGCTCCAAGTAATTCTCCAACAGCCAGGAACAGAATGATTTAATTTTCCTTCCCAGACAAAAAAATGACCCTGCAGAGCTTGTGCTGATGACCATAAGCCAGTCTCTGCAATAACTCACTGTCAGCTTGGCATGATCCATCAGCAGCTTGGTGGCTGGGGATAAAGGCAGAGGGATAGAGATGCTTCCCATTTGCTTTAACAGCATGAATAACAGCTCCACATACACTTTTATTTGAAAACCTTCTGTTTTCTAGCCTGTTTAGGCAGTGCACAGATGAAAGGCTTCTTGCCAAGTGAACTTTCTAGATCACACGCAGAGCAAAATGGGTCAAAGCATTAATTTAAATAGGCCAGTGTGCTCTTTTACAAAATATTAGGCTTAATCTCTGCTTAACATCTCAGCCACCACACAGTCTGCTACAGCAGCAGTGCACATGTCATTGCTAGAGGAGCTATCTGAACTCCCCAGCCTAAGCCCCATTTCCTAGATTTCAAGGAAGCAGTTCAGCTTTGGAAGAAGGATATCTTCTGCCTTCTCACCACCTCTGGCCCCACAAGCACAATGTGGCTCTGGCCTTATGTTTCCCTTGTGGCCTTTACAGAGGAATAGCTGTTAGTATCACCCCCTCTCATACACATCTTCCACAGACTTTCCATTCTAGCACACCATCTCCTGAATTCTTCCTTGTTTTGCCTACTTTTCCATGAGCACGTTGTAGGCTGCTTGGCAGAACAGATAGAAATATTAACTGCATCTCTGGAATTTCAGAGGATCTCTTGGAAGTCTGCATGCACCTATGCCACTGATACCTTGGGAGATGCCTCCATGAATGTACCCTTCTGCAGTAGATCTGGGCCAGCAAATCTCTACCACACTTCCAAATAAGGGCTTATTTACACACAGTCATGTATCCTTGCTAACTTTAAGCTCCCAGGATCTCCTCCCGTGATCACTTTTCCAGATTCCTCCTTTCTGACTGCCTTCCTCACAAAACTATCTGAGCTCTCTGGAGTTTTCTGAAACTGTATTACCAGCTGTGGAAGAACACTAGTTCCTTGGGAATTAAAAACGACAATTGAAATCGTTCTGTTTTGAATGCTAGAAAACAATGTACTTTCAGAAACACGATCTCTCCGTTTTATACAGATAATTGAAATATATCCTCAGTGCCAAGGGATATGCTTATTTCCATGTTTTTCTCCTCCTACTTCAAAGTAATTTATATTCAATCCTATTAGATACAGAGATGCTCTGTGACCCTCCTGTCACTTCCCTTTCAAAAGATTTCAAACAAACTAATGAACAACTTGCTGCTCCCTCTTGAAATTTATCTCCCCAACCAGTCTCCCTTCACCATATGGGTTTTCAGCTTTGAGAACATGTTAAGGACTGTTCTTTCATTAAGCTCTATGATGCTTGAATATAAAACCAAATAAACAGATTTTCCTTCTGAGCAGTAATATTTGTGCTTGTACGTCCAACATCAGCACTCTGCTTTGGTTTGGTCTTAAAACCAAGGAATCTTTAAACTCAGATGCTACATTAGCTGAACCTTTTTGTAAATCCAATCTCTTTCCTGAACCACTGCCTATTTCATTTGTAGATGCAGATGGATGGCACTACAGTCTCCCAGGAGACTCTCAAGGCAGTACAGAGGCAAATGGAGCACAAAAACATAAACAAGTAGGCCAGAAACAGCAGAGCTAAAAAAATACTTACACTTGTACAGCAGAGAGTCTCCATGCAGCAAAAAAGAAAGAAAAAAGAATATGAATGGGGAAGACAAAGCAATAGCAGTTCTCAGGAAAGGAGGCAAAACCAGGAATCACCAAAATAAAGAAAACTAAAGCCAAAACATTTGGAAGTCTTAGCAGGAAAGGTGACATGCAAGGATGAGGTAAAAATCCCTTGTATTTGGAAGTGCTATACATTCTGTATTTCCAGAGGATAACCAGAGAAGTATGTGATATCTTGTTTGATCTATATTGGGACAAATTAAGTTTTTCTGACATTTGTTTCCAATGTACAGCACTCGCCAGTGGTGCCAACCTGCCACCTGCTGTCCCAATGTACTGTGGTTTTCCATTTTGTTGGCACCAGTAGTGAGGAAAAAAATGTAATTTTCTTATTTCCTAGTCTGAAAGAAGATTCTGCATTAAATTGCCAGTTTGTTGTGGTGTGCAAGCAAGCAAGGAAAATAAAACAAAGCTTCTCTTGAAGGAATGCAAAAGGATGGAAGTCTGTTCTCCTGAGGTTTAAATAAATCTAAACTAAAGCAACAGTATTTGTCCTTCCCATAATGAGGTTTAGAACCACAGACTTTCAAGCACTACTGGCACATGAGAAAGATGCTGTTTCATGACTAAAGCCCAACCTTTTCTCTTCCCTTCAAAAATTATAAGCAAAAAAAGGAAGCAGCACAGCCATCACAAGAAATGAAGCAATGCCAAATGCCATATCCCATCTCTTCTATGGCTCATGACCAACCATGCTCCTCCTGAATTTAGGGTTAGAAAAACAATTATTAGAAGTGTGGTTTTGTTTCCAAGTTGAATGGGAACTGCTGCTATAACAACACTGCAGATGTTAGGAGAATGTGGCAGTAGTAGTCATAGTCTGGATTAAACATCTTGCCAAGGAAGTGCTGCATGTTCTTGCACCCAGCTCTTCTCCTTTATTTTCCTGCTGTCCTCAGGGTTAGTTGTTTGCTTGTTGGGGTTTTGCCTCAGGGTTTTTGGGGGGTTTTTTTGTGTTTATTTTCTTTTACCCTCAGAAACTTTGGCTTTATGCAAGAGTTCTCAGCTAGCAGTGATTCAGGCAAACCACCTCATTGCTCTTGTTTTTGTATGCTATCCATGTACACATACACTCTCACTCAATTTCTCTGTCAGAATCTGTGTTCTCTCTTCTCTTTCCCATCTTCTACACTACCAATCACTACAGCTGCTCTGAGATTGCTGGAGAGATTGCAGAATCCATTGACAAACATCTCAAAAACTGAAACAATCTTAAAAAAAGTGCTCCTGCACACATCAAAAAATAAATCTGCAACACTGATTCTCTTTCAGACAGCATTTGTGGCAGTAGTTCAGCATTTTCTGTGTATTTAATGCATAGCCAGGAAAGTTATTTGTATTATATATGCAGCTGGAAATGTGATTAGGATCAAAGTGCAAAGTAACACACATAAATGGAAGCAATCCCGGGACTTGAGGGAGTTAACAGTCTATGGTCCTGATCCAACAAGGGCTTATGGAAACTCCTACCTTCCACACTTCAGTGATCTCCGACTACTGAGGCACTTAAAAGGTGCTAAACACCTTGGGTGGGGAGTAAGGAGGGAGAAAGGCACACAGCAGGCAACAGGTTAGACAAGGAAGCACCATTAAGCAAAGCAAAGACCAAGGCACTTGCCTGAAGCCACCAAGGAATCTGGCTGCTCTGCAGGGAACCTAATGCCAGTCTTCAGACCCTCGAAGTGCTACAGACCATGAGGCCTCTCAACCTTTCCCCTCTTTGTTTGCTCTCAGCATAATTGCAATATGAAGTGGTCTGCCTCCCAGTGTACACGGACCATCCCTGAAGATGAAATACCAACCCACAACCAAAAATCCCACGAAAATCAAACCCTAACAAAATGAGAAACTGCCATCGGGGAATTCTAACAATGTGCCAATGAGGTTTGAGATGTCATAAAAATATTTCAAAGGAACATATTTATCCAGTGCTATACTATTTCAGCTGTATGCATTTTGTGAGGTATGCCTTTTTAAGAAAGAGGCATAGGAAAACAAGGCATTTAATCACAAGTCCTGTTGTTTTCTTTTGCTGGAAGGAATTCTGACCTGTAAAGCTGCCATGACACCACTTCAGTCAACCAACGTTTCCCATGCTTCTTTTAGTCTGCTAACTACCCCTGACAGTGTCACACATGTGTTCTCTCATTAAAAAAAAAAAAAAAGACAAAAATTTCAGGTATACTTTACAAAGCAGAGCAGCAAATTGACCAGTTCTGGTTTTTGCACATGAAATCTTTGGACATGCAGGTATCTCACCATCTGTTTAGAAAACCTTAGAAACTAGAAAGTTGCTATTGCTTACTTCAGCTACTGAAGATTTTATGATGTGATTTCCAGGGTGAAACCTCCCATGTGGCTTCCCGAAAATTAGTGATGCACTTCCCACTAGCAGTAACAGCAACCTGAGCCACTGTCCTTAGAATCTGCCCCTTGAGTGCCATTGTCCTTGGAAAGTTAAATGCAATGCTAAAATCTATGACACCTAATGGAGTATTTTTCACTAGACAGGAGAGCAAAGCCCTGCACAGTCCTGAATGTAGGGGCTATGCTTTTTCATATCAGCAGAGATCTGGTCTGCACCTTCATATTTCAGAGTTCTGTACTCTATATGGAAATATGATAGATAGATAGATAGATAGATAGATAGATAGATAGATAGATAGATAGATAGAGAGAGAGAGAGAGAGAGATAAATAGTGTAAATAAATGTCATACAAATAATCCATATGTGAGTTTCAGGAGTATATTTGGTTATTTCCTTCTCTCCCTGAAGAGCTGAATTTCTAGAGAAGGAGCAGCTATGGTTCAGTATTAATTCAATTAGTCTCATATAAACCACCCTGACCTTTAGAATTACTTCGTACAGAAATATTTTCTGAAAGGAGTAGCACTGCAGTAAGATAAGCTCAGTAGATTTGCCCTTGAGCTTGTTATATTTTACTAGCCAAGAAACTTTTGCTTTTCTGCTTGCTGAGATGTGGTGCGTGTACTCTGATATTTCATCAAGCATTTCAGTATTTTCTTTTAATTAATAATTCTGCACTTGCATCTTTTGAGTCATGTAAAATTCCTGCTAATAAACATTCCTGCCTAAAAACAACCAAAGCTTTCACTATGAAGAGTGAAAAATCAGACACATGAATTAAACTGAGTGGTTCCTAAAACTATTAAACCAAATGTTTAATTCCATGCTCTGGATTAGTATCCTGCAAGGAATTCATGCTCACAACTATCACCTGCAAAAGAAAAAGCAATTCTCTATAGCATCAGTTCTGCTTTCTATTTGCTCATAAAGAGGCTAACATCTTCTACAGTACCTGCGTTTCAAGATGATCCAAGAGGATGGTTCCAACTACATTACTTTTGCTTTTATAGTTATTTTAGTTAAAAACTAAGTGCAGAACAGAGAGCTGCTGTGGGTCAGCTAGAACTAACTGCATCTTTAAGTCACCACAACCTCCTTGTTTGTCATTGTTTATTACCTTCAGCTGGCAAAAGCTGACCCAAAAATTACTTTGTTCATTACCTTATCTTCCATACATTAAGAATAAAAAGCTCTTAAGCTTGGCAAACATGCAGGGGTGGACAGCTTTTCAAGATAGCCTTAGGCAGTTCTTTAACAGCTACCACATGTATCAGGTGCCCTGGGCAAGAACATCACTAAAGCACCTCAGAGGCAATGTACTCCTGAATGGGTGTTCAAGCCAGGAAAAATAGGGTTTAGGGCAACTTGATCGAGCAAAGGGTGTTCCTGCCCATGGCATAGTGAATCTTTAAAGGTCTCTTCCATCCTAAACCATTCGATGATTTTATGAAAAGAACTGTTGTACCTGCCCGCCCTAGAGCTTCCCAGGACTGAGAACCAGCACAACTTCTGCATCTCTCCTCACATCCAACAACCTGAAGTGAACAGCTACCAAAAGGACAAGCAGTCACCCAGACAAAAAACAACCAGTCATCTTTCCACCGTTGTCAGACCCTTTGTGGGCAGATGATGCATTGCTTGTGGTGACATTTCATAGGGGAAATGCTACAGGGAGCAGCACTATCACAGTGAGTTTACCCTGGAGGGGCAAGTGGACTCTATGCTCAGATTTATGATGGGAAGTTTTACTCTTGAAAACTTAGGCATGCTTGAGCTGTTGTTATTTTCTCACAGAAAATATTGCTTCAGACATCTCTCCAGCATGCACAATAAATCTTTATACCCCTAAGACACTTTGAAATATACTTTATGAACTAAAACATTAAAAAACCTCTCAACTTCCTGAATTTTAAATCCTGTCTATACTATATCAAGATATCTTCCTATTGAAAATGGGAAATATTTTGATAGGCAACCAGCAAATTCTAAGACCCTGTATGAGAAACTGAAATACTTGAGTAGAGGATTTGAGTTTCTTCTATAAGACAAACTGATAGAAAATGTCAATCATTATTTACCCAAGAGAGGATGGCAAAACTCAAAAGCTGACCTATGCAGTGATGACATTAAAGTATGACACATGATTTAAACAATGCTGCTTGGTCAGACAGTCATGGGGCAGCACATGAGCCTAGGAGGGACAGAAACATAATGAAAGGATTGGAAGATGCCTACCCTGCAAAGCAGGGCTGCTCACCCACAAGCATGGAATGAAGTGCTGATTGGAGAGACACAAACTTCCCAGGAGTATCTAAATACCATGGTATTGGAAATGACTCATGGCTAAACTGTACCAGATAAAATGGGGTTCTGATCAGCTTTTGGTTTCAGATTAGTACTCCAATCCTGCCACTACTGACTTTAAAAATTCACACGAACTTGATCTAACATGAGATACGATCTCACTGCAGAGATACATCCACCACTTTGTAATGAGGCTTTAGCTGACCTGAATAACACCCAAAGAAAGTATGTTTACCTCTAAGTTCTCCTCTATTCTAGCAGAAAGACGTTTTGAAAGGAAGCCTGATAGATTTATGAATAAGGCTGTGTGATGCAGTTGTCAATGATAGCAGTGATGAGACTTGATGACTTGGAAGTTGTCTTCTAGCCTTTTGGCAGTATGTATGCTTGATTTTTTTTTAAATTTATTTATTTTGAAGTTCCTATTCTGGCAACCCAGCTCATCCTATCCTACTTTTCCTTGACAAAATATAGCAAAGCCTAATGGTACTCTGTAACTGCCTGCCCTAACACAGACTTTATCTCCCCTTTATCTCCCTTATCTTCCTTTGAGGAACGATTCTTTTTCCCTGCAATATGAAGTATCAGTGCTGCAGAGCAAAAAGTGGCAAGCCTCATGTTCTTCTGGGTGAGGCGAGAACCATGAAGCATTCTTAGTGAGACAGACTCAGGCTTGTGCTATTTTCAGTAGGCTCTCCAGATTTCAGAGTAAACAAGATTTCCCCAGACAACACAGATTAAGTACCTCATGCCAAGTTGTTCATCTGAGATGCTGGAAGACTCAAAAAGCAGCAGAAAGGACCACACAACCTATACAGAAAACTCCTCAACTATTTGAGAAGGTCAGCTTGCCAGATGCTAATTGAACTGTGACACATCATGGCTGCAGAGATGTGTGCTACAGAAATAGCATTACCACAGGTTATTCTCATGCTGCTTGCTGTTGTGCTTCTGCCAAAGGCTCCAGAGCTACTCCAAAGGAGCTCCTGCTGATCTACCAGGGAAATAACAAGAAGATTCTTATAAGCAGAGGCTGTGGGAAGATGATTCTGTATCTGTTTATGCTGAACATCAACTGACTCCATGGTCCTGCTGGCAACAGAGATCACACGAGTGCCCCCTGACCCAACCTGTGCAAAAGGGCTTTGCCCTCATAACCTGTTAACTCTACCTGAAGCAGGTAGGTGAGTTCTTGTGTCATTCAGCTGCTGGCTGAATGGACAAGCAAATGCAGGTAGGGACAGTCACCTCTCCACCAAGTGGTGGATGGGTGTCCATCAGCAGGCTGTGACAGCCTGTGACAGCTAGCTGGTGCCTGCTGAGATGCCTGTGCTGGCAGCCTGGGCATTCAAACTCTTGCCAGCAGAGTGGCAAATGGTTGGATTGAGCAGCCAGGGCTGGCACTACCCACAAACTGCACAGTTGCACATTCAAGACCTTTCTGTCCACCACAGACAAACTTCTTAGTAGTAACTCCCTCTTAAAATCTCTGCAGGGAAGTTCAGCTCTCAAGACCAGTGAGTGGTTTGTTACTGAACTCTCCTTTCCATGTGGCTTTTTCATGACACATGAAATAAACCAATGGAAACTCAGTATTGGCAAGACAATTACTGCCACAAAGGATGTAACTGCCTTCTTGTTCCCAGCTGGGAACAAGTTAATTTCCTTCCTAGTGTCTGGTACAGTGCTGTGTTTTGAATTTAGCAAGAGAATAGTGTTGATAACATGCTGGCGCTTTTAAATGTTGCTGAGCAGTGCTTACACTAAATCAAGGACTTTTCAGCTTCTCATGCAGCCCTGCCAGCAAGGAGAGTGGGGGTGCACAAGAAGTTGTGAGGGGGCATAGCCAGGAGAGCTGACCAAAGGGACATCCCATACCATACAGCATCATGCTCAGTTTATAAAGCTGGGCGTAATTGGGCAGGGGCTGCTGGCTGCTCATCAGTCAGCAGGTGCCGAACAACTGCATCATGTATCACTTGTTTTGTACATTCTTTCATTGTTATTTCATCCTCTTCCTTTTGTGCTCTATTAAACTGGTTTTTTTCTCAAACCATGAGTTTTACTTTTTTTCTGATTCTCTCACGCATCCCACTGCGGGGGAGGTGAGCGTAATGTTCAGCTGCCTGCCAGATTAAATCACAACAACTACACACCCTCCTCTCCACCCCCAGCACAAATCTGGGTCTGCTAAGGCACCAGTATTACAGGAAGACAAGTGCCTGGTACAGGTGTCACCACCCAAACAGAATACCCAGCAGCTGCATGCCACAATTCTTCCTATAACCTAAGCAAAAAGCAATCTCCAAATTTATACTACTTTTTTCTTTAACAAGCATACAGTGCTATTAAGCAGTTTATCACATTCTTCATTTACTTCATATTGTGCCAATAACATACCCTAGATTATGAGAAACAGCTTTAAACTCTAAGAAATCTCAGCTGGTTTAAGAAAAACTATCTATAAATTATCCATCACCTTCTTCCATTTAGAGACCCAAGAAAAGACATTGAAAGCCAGGTTTCTTTTAGAGTGTTTCAACTGGGAACATGTAACCCCTCATAAGCCTGTACTCTGTAGTCTATACATATAACAAGTATTGAATAAACATGGGTAAGGGCAGTGAGGATGCTGCAAAACTATATACAGAGGAAACTAGGAAAAGATAGGTAATAAATATTCACTACTAAAATTAATGTATTCGTAATTCTAATGAGGATAACACATAAATTGCAAATAAACAAGACATTCTGCAGAATGATCACACTGATTCCCTTTCTATGGCACCTTCTCAGTCCCAGCACTGCATGTGTAGGGAAAGGCTTAAGGAGGACTCTGGCACTGTGCTTTGCTCCTCCTGGTGATATTTCCATAAACTGTCCTAGTTTGGGGTGAGTCAGAAGTATGACTGGACTCCCACTGAAGTAGATTTGCTCGCATGCCTGTGAGCCTTTTCAGAAGCCAAGAACACTCTCACATACCATAATGCCAGTTTCTAGCTTCCCACGGAGTGCTGTATTTACTGCACATCAAAGGCCCATTTCTGCTAATGCATACAAGAGAGAAACTCAAGTGTCACAACCAATTTAATCCAGCATTCATCCAGGCTGCTGCCTTTGCCCTCATCCCTGTCTGCTTGTTTCTGCCACTCAGGATTTGTTTTGTTGTCTCAACCAGGGGACTAGCTGGTCTGTAAACTAACCTGGGAAAGAAATCCTCCATGAAAAGCTGAATTGTCAGTCGAATCAATTCCCACACCCAGTTTGTTGTGAGGCTGTGGGCAGGAAAGTGCAAACTGTGTACAGGGGAAAGTGGAAATGCTCATTTCAGCAAAAAAAAAGACTTTTGCTGGATTAAGTCAGTCACAGAACTGGAGCTTTATTTATAGTGCAGGAAAACATATAGAGTCCAACAGAAAACGGGGTTTATTTGCAGTAGGTGTTCAGTCTTTCATCTAAAAAGCTGAGTGTCTATGCCTGAGGCAATTCTGTTGCAGGTAAATAGAGAGCAGCAAGAATCAGATGTGGTAGTAAGTCAGGGCATACCAGAGAATCTGTGCTTTGGTTTTCCTTCCTACAGCATCAGTGCACATGTTCCTGAGTGTGCACCGTGATCTCCTCCTTCTGCCAGTGAAAGCAACTGAAGAGGTTTCTTGTTGTTTAAATTCACACTTGCTGTTGATGGGAAGGGGGGCAGGGGTTGGGGGTGAGTCAGGGGAGAAAAGCTTACAGGTGGTGCTTATGAGTTTGGGGTGTTTTTTTGTTTGTTTGTTCCAATAATTTTTATTTTTGGTGCGTGCCGTTTCTTCCTTTTCTCTGAAAAGGCTGAGGTCCATACACTCCTTGTCCTTCAGAACACACAAGGTCATAAGTTTTCACCTGAATACAGGGCTCATCTGCTAAATCTTTGACAATGGCTAGCCAGGAAAAACATACACCACCAATCTACAAATGTTCTGCTATTTCTGTAAATGTTCTTCTCTACTCTACAGGTGACATCTGTTGTTCAATAAGGAACTTTAATATATTGCTCGTGAGTTTTTTTTTAACTTTCCTCCATTGAAATCACAGAACAATTTCTGTGCTTAAAATTAGAAATAGATGAAAAATGGCTAACACCCAATATTCATCACAGGCAGTCCTTTCCTATTAGCCACTAGCATTTTTTCAAACACAATTTACCATCCAAGTGTTTCAACCTTACACTAAAATGCTTTAAAGACGAGTTATAGGCAAACCTCTGTATTACAGCCAACAATTCCTTTATATGTTTCAAAGAACTTCCTACCATACCTCTTCATAAAACAAATAACCTCTACTTTGCTCTAAAAACAATACTTTTCCTGGCTGTATGCTTGTTACTACCTATAGTAATAAAGTTAGATTGCTGAAAGAGATATTTAAAAAAAGATGGGTACATGGACTGTTAGTAAAAGAAAAGCTATTTCTCTCAAAACATCTTTAAATGGAATCAAACATTATTTAGTATTTCTTACTTCTGCAAATTACTAATGCACATGAAAGAATAAAGTACAACTAGAAGCATTATGCAAATTAAAATCAGATAGTATCCACCGACATGATTACACATACCAAGACACATGATATTCAGTCTCAGTAAAAGAGAATGCATTATTTAAAGTTAGATTTAAAATGCATGCAGGAGTTGAACATATGTCACACTCATCATATACACACAGAAAAATTTAGACAAACCATACTATTTTATGAAGTTAATTCATGATTCAGTCTAAGCTCTGAAAAGCAGTCCATGGGTTTTCCTTTCATCTGAGAAGAGCAAGTCATTTTCTGCATAAAGATTTTTCTTTCCATCTTAGTTGCACACAATTTTTATCCAATTACTCATTACCATCAATGCAGCTCTAATCAAATGCAGACAACTAAGACAGCTGTAGATTAGGGAAGCATCAATTTACTGCAGTGCAGCTCAGGGAGATCAGAAACTCTCGGATGTGTAATGTTCCAGCAATCTCGTCCTACGCTGGACCACTCAATTGCTCCCAGAGTTCTTCACAACTCATTTAACAGACTGGCAAATTCTGGGAAAAAGTCTTTCATATTATGGGCTCTCGGGCCCCTGTTAAAGGCTGGATGAGAAACTTACCCTAAGCTGAAGCTAGTCAGTGTTAACTGCAGAGTTTGGTATTTAGGAAGTCCTAACTCCCACAACAGAAAATACTAGAAATAACATGTAAGAGTCTATTTTTCAGTGATGCATTTTGTGAGCTCATTTGTGATGTTTCATTCTGTCTTGTCTGTGTTGTTTATACATATCTAAATTTCTACTCTGTTAGGGAAATCCTCCCAGCCACAGCCACTCTGCATTCTGCTTGAGAATAGGTGGGCAGGCTCTGAAATAATGCCTGTTTGTTCCCTCTATCACCAGCAGTGGAGGTTTCAGATCCTTTTGCTGCCAGTGCAAGTGTTCCAAACTTTTCTGTATTCAGCTTTCAATCCAAACATAAAAACAAATAGCTCATAAACATTTTAGTACCAATACATCCACCTCACTCCCAGTCATTCATATAGCTTCAGTGATATACAATCTACCTACAACCATGATCAAATGTGAATCCAGATCCAGTTTTTCCCCACGTTGTTCAAATACAGCTTCAAGGGAAGCTGGTAAGTAACAACATGGGGCTGTAAGGTTTACCCCAGCCAAAATACTGATCATAAATAGGCTTGCTGAAGAAAACAAGAACAAAGAATTGATGAAGATAATGGGGGTTTGCAAAACAAATCTTGTTCTGCAAATGGGAAACAGCTTCCCCCAAATGGTGGTCCAAGCTCAGTGCCTCTCCTTCATGACCAAAATCTCTTCCCAAAACATCTTGACAGCCAGCTGGAGCAAGGCTGGGCTTAGAATAGGCAAGTTTTCTCTGGCATCCCAGCAACACAATCAGGCTCATCCATATACTTTTGGATATAGGAGATTAGGGTCCCAAACAAGCACAATACCAAGCTGCAATTCAAAGTTTCAGGTTTGAGGTTTGCAAAACACACAGCCAGGCACATCTAATCAAAAGGCTAAGATCTACTTAAGGATTTCCAATGACCAAGCAAGGCAGTGTCCTGCACTAATGTCAGTTTGGAAGTATCTAAATATCTATTTCTCATTTACGATTAAAAATAATCAAAATAAATCAGGTTCATAATTATAGTTCATAAAACCATATGCTTCTCTTTCTAGTAAAATCTCTCAGCAACATATCTGTGTCCTGCCAGCTGACCAGATCATAAAGCATTTCCTGATGCCCCTTTCAGAGGGTTCCTTATTTCCACACAAATACCTGTGTGACACTCAAAAGCTGCCACAAATCAGGTTATGTTTATCAAGAGAATATCTGAACTCTGCAGGGTTTTCCCATAGCTAAAATAAATCACTTGGAAAGTGCTCCCACAGAAGATACATTCTTAAAGTGCTTTTAGTTGCAAAAAACTCAGTGACAACACTAGCTCAGTAAAAATCCCTGTATCGCTCAGCCTTTTGCAGCTGTGTCATTGTGTCAATGTTAAAGTTCAAGGAGGCCAAGTGCTAAGTCCTGCATGTGGGTTGGGGCAGTCCTAAGCACAGGCTGGGCAGAGATTGGACTGAGAGCAGCCCTGGGGAGAAGGACTTGGGAGTGCTTGTGGATGGGAAGCTCAACACGACCTGACAATGTGCGCTCGCACCCCAGAAAGCCAATTGTACCCTGGGCTGGATCCAAAGCAGCATGGCCAGCAGGGTGAGGGAGGGGATTCAGCCCCTCTACTCCTATCTTGTGAGAACCCACCTGTGTTCCAGCTCTGAGGCCCCCAATTTAAGGACATGGACCTGCTGGAATGAGTCCAGATGAGGCCATGAGGAGGATGAGAGGGCTGGAGCACCTCTCCTGTGAAGAGAGGCTGAAGGAGCTGGGGTTGCTCAGCCTGGAGAAGAGAAGGCTCCAAGGAGACCTTACAACAGTACCTAAAGGGGACCTACAAAAAGGCAGGACTTTTTACAAGGGCATGTAGTGATAGAAAAAAAGGAGAAATGGCTTCAGCTGAAAGAGGGTGGATTTTGATAAGAATATTAGGAAGTAATTCTTTACTGTGAGGGTGATGAGGCACTGGAACAGGTTGCCCAGAGAAGTTGTGGATGCCCAGTCCCTGGAAGTGTCCAAGGCCAAACCGGATTGTGCTCTGAGCAACCCAGTCTAATGGAAGATATCTCTGTCCACAGAACATGATCTTTCATGTCCCTTCCAAGCCAAACTATTCTGTTAATTAATCTATTTATCTCTCTATTTTTACAGTGGCAACCAACATCATTTGCAGTCAGGATGCAAAAAGCAGCTCCCAAACATGGATTACAGTTTTTAATAAATGGATTCTTTAGCACTGATTAAGATTACTGTCTCATGTTTATTTGATGCTTCATTCTCTTCAGAAATTAGATATTGATGAGAATCTGGGTCACAAAGGTATTTGAATCTCTGTGCAAGACGAGGGTGAACGAAGAGAATGATGACATATAAACACTTCTGAAGATAAGTACAGTTAGCATCTAATGCATTTTTTAGAGAGTGTAAGCAGCATCACATTTCCATTATTTTAATATGGCCAAAGTGAAAGATAACAGCAGAGTGATATGATGTTTTCATATAACCATGGTGATACGAGATAAAGACAGGAGCTATTTTTTGCATTTTCAGGATTACTATCCTTAACAGGCTGCAAGAATAAATTTAAAGGCAGAGCGTGG
Source organism: Promerops cafer (assembly GCA_013398275.1). Lineage (NCBI taxonomy): Eukaryota > Metazoa > Chordata > Aves > Passeriformes > Nectariniidae > Promerops > Promerops cafer. The sequence continues at coordinate 1,907,773 of VZSE01012611.1, read as the reverse complement.
GGTGTCAAAACGAGCTGTTAGCTTAGTTTTCTGTATATGAAGCCAGCATGCACAAACTGACTTACAGGTACAGGATGCCACATATTTTACTGGGATGTCTCTCCCATAGGAGCTAGAGCTCAAAATGATTACTGAATGTTGGCCACAGAAAGCTTCTGGAACATGATAGTACCAGTGATGAACTAGATGATGTAATCAACACCACAAACCTCACAGGGATTTGTGATGCTCAGACAAATATTGTATCAACCCAGCTCTCAGTGAAACAGGAGATTTGGAAGGGAGAGAGAACCTATTTTAAGCTGGTATTTGCAATGAAGGTGTGCTTTTGTTTTATAGATAAATGAGACCAACAGAAAGCTGCTGGAGATAGCAGGAGCCTGCTGCTCCTTCTCCTGTGCTGTCTGGCTCTGCAGTATGTTTATTCAGGGAGCTGAATCAACAAGCCTTCTACAAAAAGCTGCAATCAGTTTTTCTGCCATTTTAGCTTCTGGTGAAAGCACATGGCCAAGGAATCAGGTAGGAAGGTAGAGCAGAAAGCTCATCCCTTGCAGGAGTGACCACCCATTAGACTGACTAATTTGTAATAGAGAAGCACTTCCTAAAGTTCCTGTCCACAGTGAAGTCCCCCAACAGACTGAGCTGGGTGGAGGGGAATTTGAGATTGAGAACAGTTATATTTGCAATCATGTGTGTTCACATCTTGTAAGGATGATGGCACAGAGCCATCTTTATCATAAAGTCACACATAAATCAACTTCTGTTCATGTAAGAGAATTCAGGTCAATAACATAACCTTCAGGCAGAAATATTTTCAGTCATGGGGGAAAGGAATCCACGTAGAAGGAAGACAAAGGCAGAAAGCAGCATGTTGTCAAAGGATAGCGTGGTCCAATTTATTACCTCAGCTGAACCTCTGTGAAACTGCACCCAGTGGAAGAGGTGTTTACTGTACTAGCAGTGCATGCAAGGGAAAGGCCCTTGAACAGGCACGAGGAAAGAAGTGAAGAAAAGGGAAAAGCTTTTCTTCTGTTGAACAAGATGCAGTTCAGGCAAAATCTTCCAAGCTAACACCTACTTCTTCTAGAAGCTAATTCCTAACGTCACTTCCCTGATACCACGAATTTGCTAAATGATATTCTGAAAAGCGTCTTTCCTCGTCCCCTGCGTCCTTAACCACACGAGCTGTGGAATGTGTCTTACCATACAAGTGTCCAGATCCTCCAAACGTTCTATCTCTGTCAACTCCTCAACTGTGATCATAGAGCGTTTAGTGGGTTTTTCTTCAGCTAACTCAATCTCCAGTGATTCTTGCTGTGGAAGTGGTTTGCCACGTCTGGTCAAATGGTCAGCCTGGAGATAGAGACAGGAACACACCAGTCAAACTTAAAACAGACAAAGAGAACTCAACCAGAAAGTTTATAAAATTTCAGTGATCAGAAATCCTAGAAGACCAAGTAGAAAAGGAAAGCTCAGTTATGTTGGTTACTCCTTACATTGGGTTTGTCTTCTAAAGAAAATAGAAGTGTGGAAGGGAAGCTTTTTCTTGAACCATTTTTTAAAATTAACAATATCGGCCAATATAATTCTCATAATTATTCAACGGCCAAAATATTATATTCTGCTATTCACAAAAAAAAACACAGTTTTAAATACCTCAGTTCTGTTTCACTGAAGAAATAGATAGGGAAAAGCTGTTACAACAGTAAAGTCTATTTTTAGACCTGCATAGCAAGAACTGCTACTAGGACCACAAGAGAACGTTTTAGAAACCACCCTGGGTTGTATTTGGAATGGAGTGGGCTCAAGATGTCATGAAAATGATGAAATATTTTCTAGTTCTTTTGATAACTGAAGAGAATATTAAACAAATGTGCTAAAAGCAAATATTTGAAGATCAGCTGTCCCAAATCAGTTGGTCACAGAAGTCTTCAAGGAGGCAGCTAGGGAGAGCTGTAGTCTACTGCTTCACATCAGCACAACTCAGAACAACCAGTGGATTACTGTTAATCATTAACAAAGTTAAACAGATGACCTGAATCAATTATAGCTCATTTAGCCTGGTGTCTACTTAGGAAAGCAACTGGAGAGCTGCTATGAATTTATCTTCAAGCACACTAAAATAGCTGCAATAATAATTAATGCTAATCGTCATCTCATTAGGCAAACTGAGGTCTTGTCAAACAAGGTTTATTTTTCAAAGTTGCCTCAAACACTACTGTGCCAATGCAACAAACACAGACATTTGTGGGTGGTTGAATTAGTAGAACATGACACTCCAATTTAAGGAGCTGGCTGAGAACTGCATCAGTGCATTTAATCTTTGCTGTAACTCAGATCTAGCTGCCAGCTCTCAGATTGCAGCTGTCAGTTGAAGATTAACAGTGTCAAATTAGACAGGAGTTTCTCTAGCAGCTTTTTTGAGATCAGTACTCCTCAAGGTTTTCATCAACGCTATAGCATCTCAAAGAACCTAGAGCTAACAGAAACATGGCAGAGTTGAATGGTGAAAGGGACATGTTAGTCATGCAGGCCAAAGCAAATCAGCCCAACCCAAAATGTACAATCACTCCTTAGAAACCAAGAGCACTGGCAATTAGCCAATTTCACAATCCTGAAAAGCAACAAGTGTCCAGAAGCCTTTAGCGGAAGGCTTGTCCTAAAAATGAGCTACCACTGAAACTCTGACAAAAGGAAGGAATTCTTATATTCTTGGCTATGTAAACACAAGGAATAAGGAATATTAGGAGAAAATTCCACTCCTGTGGACTGTGTTGGTTAAAGCACTTAAATAGTCTGTCTGGTTCTGGAAACCACAGTTTTTAAAGCGACTTCTTAAACAGCTGGAAAAATTGCAGAGGATTTTCAGTGAAGTGACTCAAAGGCTGGAGAAAATAACGTACTGTGCAGGAACTAGGGTATGTCCAGGCTGTGCAATACCCACTGGACAGAAACAGCCCAGTCACCACTTGTTCCAGCTCAGCCTCCTCCAGGACAAACTGGAGCTCATTCATGTGGTCTCTCCCACAGCAGGCTGTTGCTGCTGCATAGCTCCAGAGACCAGAGGTTGTACCTTTACACAATGCTGCTCTGTATTACAAAGATGCATGCTCAAATAACTCAGTCTTCCATTAAAAAAAAGGGGGGAGGGGAGGCAGAAAGAGTGATTTGTTTTATGTGTGTGAGGACTTTCACAGAGAGGAAATAAAGAGAAATATATATAGTTCCCTTATATTGGGGAGAAAAGCATCTGAAAAAAAAATCATGACTGCAAGTTGAAGCCAGAGAAATTTCAATTAGAAATGAAGACCAACTTTAATCAGAAGGACCACCCACTAAGTTCTTTAAAAAAAGAGTACTGGATTGTCCTTAAAAAGCCCGGTAGTATTAGAAGCAAAAAAAATTTTTCTTTGGATACATAATTGTTTATTTCTTCTACTCTTGATGAGGCAAGTACCTCTATAATAAATATCTGTGCCTCCCAACAGTTCAGAACCTTCAAGTAAGAGTGCTTCCTTTCCTACATTCCAGCTCATTTCTCTTCAAACTTGATACCTCAGTTTCTGAGGTAACGTCAAAACGTACTCATTCAGGGAACAAGGTCTCAGCAGTGCCTAAAGAATTCTAAAGAATGAAATCTTACCTCTCATTCCATGAGCAACCAAGCCTTATACTCTCACCTTGATAAATACTAGGATTGTTCTCAACTAACAACTCAGTGCTGCATCCTGAGGGCATTTTTAGTTCTAGATTTGACAACAGCTCAAAAGATAATAGGACAATATAACACGGTCTCTTCCAAGGTTGCATCTTTTTTAGAGCAAAGAGGTAAGAGCTTCAAATTTATATTTCAAAAGATGTCAGGATGTCAACGAAAATAAGACCAATTTCAAAACAGAGCTGTCAAAGGAGAAACTGAACAAGTTATGAATATAAATGGCATTGTTGAGATCTGGCATATTAGACCTCAACCAAGAAAAAACTCACCAGTTTGTGATGGCAATGGGAAAGTGCATCCAGGATTTCATCTACAACTCGGTCAGACAGGAAAGAAGCCACTGTCAGCTTCACTTCACTGTGTGAGGATTAAAAATGAGAGAACTTCTTAATTCACGCAGGAGATTTTCGTCTTTATTACACATTCAACAGTGTGACGATTATCCACTGTGCTGTCATTTTATTTGAAGTAAAACATTAGAGGGTGTCAGGATACATGACTGCAGGTTTCAGAAATAAACTCATGAATCACACAATAAACACAGGAGTCTCTGTACCATATTTAACCTGCTTCTAACAGTTTTCCATGAGATGAAATGAAAACATCTGGGTAAGAGAGCTGAATAAAAATAAGAAGTGACATTCAGAGAGGAATACTCCACCACTAAAATTAGACAAGCACGAATCTCACACAAATGGGATTAGGACAGGGCTGCCTATATAACACTACTCCACTGAACAACTACAATCCATTCATTGCCTCAATTTCTTTTTACGTTGATCAGCCAGTAAGGACAAGTGTACAATGCTGTTTCATCACAACTTTGCTTCCTCTTTTGCTCTAGGTAACCACTTTCTGTCTCAAGAACTTCAGGCCAGCCATTTTTCCACTGCACAGACATATGTGAAACACCACCACACCTGCACACGGAGCTTAGGTTTCCCTAGCAAATTCCTCTCAAAGAAATGTGTACCTTGAATTGCTCCCTTGGGGTCCCATCTTTGGTGACAGCACCAAATGCTCTGGCTGTGGAGGACATCTATGTGGACCCAACAAGCACGACTGCCTGAGCTGCAGCCCAAAGCTCCACCTCTGCTGCCTCTGCTTTCAATGCCAGCTCTTTCAACTGACACGTGCCAGCAAGTGACATGATTTTGGTTTACGGTTTTTATATGTGGACTGAGCAGTATTGGATTAATGAAGCTATTTCTGTCTGGGGCTAGCACTACTGCTGCAGAGAGCCTGGAGAAAAAGGTAAGGATCTCCTTGGAAAGACAATGCAATTCATAGGGAGGTAGAATGGTGGCCAAGCCACAGTGGGAAGAGAATGGGAGTGAAGGAATCTCCCTCAGCTACCAACATTAATTTCAGATAATACAAGGCAGGAGAGATCACAGTGTGGCACCCTCACCTCACTAACAGTTCCAGTTTCTACAAGTAGAAGAGGCAGTATTGTTGTCTTGGGGCCAAGATTTATTTGATAGGACTGAAAGTGCAGAAAACTTACTCCCTGAACCATTTTAAACACTCTGAAGGTATAGCTAAAGTCTTTAACACCTTTTCCTGCGTATTTTGCTGCACTCTACAAAACTGTTTCCTTCCTCCTCAAAGATATTAGCATCTCAATGCAAAATGTCATGCTTTTCAAGCATCAGGCAGAAAGGAACTGAAAAGGTTTAAGTACAGGTCAACTACATTTTACTGAGTAAATATATTCTCTGGTATACATTCAATACGAAGAAAAAAACCAGTAAAAGGTAAGGTAAAAGCCTCTTTTTTTTTACAGGACAAACTAAGCGTTATTTAGGGTAATGGTTTCTGCTCCAGGTTTGTGGTTTGAATATCCAAGTTTCCCTTTTTAAAGTACATCTGTCTGCTGTACACAGCTCCCACACAGTGTCTTAAAGTGATTGCTACAGCTATAGGGCAAGACCAAATGTAGCAACAGACAAAGCACTGCTACCACTCAAAGCAAATAGTGTAATGTCCTTCTATTACATTAATCTAGCGTTACATGAGAAAATAAACCTTTTTTAAAAAGTATCAGTCATGAAAACATTATTTGTGTACCACAAACCAAATCTTTCACTAAATAAGAGAGCACATGCATTAATGATCTAAGTTAACGTCCCTAGAGATTCCAAATATATGAATCACCTGAGCTAAGTTCCCTGGACCTGTAGGACAATTTCCTGCTCTTTGAATGCCATAATATAGTTTCTTGTGAGTCACAAAAGCATTCCAAAATTCTTCTACTACACAAACACACATACACGCAACCCAAAATCCAAATGCCAATTTTGTTAGCTTAGTCTCTTAAAGTACCTAATTTTATTGAGGATATCAATCCCAGATTGCTCCAAGAGGACATTTTTTACAAAAGTGCGTGGGATGGAAATCTTCTCGGTGCTGGCCTCAATGAGGTCTTCACGGATGTGAGCCTTCTTCATTACATTTGGGCAAAGGTTTTCTGCTGCATCCACCATAGACTCAAGGAGTGTCTGCAGCACAGTAAGCAAAAAATAACATTAGGTACTGGGATTTACTTTAGCTGGGAAGTGACAGCATTATTCTGGTGAATAGCACTATGACACTTTTAGACTTGGTAGTTTTTACAATTCTTCTTCCTGCTTTCCAATCCATTTTGCATCCAGCTGCAATATAAGACATTCTACAAAATATAGCTTTGAGAATCAACACACTTGTTCTGAAAATGACCCACAACTATACTTGTTTGCCTTTTCAAATATGAAACATTTACATCTCTGTGTGTTGAACTGTCAGAACAAATTAGCTTCCCTTGTGCACCCACCACTGCAGTGGGTGCTCTGCTGCAGCTGCCTTCCCTCTAAACTGTGCCCTGAATCACCAATTTTCATCAGTGCTCCAGACTTGCCAATTTGTTAGAAGCATCAGTAAATGAGGAAGGGAGACTCCTGAGAACTCAGCATGCTGTAGATGGCTTGAATATACCAGCTGAATATTAAGAAGTAGCTACAAGCGTGATCTGCAGTTGGCGTGCAAACCCTTACTATATGGCTCTCACTTATATACATGTAAATCTACAGCAGACTTTAGGTATAGCCAACAATCTTTATTCACACAGAACCATGGAATGGATAAAAGGTTGGGAGGGACCACTGAAGGTCATCTAGTCAACCCTCCCTGCTCCAGGTTTCCCTAGAGCACATGGCACAGAATTGTGTGCAGACAGTTTTTGAGTATCTCCAGTGAGGGAGACTCCCCACCCTCTTTGGGCAGCCTGTTCCAGTGCATGGTCATCCACACAGGAAAAATCCAAAGGAGGGTGGGAAAAAACCAAAGGAACAGGCCAGAGCCCAGTTTACTGAAATGGGCCAACTTGTCACCAATAAGACTGAAGGTTGATAACCAAACAGAAAAAGGTACTTACAAATAAAAAAAAAAGAAACAACATTTCTTTGGAATAGCGTACTAGGTAAGCCTAGATCTTACCTAGGCATTTGTAAATTGTACAAAAATAAGAACTGCACCCCTTGAAAACATTACTGATTTCCTTTTTCTTCTTAATCCCATACCACAGGTGACTGCAGATTCAACTGTATTGTATCAGAGCTTTTTTCTCTTTGCACAGCCCTACCATAACTGGTAATTTCCTTATGCAGACAATGAGCAAGAAAAAACCACCGTTGCTGCATAAAAATTTCAATGATTCAAAGCAGCATCCTTCACTCTGTAGCTTTTACAGTCTGAAAAAAAGCAACAAAGCAACACGAAGCAGCCACAGGGTGCAGGAAAGTCCAATCTTTACAACATTTGATTTAGAGTTATAAGGGACAACTGCCATTATAGCTAATGATATATCTTGTTGCTGGGTTCTCAAGATGCCCTTTAGGAGCTCTTCCCACACTCCCTCCTTCAATCCTCTAGGAGATTCTGGGCAGCATGACTAATGAAGAGACTTTCAAGCCTCTGTGGCCATATCCCCATAGGGGATGAAGAACTTGAATGTTAGAGAAAACTGAGCCAAGTAAACTAATAATGAGAGCTCCTGACACATCAATTTTTTCCAGCATTTATTCTCTGGTGCAATTGTGTAGTTTATTGCGAAAAAATCCCCTGGCCTCTCAAGAGTTACTGATGAATCGCAATCATAAAAGTGATAGACTTGCTATGTTGAATTACAATTGCCGTCTAAGCAGCGTCCTTCAAAATGGATCATGGGAAAAAATGCTCTGTGAAGGCATCACTAGGAAGCAGCAGGAAAAACTAGACCTTTCCTGAAATTTCCCAAATCAATTTTTACTCAAAAAAACTGAGAGAATGTGCAATTTAAAAGTCAAATAGAGTTTGGATATCATCTTTAATTGCGCAACTGAACATAATTTCTTTAATGGTAGCTTTTAGCTGTTGATTTTACATGACTATTACCTATAGAAGGTATCTACAGAAACCTTTCCTCGCCTCCTAATTCCATGCCCAAACCTTTCACTGATGGAAAGCCATAGCTACCAATATTGACTGTGAAAGTGCACACATTTCAGTCACAGGGCTGCGAGTACCAGTCACCTGGTGAAAGAGAAGAATGAAGTACTACCCACAGTTAAAGAATCTTAACATTCAGGACAAAGATATACTGAGGAAAAGGACTGAAGAATGACGATATCAAAATAAAAAATGGAACAGGTGATTTGGCTGATCAACAGGTTTGTTGAGCCAACAAACCCTTTGCTCTAGGACAAAATTTGGGAAGATTATTTTGAGCACTCCTGTTGTTACAAAACAATCATGTTTGTGTAGGTTCCATTCCACTTGTCTTGCTTATTTTCCCTTGGACCTTTACTGACTGAATAATGCATCTCCAGGTTCCATGTGTCCACAGTGACACCAGCAGGAGAAGAAAAAGGAAAGGGTCTTGCTATAATATCTCCTCTGGTCAACTCAATTCATTCCAATATATTGTTTTTCCTTACTCTAACTCCTTTCTTCACCCCTCTTCCTTTCCTTGAGTTAAAAAAAAAGGAAAAAAAAAATCTCTTATTTACCTAAAATATGTTCATTGGCTTTAACCAATTTGCAAACTTCTTTTTAGAATCACACTCTGGTTACTATGGAAACTAAAAATCAAAACTCCTCTTACAGCACACAGGATTTTTTTCCCCCAACAATTACAAAAAGAACTGTCCTTATGTGAGCTCCCTTATCTATCTTTACAAATAATAAATTGCTTATTTGAATTGACCTAAACAACTGGGGGGAAAAAATGCTTTTAATCCATGTTCAACACTTCCTCCTCCATGCATAGAACTTAAAGGAAAATCCTTCCACCTTAAGTGAAAATTAATAAAAATGAGTGCTGGAGTATACAAAGAGCATTATAACTTCAAAGTTTTTTGCAAGCCACTTAAACTTGAATGCCACACAGATCAAAAGTATATGTAAAGTTAGAATGGTTGAGCTAAAGTGCCTTTTGTTGTAAATGCGTAAAAGTGTAAATGGAAGACACATTAATTCAGGAACATTCCAAATGCTGAAGAGGTGCTTTTTTTCACCCTCTATAAGACTCTCCAAGATGAACTTCTTTAAGTGCATGAGCCCAGCACGAAGGGCTGACCTGACTACTCCTGTCCCAATAATACCCCACAGGTTCCACTGGGAAGAATCTTACGGATAAATCACTTTCAGAAATCACTTGCAGAAATCTTCACCTTATTTCATATAATGGGGAAAGGGAGAAACATACTAAAAATAGAGCACCATTTTCCTCCTCATTAACTTTTTAATTTCAAAAAAGTAATTAGTAATATGGTATTGTTATTGTTCTTCATTATATTCCCACTGACTGAAGCATTTTCATGTTTCAATTGAAAGATCAAAGAATCTGAAGATGAAGGTTGTAAAGTGTTTAAATATTGCAGAACACAGGCAAAGCAGATTAGTCATAAACAGAAGTTGATCTGAGCTGCCCCAGAGGTGTATTTTAAAATTCATCAGCTTCCATACAGATCCCAACTGTTGTTAAAATTTTTCCACCTTGTCTTCTTCCTGGACTGATACCTTTGCACATGCTGTATGGATGGCTCTTCTTTGCTTGTTACAAAAGAGCAAACATAACTGAAGGTTCAAGTTTCTGAGCAAGAGCTGGCTGAGCACACAGGTGAGAACATTTACAGATCAATGACATTTATTTCAAGAACTGAGGTTTGACTGGCAACTTGTGAGGAGATTTCCTGTAAAGCTGCCTGTAACAATTCTTTGGGCACTCTCACTACCCACAAGTTACCCAAATAAAACAGTAAAGTGGAAATCCTGCATCAGGTTCAAAAGTGACTCCTGAGAAAAAAAAATCTGCCATGGAGTCTATAAAAAAACCAGTTTTCACTCTACTAGGACTCCTTAACTACTGAGCACTTTTCTCCAGGGCATGAGGCTTCTTAGGGTGCTTGAGAAATGCTTCTATAAAAGGCTGAAAGAGCAATTGATTAGTCTTCCCCATCTAGCCGATGAAAAAAAGATGATAATAAACAGTATATGTTCCTCTGCCCACTGAAAACACTAAAGCAACTTTTTATTTATTCCAACTGGGGAAAAAATCCAAATTACACGGCCCAAAGTTATAAGCAACTAATAATGGAAAGATAGCTTACATACAAATCTACTGAGAAGAAAAATGCAGTGTGGCACATTTGCATTTAGCAACAGAAAATCTCAGATTTAGTTATTTCTGCATGTGACACATGGTAACACATCTATCCACAGACCTTAAGCTGCTCATCCACTACCCTTGTGACTTCTCCAGCCATGGATTCAAGCGTCTCTTGGATTGGATTGGAGAGTGAACCATTTGCTCCTGCCCAAGAAGCTCCACCGAGGTGATACAGATTTGGTAAGAGCTGTAAGACAGGAAGAGTATCTTCAGAAAATAGACTTATCACTGTCTTCAAATCAGGACAAACAGCAGGAAATGTCTTTGGCTAAATCAAAGCCTTCATAAATTAGAATTTTATCACCTTAAATATTACCTATCACATCTTATCACTTTAAATACTACCTATAGCTGGTCATCTGAAGAAAATACTTTGTGACACCTATTATTATTTTCACTGCCCAAAGAGAGAAAAGCTGCAAGCACACACAGAACTGCTCTCAGCATTGCCAGCGTGCTGGGAAAGGCTTAACTGTTTTGGAGTTCTTAGCATCCCGCATCAGCCGTTCTGCACATTTGACATCCTCCTGTACAGCATCCACACCACAGTTTCTTAAAGAGTTGAGATGATCTTGCACTTTTACACATATTCTGTCAATCATCTACTTGAACAAAAGAAATACAAAAGATAAAACATCAGAACGTTGGTCAAACACAACCTTAATCCAGTCCAGGTAGAAAATCAATAGTAGCACGATGAGATTTGCAGTGACAATATAACAACCTGGAAAGGCATGATAAGACCTTGGAAGTATGTCAATACTATTGAAGGAAAGAACCATATCTCATAAAGACACCCCTAAGCATTGCAAAAATAAATAAAACTTTACCATCAGGAAAAAATAAATGCTGTGGAATATTTCCCCCACATTAACCTCCAGGAAAACTGCAAATAATCAACAAATTATCCTATTTAAGTGTTATTCTGGTTTTCGGATCAAAGTTAGTGCTGAAAATATTAGACTAAGGTCTAAAGGTCTCTGAATTGTTAAGAAGTTCCAACAGTAAAAGCAAGCTCTGTCACTACCAATTCAACAAACACTAACAGCAATTTCTCCAGTCTAAGCAAAATGCAACTGCGCAGGCCTCTGCAGTATTCTTTTAAAATGTAAATATTCCTAGTTGCAAGGGAATGAAAACTATCAAAGCAGAAGTTTCCTTCAGACATTTCACAGTGGGATAAATTGAACTTAATCTGTACCCACAAGACAATTCATTCAACACGCTGCAAATGCAGGGCAGGTGGTATATCTGTATCTTACAAGACAAACCACTAAGAATGCCTGACACACAGTCAGCTTTGATTAAGATATATGAGGCAGGGAGATATAATAGTTAAAAGTCTTTATCAGCCCACTTAGCATACATTAGAAGTGGCTATTTGACATTTTGAAGCAACATCTGAGTGCACGCACCATCATATAAAGTCTACAGTTATAGCATCTTATATCATTAGCAATGAGAACTGAAATAATTTCACAGCATGCTCCTTTTCAAATCCACATGACTCTTTCTCTTCAAAGGGTTTTGGGTGGGTTTTTCTTTTTACAAGTACAAAAAGCTAATTAATTATTAGACAGTAGAAAGTCTCATTGGGACATCTGGAAAGAAAAAAATATACTGGGAATAAGACTGCAATTCTATCATACTTGAGAGTCTTTTTCAGCTCTTTTTTAAAACTGTGTTTAAAATCCATCCTTATTGTATACAATTTAATACAGAAATTAGTAACTTTATTTCAAAATAACAATAAATCACATTTCCTGAAACTTGATGTGTATGTGGTGCTGGAGAAAAGCACAACTAAAACCAACATGCTATAAAAAATCTAAACTTATTTCATAAAGAGATTATTAACTTGGGGGGAAAAAGTGGCATTGGAACAGAAAACTTACTAGAATAAAACAACTGCTCATGCAGTTTTTATTGCCAGTATATCTCCATATACCATTTTCTATCTCAAGAGGTTAGAGTACAATTTCAGGTTCCAGTAACGAAACACTGTCCCATTAAATTTTAATAACACAGGTAGAGCACAAGCAAACCAAACTGTTCCTGGTTTCAACAGTAGTTTACTTGGTAATATTTTGAGTCTTTCTATACATGGTACTGCTGTACAGAAGACCTCCATCTCACAAATGCTTTGCTTCCAAATATATTGTCATTGATAATTATTATTTCTTGGGAAACAGTAAAACCCACAAGGCACATCTTAAAAGTGCTCAGAATGAGAGAGAACTTCCTCCCCAAGCAGATGTTAGGCACTGAGATGTCCATTAAGTAACAAATTCTCACCTGCTGAGTGGTGCTAGTGACAATGCCTTGCTGCAGTCGGTATGCTTGCTCCTGTAGGTACTTCCTGGTCTCATGGTTACGAAGCAAGTAGTTTTCTATCTAAAAAAAAAAAAAAAAAAAAAAGCAGAAAAAAGTCAGATTAGGAAACTGATTTGACTCTTTACGTTGTAATTTGCTTTCTATTTTGCTGCTGGGTCAGAATTGAGGACTGACAAGAAAAGCTGCCTAATTATTTGTTTATCATCTGCAAGCTTTATTTTGTGTGCCTCGGTGCTTAATAACCACATAGGCAAATACTAATTCACTCACAAACTAGTGAGACATGGCTAAACCTTGTGCTTTTGCCAGTGTTTTCTGAAAGAGTATTCTATTTGAACAATTTAGCAAGTTATGCTGACAAAGGATTAGATCCTGGTTTGAGAAATATTTGAAGGGACTCTTAACTGTTACGTGTTGCAGAGCTCATGATGACTCAAGATATTTGATTCTTTTCTTTTAGATGTCTTTGGCCTGCAAAGACACAGATTTGAATAGCAGTATGTCTGAAGAGAAAACAAACTATCTAAAAGTGTCTAAGTGATAGCGCAGCCTCAGTTCACATGCTGATTAATTAAAGCTAAGCCATACAGAAGTACTCTTGAGAGAAGTGATTCCTACTTACAGGCCACCACAATTGTCACCAGCAGCTATCATCAGCCAGCTCCATGGCACAGAGAGAAACCTCCTAACCCTGCTCTATCAAACTTGGTGAAGCCAAAAAGACCTATTAGCAAACTCTTCAAGGTTCATCAAAGGTGATGAATCTGGTCTGAAAGAGAGTGGAGGAAAGGATGACTGGAGTGGCCAGCAGGTTGTGAGGCTGAGATCAGTGGGGATGGTCGCCTCTAACGTGGCAGCAGCAGCAACAGCTGCAACATCTGACCATGCTCCAGAGCAAACCCCTGGGTTTATCCAGTTTGCCCACCCCAAGTCAAGTGTGCTGCAGGGACAACAGAGCTTGCAAGGGTGGCTGCTGTGTCCATCAGTCAGTCAGTGCAGTTGTCCCAGCACCAGGCTCAGTCCATGCAGGGAGGCTTGCATCCCTGCCTGCAGGGAATCACCTGTGTTGTGTTCACAGCACCACTCCTGACACTGATACCTTTTCTAGGAGGGAACTTCCTCATGTTGTGTAAAGAAAGCCTGAACCACACGTTAAAACAAACTCAGGGTCTAACAGTTTTAGCAACTTTGATATGAATAAAAGGAAATGCTCTTTGTACATAGCGCCTAATTAACACACAGAATTTAAGTCCCTGTGGCCAGAAGCTTCCCAGTATTTTTTTCAGAAAATAGTCTAGATATGAACCTGGCCAATTATATTACATGAGATGTAAGAAATATGTCCATCCCCTATGAATCAGATTTTTAAAAGCAGAATTTAGATCATTTTCATGCATCAAAGAAAAAGATAGTAACTACCAGCACTTCTCCCCATGATACTCAAATTACTGAAAATAAGGATCATAGACATTTGCTTTTTAATCAGAGTTATCTGTAAGAGCTATTTATAACATTTTTATGGCCTTACCCTGGCTGAAGGAAAACTGCTCATTAAAGAGATGTGAAATGTATGCTTCCTGATTGAGCAGGAGGCTTGTTTGGAGCTCACAAGATTTATCATATTAAAACTCAGCTGGGAGTTTTATAACTCATGCAAGTGGAACACTACAGATACTGTCAACACCTTTTCATCCAAAGGAACATGCTGGTGCAGTTGCTTACTTAGGGCAATACAGTGTGTGAATTTTATATGTACAATATAAAACACAGGCAGTAAATGTTTTCATCCTCCCTCAAATTAAAGAGCACCCTTTGTCTTGTACAGAGCTGACTGTACTTTTTATGCCAATATAAAAAGCATGCACCAGTAATTCTAAACATTTGGTAATACCCACAGGCACATATTTAACAAACATGCAGTTTCCAACTCTCCCTTTCATAGTCAGGCACACAGCAATACCAGATCTTGCTTGCATTTTTTTAGTTATGATATTCTAACACTACACCATTGCATTCCATCAGCCTTCACTCCCAGCATTCTGTGGAATAAAAAGCTCTTGCAGCACTTGATTACCATGTATATGTCTATGCAAACCAAACAATCCTTGTATCCAGCATAGAATTCTTATTCAGCCAAGCATGAAGTCTCAGTCACTTAAAATTACTATATTTTTGCTGGTTTTATTTCTGTTCATTGGTGACATATGCAATACCTTTTGCAGTGCCTCTTCTGTTTTCTCAGGGTTTGTTTTGAGTGCTTGGGAAGCATCATTCATCGGTATAGGCATAAATCTCAATGTATAATTCCTAAAGAAAAAAAAAATTGATGGTGAAAGTTAATCTAATTACTGTATCTCTTTATAATCACTGTACTTCTTTATGAAGAATGACCTAGAAGGGAGAAATAAAGTGCATCCAGCTTGTCCGTGGAAGGTACTGAGAATGTATTTTTCACTTTTAAGTGGAATAGCTAGAAGCATACATGCTCTTTTTTGCTGCTAATTCTTCTTTGCTACTAGACAGAGGGGTGGATTTTGGAAAACAGTTACATGGTCAATGCCCAGTGGCTGCTGATTAAAAGCCTAGCTGCCCTCTGTACCTCTGTGCACAAGGTTAGATTATTCTCCTGTATCTAAACAGAACAGGGAGCACCAGTGCCTGCTGGCAACTGTATCAGATCTAAACCTAAATGGAAATATTCAGTAATAGACAGATAGCAACTAAAAGACTGGGTTTTAGAAATTTACTATTTAATAACTTCTTGTGTTTACAACAATTTGAAGACACTTGCTGAATTTTTAATAAAAAGCTGACAAAACAAGCACAGCATCTCTGCGCTGCTTTATGCAAACAATTGTTCCTTGCATTTTACTTATTTGCTTGCAAAATATTTCTGCAGCTTCATCCATCTGCTGCAATAAGAGATATAAGACAGGAGTTTGGTCTTGAGTCAAAATTACATTTAAACTGAGAACATAAACTGACTATCATGACACAATTATACTTAAAATGCTACCTACAGTGGTATGTCCACACAACTTCAGACTTGAGTAAATGGAAAAAAGAAAAAAAGAGCAGGAAGTTCTTAAAACCTGGAAAGGAAATTATTCTTTCTATTTTCAATTAATCCTTTATTTCCTGCAAACATCCCTTTCTCCCCCTCTGCAAACATCCCACTAACCATCTGCTCCTATTCCATCCACAGCTACTCAAATATGTTTGGGACCCTCTATTTTTGAGCACTTTAAAGTTGGCAATTTCAATTGAGTCATCACCATTGATGACAGTAGGCCACTCCTCACTAAATGCACTAACTCCAACAGCAGACATCTAATATAGTGTGAAAATCCAAGCTTCCTCCACTTCTTCTCACAACAGGTACTTGGACACATACAACACCATTCTCTGGAGGGCAGTGTCCTCCTGAACTGCAAACACACTGATTCCTCATTGATACTACCCAACATTTTACTTCAAATGATAATGGAAGACTTTTATGTCTCTTCCCCAATGCAAACATGGTGATGTATAGCTGTCAGTGGCAGTCAAAGTCCCTGTCCTTCCACAGTGACCAACTGTCTGCTGCATCAGTCAGAAAATTAACTCTTCTTTCTAGTTGTCTTGTCCTTCAAAAGAACTTTGCAAACTATACAGACCCTGTTATGTGTCCTCATGTAATACTAACCCATGCATAAATGGCTGTCCACCACCACAGGAGAGAATTTTTAAATGTCAAAGATACTGAGCTCAAAGACAGATAATTACAGAACTTGCTGATTGCCTGACAGGTGGGGTATTTATTTATTAAAAAAAAAAAAAAGAAAAAAAGGAAAAAAAAAAAGAAATTTCTAAAGATCTCTGCAGCTGTTTGCCATTTAATACATCCCATTCATTGAAGTCTGTAATTGCCAGCTCTCATGCTAACAGTTATATGCTAAAGTCAGTTTAGTCAAAGGCTTAGTGCACCCTCCCTCACACATACAGACACATAGAGCACGAGGAGGGCAAATGAAAGGTAAGGAGATTTCATGGACACACAATCACAGAGGCAAAACTTTACAAGACCACTACCCTAAGGAAGGAAGGAAATCCTCTGTACTTGGGTTGCTTTCAGACACACAGCACTATTTTCATCTATGAATTAACCAACCCTTAGGGGAAAATGAAGGATTTAAAGCTCTCTTTTCAACTTTATCATTATGCTTTGTTTTTCCCTATTTCCTTGAAGTCTAAAATACTCCCCTATTCTTCTTTTTATTAACACTCCACTTGTCTCTTGTAAAGGACTACATTTTGCTACAAACTCAACAATCCAGTAATTTCCTAACACATCAATATACTCAGCAAAATACCTATATTTAAAGGACGTTAAATTTCAGAGAGGTGCTCAAAGACTGTAAGGGATGTCCCAAAAGAGGTCTCAAAAACCTCTTCTTCTACATACAACATGTGTGACAACAGTCCTACATTTCATCACATTATTTCCCCTGTAGTAACTTCTGATCCACATATCCACTACATATGCTCTCTGCTGCAGTGGAGATTTTACTTACTAGTTTTTTAAAACCAGGAATAAGTTCCTCTGTTTTTCAGGTCAGGTGTGTGAATTTCACATCATTGCTAAGGGAAGAATTCATAGCCTTGTAACAAACTCCAGCATTTCTCCTTAGATATTAGAACTTCAGCTATTTCTTCAGTCAGTCCACATAGGTGGAAAAAACCTTTCAGAAATGAACATGAGACAATGCTGTAGAGTCCTGTGACAGAGGGGGCTCTGGGCTGCAAATCACATTTATCTTCATATTAAAATTACAGAGATACAAGACCCTGCTTAATGGCCAGGCTGAATAGGATGACCACTGCTCTCAAATGCTCTCCTGAACTGACACCTGGAAGGGACTCTGCAGAGAATCTTCTCAGCACTTCACACCACCTGTCTGGGACACCCCTGGGGTAAAATCTGCCAAGAGCCATGCTCCTGGAATTCCCTTGCAGGAATAACATTTTCAAACAGCAACAGGCAGATGAAGAAAAGCTGGGAGAAGGGGAAAGAAAAAAAATCTTCCAATTACTTCAGCCTGTTTTAAAGTCTGTTACAAATACCCTCAGCCTCCTGATCATACTACTAAAGTCTACCTTTCAGTATATTTCATTCCATTTTGAGCAATGGCTCTTTTCTACAGAATATTGATGTCTTCAGGTATTTTTAGGAGACATATGGTGAAGAATGTTTTCAAAATGTCTTCAAGATGGATTGTTTACAGCCTAATTGTTTTCAGCCAGTACTGGCAGTCCCTCTCTTCAGGTTTAAACCTTTGTTGCTTGTGGCTTAGTTTGTTATGTTATCAATGTTTTTGACAATTTAAAAATGTTTAAGGCAACATAAAATGACCTCAGCTTCCAAGTTAAATAAATGAGATGTCACCCTGAAAACGTACAGTGTCACATAATTAACTGTAGCATTCCGGGGGTGTTTTTGTTTAGATTACTTGCTTTTGCCTCAGGATTTCCACTCCTTCTCTATTTACTCATCCAAACACTTTGGAACAGAGAAATAAAGCTGATGCTAACCAGAAAACAAGTGTATTTCTTTTTCTACCAGCCCTCCCCATGCTATTGCCCTTTATCAGAGAAATGTCTGCAAGTTGACAAATAACCTTTTGCAAATTATTATTCACTACTATCAGTGGAATCACTGCAAGATGATTGCTTAATTATACATCATTTATCTAATTTCCCACATCAGTGCAACTGAATTCATTTTAAAACTGAATATCTAAACTACAATAGTTTCATAAAACAAGTAACTTTATAAGTTCTAGCCTCATGACCACTACAAGGGTTAAGATGCTCCCTTAAGTAGTTATACAGTGTTACAAGATATCTTGTCTAGAACCTCCCAATTGTAGGTTACATTCACTTTCTAAAGAGAGCTTTTGCTCCTGTCTGAGGGATTTAATGATGTGAAAAAACTTCAACTGCTGCTTAATTTAAAAATCTGTAATTCTTCTCTCTTAAGAAAAGTAATAATAACATATAAAGAAATGTGATGGAGATAGAGATGAAAGCAATTTAACATCTATCACTGGTAATGGCTGCATCTGTGAGTAAACTCATGGAAGCAAAATGACCCAGACCACAGCAATTACAAAGAAAAACTGCAGTTCCTGAGATCATCACTATTAGTTTCAACTTGCTAGGGGAAAGAAAAAAAAGTCAGACCACAAAGGCCCACGTCAGTAATTTTCTGTTATTATGTACAGCTTCATTCACTAGAATAGATTTTCTGCACACTATCAACACAAAAAAATGAAGGAAAGGGAAAATATTACCAAATTCAGAATTTTAACGCTAAGAGCAGAACTCAAGGACCTTAATGCTGATAGCAGAGTATGGATGAAAGAGCCACAGAGCCTCTTTCCATCCTTTTGAAGGATACAAAGTCATGAATTTTCCTTTAGATTAAACATCCTGATGCTTAAAATTGAGAGCACTCAGCATCTTCAAGATCATATTGACTGCGGTGAGAACTGCAGCTGCTCAGATCATTCAGGATCTTTGGCCTCTTCATCAGACATTCAATTACTTGAGACTTACTTTTCCAGTGCCACAGCAATGTCCTGGAAGCCCTGTGCAGTGATGTTATTCTTGTCCCATATTACAGTTCTGAGAGGTGGTGGGAAGAAGAAAGAAAAATATAAGTTAAACAAGAACCACCAAATAAATCTATAATGAAACTTTGCATATTGAAATAATACACTGCTTAATATTCAAAATTGCAGAAGGCAGCACTATAAAAACTTCCCTTCACTTATACGCTAAATCCTTGAAACGACAGAAACCATGGACAAACATCCAAAATCCAGTTTCCCTTACTTTAAAGGGGATTCTGTTTTTCATCATTAACATAAGTACCTTACTATTCTAAAACACAATTAATAGAAAGATTTGGACAAAAATTCCTGCTTTTTTGAGGAACAGCATCAAAACCAAAGTTGAAATGTCTGCTTTGCAAGGCCATACTGAAAAAAACAGAAAATTGCAGTAACTGGTCAATCTCTGTTCCACTTAGGCTACGTGTATTTTTAAAATTCATAGTGCTCAGAGATCAAAATTTGCAGGCTGTTACACATTCAACCCTGCACTAGGCTCATCACACTGTTCATATGATTCCACATGCAACTCAAGTAGCTGCCAATATAAACCATTAGGTTAGGTGCATAAATTGTAGCTCTTTTGAATATACAATAACGATAAGAGTGATCAAGCCTTCCCCTCCTCCCCCAGTTCAGACCACTCAAGCAGACTGCCTGGCAATTTGCAAACACATGTTCAAAGATCTCATTAGTAGGCAGAAGAGACAGACAAGCAGATAAATCTTGCTTCTGCTAGAGCACCAGTTGTAGCTGTCCTTAAAAAATAAAAAGCACAAAATCAAAGATTCTGGTGTTTAAAAGAGAGGAAAAAAAAAAAGATAGATGGCATGCTTTCACAAGTATTGACATCCTTCTGTTGTTGCAGAATTTTCCCTCCATTTCTTAGATGAAAGGTAAGAAAGAGAGGAAGAGAGATTCTACACTCACTCTGCAAACATCAGATATGCTAGGCGTCAAATTTGAATATTTTTGCCACTGGAAAGTGTGTTTATATTTCTACCTGGGTGTCATTTTATTACATTTTTGGCAGAGCCAGTTACCATAGCATTATTCAGTCTGTAATCACAGCACAGACTGTGGTGACATTATGTCAACTGTGACATTCAGCATACTGTGAAACGTTTCAGTCTGCCACCCTGAAATGCATCCAGACTTTATTTCTTCAGATATTGTGGTCATTTCAGGCTAATACATTCAATAAACCTAAGCCATCCCTCCAGTCCTTTCTTGACATTTTTAATATTCAGTTCGGGCATAGCAACACAAAGGCCAGAGGAGCCCTGCCTCTGAACAAAACAGCCAAGATTGTTTGGGGCAATTTCTTATCCTCCAAATACTTGGAGACCAAGTAAAAGGTGGTCTTTTTACACTGAGGAAGGTTCATCTGCACAGTCTGAAGAGGAGGAGGGAGGATTATCTTTCCTGATGAGGGTGACATATTTAGAGGTCCCCATCCAGTTTTACACTGACTGAAGGTTTTACTGTTTGTGAAACACATGCTGGATAGAAAAAAAGTGACACTCTCAAGCCATCAGTGCCAGACATGCTAAAAAGCAGTGAAGTTGTTGGGCAGATGAAGTTGCAAAGAAGATATGCCAAGGTCCATCAACACAGTAGGAAGGGGAGAAAGGAAGGATGGATGGTCCATGCTGCTCCCCATTCTGAATTCCACATGCTCTTAGTTCTACAAACTGGCACTTCAGAAGACAAAGAATAATTTACTTCCGTTTCCTACCCAAGTATCAGAATTTTCTCTGCTGGGAAAGCCTCCAGTAAGAGAGAGCAGAACAGAAGAGAGTAGCTAAGCACTAGAATTGAGTTCCCAGGGACAAGGCGGAATCCTGCTACTTGCAGATCTTCAAAACCTGCATGGGCAAGTCCCTGAGCAACCTCACATAGCCTTAAAGTTGGCCCAGCTTTGAGAAGAACATTGGATTTAATTAATAGAGAGCTCTGTAACAGTGTAATTTTTTTCTGGCATTCTAGAAATTTGAAAAATCTTTTGATTCCAACAAGAGGGCTTTCTGTTCAAACGTAGAAAATTTTCCCCAGTTTCTGTGAAGGAAATGTTTTTGAAGGGACAACTTGCTTCTCTTGTTTTTCTGTTGTTATTTTCCTTTCTCTTAAGAAAAAGAAAGATGAGAATCCATCCAAATAAAGACACTCTTAAGTGGCTGTACACAGAAAGGTTCTGAAGAGAAATAGATTGAGAATAAGCCAACAACTTCAGTATTATTAAGCCATCCTACTGTTTACTGCAAATACGTTTCCCTTACCTGAGTTTGGTGTTTATCTGTAGGGCTTTTGCCAGCATCTTTGCTCCCATATCTCCCATGGCATTTCCACTAATATCCACTTTTGTGAGAGAAGTATTGCTGCCCAAGGCATTAATAATGATGGTGACCTCAGTCTTCAGCTTGGAATCTGCGAGGGACAGTGACTGTAGAGGCTGTGGATCATAGAAAAGGCAGCGGTAACAGAAACTGATAATGCGCTCATTCCTCAAACACCAACCAAAAGAAGTTACAAGCTTCCAAACTCTTGGGGGCAGTAGTAAACATCAAAGAGTCATTTCTGTGCTCGCTGCAGATCCTACAACACATGATAAATTGGGAGTCACCTTACAGCACAGGGGTCAGACACATGCACACAAGCAGAATAAGTTGTAACAGCCTGTGAAAAAATTATTTTCAAGTGGCAGTGCCTCCAACTTCCTGAGTCCTAATAAGTACAGAATACAGTGTAAACCACAAAAAAGGTAAGATAACTACGACCAGCTTCACAAGACAACTTCCAGTGTCCAGTGGGTTTTGCTTAACCAGCATTCACATTTTCAGTGAGAAATAAAAGTATCTACCACTCCCATTCTCTCCCTCAGGCTGAGAGATTTTCCCAGGGGCATATTACAGTCCAAGGCATTGTTAAAACATAAACAGTTTCCTTTAAGTGTTTTATTATTGCCACTTTAACTTTAGGAGTGATTTTGCATATCTGTTACTTCAACAAAGGACACGGACTTTTGGAGGAAAGATAAAACTGTAGCAGGTCTGAAATTGAAAGCAGTATTGAGTATCTGCTACAATGAAAAGTTGATAAATATTATTAACAATGGTCTTTTGACATCCATAGCTACAATATCTTTCATTAACTTTATTTTTTATGCAGCATATAAAGCTGAAACTACCTCTTTGGCTCCAGCAAGTCACACTCAAAACCTTAAAAAACTTTTCTAAAAATGTCCATATTTCCTCCACTCTCAATGCCCCCAACACTCAACAGCAGGAGCTCAAGAACCACAGTCAATCTATCCCCTTGCCTTGCATAGATACTGCAGCTCCTAAAAGTGTAATTTGTCTTTGGTGATGAATGAGGACTCCACAAAACATCTCCCTTGCTCAAGTGTGAGTCTATACAGAGGAGTGTATTGTCATTATACATCCACTTAGGCACATATTGGAGGATGAACTTCTGGAGCCTAAAATCCTCAAACAGCCAGCACAGGAAAATCAACATCTCATAACAATGAGCCACAGCACTTAAGTTAGATCCTGAAGTTTAGATTAGTGAAAATAAACTAACCAAACTGTGCACACCTTCCAGGGTCCAAGGTGCTTGCATCATACCTGCTATACAATGGGATATGACCCTCCAGACACCACTGGATTACAGTAATAACCAAAAAACTTACAACCATAAGAAATGCACTTACTAATGAGGAAAAGCACAAAAATTTGGAGGCACAGCAGGCTTATAATTAAAAAGTCTAACAATAACACAAGCCACATGCTGGTTTTATTTTAAATGGAAGTTATTAAATCACTATGCTAATGCCCTTAATGAGTCTGTTTTCCAATATTATTGCACGACACGAAGAACAGTGCAAAGAATTATTAAGAATTTAAAAGCAGTATTAACAAAAAAAATGTTAACATCACATTTAGAATGGCACTTAAGAGCTCTTGACAGAAGTCTGAGAAGCCCTTTTGCTGACAGATTCACCGTAAAGCAGCACCACGCAGCACTAAGGAGAAATCAGCAACAAACTTGTGAATGTGACATTGCTTCTGTTCCTCGTGTGTCACTTTAGAAATGTGCATGGGAGTAACTGAGCTGCAGGTGATCCCTCTCACATAATATTTCTAAATCTCAAATATCCTCTCAGGAAACTTCTTGCATTCCAACACTCTGACAAAACAGTGTATGACTGAAAATGCTTCTGTACTGCGTTCTGTGAGGATTGACAGCTACACACCATCTGAATATTCATTAAATTATCTGATCACTACATCAAAAATCCCAAAGCAAGCAACAACAAACAAAAAAAAGGGAAACACCAAAACCAAATCCCCCACAAATATGGGCAATACTCTACAAACACTTACTTCTTTTAACAACTTAATAGTTTTAGCTAGATATTGAGAAAACAGAAGTCTAAGGAGCACTTTCAGTTCCCTGCTACAGAAAACAGGTACTTTGCCAATACAGAGAAGATGCCTCAACACCATCTTTTTAAGGAAGAGGAATTCTCAAAGTACAAATATACAATTAGAAATTGTATAATTTTATTCATTGATTCAGTCATGCTTCGGCTGGAAAAAAAACCCTAAGAATTAAATCAAGCTAAATTTGTTTTTCCTAAGAGCAAAAATGCTGTAAAAACCCTCAAAAAGCCAATTCTGCACCAAACACTAAACTAACAACTAAAGATATTCATCACTACAAATTCATTGCACCTATGCAGGAGTGATTACCACTCTGAGTAACAACACTGCGTACCTGCAGTGTAACATCAATTTTTGCAACAAGGAATGACACAGTAAGAATACATTATAATAGCCTGCACAGTATAGCACCTACTTACATAGAAAAGACATGAAAAGAACCTGAAAAATGAAACTAAATATTACATTCTTGTTTATATAAAATACCTGTGAAGTTCTGATATGTAGGTTACTACTACTGCTTTTAAACTGTGCAGAATTACATTTGGGTATAGCTCTATTTCAACAGTCATAGAACCAAGCCACTGATTGTTTAAACCATATTACTCATGACTCACATTAACACAGCAACAGAGCTATTTAAAGTGTGCATAAATACATGAAGAAGCATTTAGAGATGATTATTTTAGATTAAAGCCTCTTGCTTCAGCTTTCCATGCAGACAAAGTGCAGTCCCTAAACTGTGCAGTGTGCTCTGGGCAACATCACACCCTGGTCTCTACATCTGCATCTTAACTTTGTAATGTCCTGTGGCAGCAAATGCATACTATTGGTAGAACAAGGACAACCCCATTTAAGACTCAAAACCAAACTGAAATTGCTAGAGACTTAAAATAATTTTCTGTGCATCGAGGTACAGTAAGGACAATCCTAGGCAGCTTTCTGCAACACATTTTTCCCACGGTGCTACAGTGTCTGTCCTCAACTCTTTGGCTGCTAGGAGATGGTTCACACTGGTTTTAGTGCTTGATGAGAAAGAAAAAAACAAAATTCCTTCACTGAAGAGGATTAAAGAGAAAAGAACATGGGGAAAGAAGAGGCAGGGTAACCCCAGAAGGATCATAAGCTATATCCCACATGTTAATGTGTGAAATGAAGGAGAGATAAATAAATAAATAAAATAAATAAAAAAACCTTTTGGTGAATGATTTCATTATAACACTGTTTGAAAACAGGATGAGAATACATTGTGTGGGTTAGGTCAGAAAAACATGGTGGGTAAGAATTACAAGAGCACATCTGACCAGTGAATAGTGTAAAATAGCTCCACAGAAAGTGGAGCAAAAAATGATGTCATCCACAGGCTGAAAAGAAAAGGAATGCAAGAAGTGGAAGCCAGTGATGCAAAGGAGAGAGAGCTGCAAGAATGATACACGCAAAATTTAGCAGCTACTTTTTCCTATGACCTGGAAGCTTCAAAAACAGAAGCCAGGAAAGATAAACAGAAGGTTGTAACACTTTAAATAGAAATAATGCAGTGAAAGTTTAGGGTTTTTTTCTTAAGAAAAGATAGCATGAAAAGGAGAGTCATAAAATAGGGGGAAAGCCCCAACAGCGTGTTTGAGAAGATGATTTGGGTACTGAAAGGACACAGAGTGAATTGATGAGGTGTTTTAGGGTATGGTCTGAGTGGGAAGAAATGTTCACCTGCAACAGAACAAAGGAATAATGGAAATAGAGAACAAACTAAATTACATTTGCTTGTGATTCAGGTCTTCAGGACAGCTGTGAAAGGATAAGCATGAGAAACAGGGCAGGACAGAGACAAATGCCCACAGAGAAGAAGCAGGTGGTATCTGATTAAATGAAACCCCTCAGTACAGGCTCAAAAGGAATAGGAGAGAAGGGGAAGGCAGTCCTGCAGCATTCCCTTCAGAGGCAGAGTAGAAGGAGGTGGTCACACAGCACAAAACAAAAAGGCTGGTTTGGTACAAGAAATAACTCAAGAGTTCCACCAATACATTACTTAGCACAACCCTACATCTAACTTGTGCAAACCAGGACTTTTATTAAAGGTGCTTTCATTACAGGTGTTACCTCAATTAGAATAGTTTTGGTATCTGTATGCAGAACTTCACCACATCACACTGACATCCCATGTTTTAAAGAATAAAATGTGGAGGAAGGCACAGAATCAAGGAACACCAGTACCACTGATCCCATTTTAGAAGACAGAAAGAGCATAGAGGACTAGTTTAATAAATCACTTCAAATACAATTAAGAATTAAGAAAAAGGGAACACGGAATATGAGTCTAATGACCTTGCAAGGAAAGAGATATTGGAAATCCTGGTTAAAACTGCCAGGATACAGACACAGATGGGAGGAGAAGACAGCCAAGCAGTTAACATGGAGAGCATGAACTTGGAGGTGAGACAATAAAGACAACAGGGAGTAGCAGGTGTTCAGACAACTTGAGTCTACAGTCAGCTGTCTCTGGAGAATGAGGAAAGCTTGCTTGGTACTTGCACAGGAAACTAAGGAGTAAGAAAGGACTAAGAGTAGATAAATATTGACAAGCATGAGAGTAACAGAGCATCTTAAGATCCCCTTCTAACAAAAACCAGGATGCCAAGAACAGGCAAGAACACAAATGCAACCACAAAAGTCTTTCCGAACCACAAAAGAGTGTAGAAATTAAGAAAAGGGGCAAGCATCCCAGCAAGGTACCCTGGAAAGGTTTTATGAAATTGCTCCCATGGCTAAGAGAAGTAAAAAACAGTACATGGAATGGTTTATTTGCATCTTTTGAAGAAGGAAGGAGCTCTGAGAGATCACTGCAGTGACCTTGCATTTTGTCAAGAAAAAAAAGAAGTTAATAACCAAGAACAGCTATCAGGAAATACTGCATTCCATAAATTAAAAAAAAAACAATGTTATTGAGAACACTACCATTGTAATCTCTTATCAGGACACAAAAGTTCTGAAAATTTGTGCCTAAAGGGCTGTAAAATTTACACCTAAATAACTAGGTTACACACATCCAACTTTTTAAAATTACTACTTTTCAACAACCACAGATCCTAAGACTATCCTCAGAAAATGTTCACCTACATGCCACAAGTTAATCCAAATTACAATATGGAAAAAAACCAAACCCAAAATGTTGGATGTATCTGTGCAGGGTTGTGATCAAATCTTATGCAGCAAATTAACACAATGAAGAAAATTATCAGAAATAGATTGTGAGGGTACAAATACACATGATGATAGTAGGCAGAAAGATACTCACTGAATCCTCGTCTTGAATCATCTGAACTAAATTATCAAGTACTGGAGTGAGATTTCTGAGGGAAGAAAAGTTAGGAAGATGATGAAATCAGCAGTTTCTCCTCATCCATTCTCTTGTTATTTAAAAGAAAAAAAATCCTTACTTGGATTTCATGTTGTTAAAGTTTTTGCCTAATGCCAAGTGTCTTATTGATCGGTTTTTACTAAGCCAGACTACAAGGGTTGAGAGGTCAGATTCTAGGCCTGTAAAGAATCAGATTAGATTAGGAATTAAAACACATTTTCACAAAAGACTCAGACCAGGTCCGATTATTGATGCTATATTCATTCAAGTAATTATATCAATGCAATAATTTCCAAAATGTGTAGAAAAATTTCCATTTTTCTATCTCTAAATCTTTTTCTCATTAGTGCCTCTGCTTTTCTTTGAGAATAAATACTTTCTCTAAAATAAACCCTTTAAATCTCCATGCTAACCAGCTATTAAAGGCATCTCTCAGAAAGACAGAGCAGAATTCAGTCCCCTACCCACAGTCCAACCACCCAAGGGTAGTTCCTCAAACTGTCAGGCAGAGTTTGAAGTTCCTTGGAGAATTCTGAAACAATGCTAATCACTATTTAGTCTTAGTAGAGCTGTGTACCAACAATATTTCAAAGCCTTCAAAAGCCTGCAAAAAAGGCTAACATAACAGACTACGAATAAAATGACCTGAAAAAGAAGGCAAATTTTATTCTACTCCTGAGTAAAAGAAAAATAACTTTAGTATTCCCAAAATAGTTATGTATTTGAGGAGTCCACTAGCTAGATTACCGTGATTTAGAATTCAGATTCACAGCACAATTTAGATTTCGAATACCTATCCTTATTTGTAAAAATAAATCTTTTTGCATAACTGGGCTGAATCAGTAGCTCTCAAAGCTTTCCACTTGTCCATCCCACTCTTCTTGGGCATTCCACTGTACTGGGAATATGTTTCTGAAATACTTCTGCATTTGGCTGATAGAGGGGCAAACATAGCAGGTAAATTTTTCCAGTTCATACATCTACACCTTGAATCTGCAAGATGAGAAGGCAGCTCATATTCCTAGGAATAACTGTGCTAGGAAGCACAGAGACTCCAAAGCAGAAATATTCAAAGTCTTTTCCAAAGACTCAAGCAGGCCTTTTCTGGCCTGAAGCTGTTGGCTCTTTGCTCCAAATTTTCCCCCCTCAGCTTCATTCTGTACCAGACCTTTCCCTTTTGTTCTTTCACTACACTTCCAATTCTCACTCAGCTTCCCATCCTCTTGTACTTAAACCCAATTTACTCTGGATCTAATATGAGTGTGGTGCCATTATTTTATTCTGCTGTGTGACACTGATCTCAAACACCTGTTGAGGGTACAGTTAGTCTTTCAATGTTTCTTAATAAGAGGTCTTGGTCTGAGACACTTCCTAACCAACATGGCCAATAATCACAAAGCAAGAGCAACCATCCTTGGTTACACTGTGAGCTGAAACAAAAAGCATTTCTTGACTTGCACGACCTTCTGTTCCTGTTCTGTGTACTTACCATTGTCTGAAATATCTAGGCTGGTGATATTGTGTATTTCTGCTATGCATCCTTCCAAGACTTGTGCACCTCCAGATCTTAACTAGAGACAAAACATCATCCATTTTTGCAAACTAGTTATGGTTTCAAGATCACACAGAAGACAGTGGTAGGAGCTTTGTGAATACAGAAGGCACTAGCAGCAGCAAAAACAACAGCAACAGAAGAAGTTATAGACATCAAAATGAAAGTCTCTGCACACATTGCTACTCTTCTCACCCTTACTCTCAGTATTTGCATACAAATGAGAAAAGGGACTCTCTTTCCATTCTCTTGAAACTATCTCTCAGCCTTTAAATCAGGAAAATACTTAAATGGTTAAACACAGCAAATCTTTCAGCACTTGTGCTGGGCAGTGCATGAAGGATTGGGGTGAGCATTCTCTACATGAATGGCCCAGGACATTTCTAGTGTCTGGTGATCAAAAAAAGTAAACCTAGACCAGCCTATCAGCTTGCAACACTGGCACCCTTGAACTCCATTACAGTCAGGACTTACAGTGATCATCATCATCCAGCTCTTAGCACAATGCTAAGGTGCTCATTTCAAAGATAAGTGGGGGGGCATTAAAATAAAAAAAATCTCAAATTATGCCTCCCTGTTGCTGAAAAGAAAATTCAAATAATCCAATTGTAAAACAGCCATAAAAAGACCATAAACAAGAGCAAATAGTAATATAGTTATTCTTAACTTAAGAAATAGCAATAAAAGAAAAAAAATTGCAACAATAACAAAAATGCCTGGCTGCAAAGTATCAATTATGATATTATTAATCTGAAATATTACATGACTATAAAAGAAATGCCAGGATTTAATGAAAAAGCAATGAAATGTTCTAGGAGAAAACATCAACATTAAGAATTAAAGTAATGAAACCTTACACACTTATTTACTAATGCTACTGAATTAACACAACCTTTCTTTTTCCAAAGGAGAAAAAGCATTTCCTTTTTTTTTTTTGCAGCTATGCACATTTATATAAGGTGCATTTCACTTTATAAACATCCCCCAGTAAAAGACTTTAGCTAAAGTGGGAAAAAATTCTATGGAAATTTTATTTTTACATTTTCTATTTTCACGTTATTTGCTTCAAAAAGAATGGAAAGCTTTTTCAAACCTCTTCAAAGTTTTTTCACCTCCTGTGCATTAAAAAATGTGTAGTATTTTACTTAGTTCACTTAGTTGGATAAATATCCTGAATCTACCTGTTGATATTCACGTGACCCATCAACTTTTATCCATGCCATAATTAAAGAGCCACAAATGCCTTCTAGAAGCATTTTTCAACAAAGACTTGATTTGGCACTTTTTTGAAAGTTTGAGGTATGTGATGGGTTAAGAAGCAGCTGAATAACATGACCTGAGTATTTGGAGAGTGGTGGCAAAAGACAACACCTAAATCATAAATCACATCCGCAGTGTAAGAAGTACAGAACACAAGGCACCTTTCCCCCTCTCCATAAATCAAAGCCTGCCTATCCTTCACCTCATCCTCTCAATAAGTAGTCATATTACAGGCTGTATTCAGGCCACAAGTGCTGCAAATTTAACTCAACTTTATTTTGGTAAGAGTATTTATAGCATTTGCTGTACGATCATACGTGGAACTGGATTGGTTGTTGGTAGGGTAAAGTTCTATACACTAAAATTATATTTATAATAGAATACAAATTCTTATGGCTATAAATACTTTGAGGGCTGAAGTGGACAATTTTTCAGGAGTAGCTTTCAATCTTGTACCAGATAACTCTACATTCAAAATTTTAAATATATAAACATTTCATGAGCACAAATGGTGATATCTATTTAATCTGAAAGTGATGACAAAAACTCCACTTTTAGGATCACAATTTGCTGCAACTGTGTTAAAATATTATGCACATAAGTGTATATATATAAAAGCAGAGATGAATTGAAGTGCTGCTTGTTGACATGCACTGTGATACTGACAAAAAGACCCTCTGCAACACCTTCTATATGACATACTTCTGAGACTACAAAGAAAAGCTCTTATCAGAAAATGAAGAATAACCCTTCTACAATTAAAAATGCCAAGTGTGTTCAAAGCTATGAGGTACCAACATGGGAAGGGCAAACAAAGCTGCTACCTGATTTAACAATTAAGGTAAAGCATGGAGGGTACTTACACAGTGACCAAGCTAAGGGAAGCAGAAGGGAAAAGAGTGAAATACATCAGTGCTGAGCAGGTAGAAATAAAAATGTAATTTTCATAGTAAAAAATAATTTTAAAAAAACAACCAAACAAGCAATAGAAAATGATTAAGCTTGGAGAGAATATACCAGAAAATCATGGGAGCAAATGAAAAATGGTGGGGGAGGGAAGGAACACAGATTTATCCTTCCATACTTGAGTACAGCTTGCCTGATGTAGGAAAGAAGAGGGCAAAGCTGAAGCATCAGCTTTACAGCCCCCTAGCAGCATGTGCTTGCAGGAACTGGGAGCAGTGGTGACTGGCTCCAAGCTTCCCACCACTCTCTTTCTGGGTGTAGATTACCCTGCCCAGATGCCAGAGAGTCAGGGAGAGGTGGAGCAGGATCCTGAGGTGCTGGGCCCGTTGAGAGCGCTCCCAGCTGCCGGCACATCAACCTCCTGCTGGTGGAAGCATAACTTCTTTCCAAAGCACATGAGAATGAATAAAGCTCAGTGATGGGAAAAAAAGATGTTAAGGGAAGGATCTAAGGAAGTGCTGTCAATTTGGAGGGACCAGCTACAGGAATGCAAAACTGACTTGGGCAGGATTCCTTCCTTTCTGTCACAAGAGTCAGCCATGACCACATGTGCTTTGGAGTCCAATAAATCTCACTGCCCCTTGAAGGGCTCTTTCACATCCCATCCTGGGTGTTATTTCATGAAAAGGTAATATTTTCTCTCCTGTCAGCCCTTGTTGATTTACATGCTAATTTATACTCTCATTACTTATATTTGTGTTTTATTGATTTATTCATTTTAGGCTATGATCATAGGACTTAATTTTTATTACATTAATTACTCCTCCCTTTTCCTTCCTTCCTCTGAAAAATAAATTATCATCTGTCTGATCCCTCCACTCAGAAGTCAGAAGCATATGTACTGGAAAGCTTTTCTATTTGGAATTTACATGTAGTGCTCTTCAAAGTAATAATAATTTCCAAAAAGTCTAAAATATCAAAAACTATGATATGCATTCACAATTATTTGGGGTTTTTTTCATAAGGAAATCTGTGCACATTTCAAAAGCAAATGACCACAAACCTGAAGGCAAGGATTACTGCACTTCAACATGGTTATCAATATTGCATGTTTTCTGCCTAAAGAGAAACCACAGTATTTGCAGGCACCTCTAGAACAGTTAATACTCAGATGGCCTTGGAAATATCTAACAAATGGGAAGCTTTCTTTGCAGCTTAAAAAACAGGGAAGTCAGAGAAGGCCTGAGCCTAAACTGGTTCATATTGGTTTTGGCAAGAGTCCACCACAGAGCTCTCTACAAAATGACTTTGCCTCAAGTGGGTCCCCAGAGTTGTGTCTGATCTTTTCTCATTCTGCTATAACCACACAGGAATCACCCTGCAAGAGCATGGGCAATCCTGGGAAACAGAGTGCACAGGGAAGCAAGAGGAAACAAGGCAAATAAATTGCCACAATTATTCTTACTTATTCTTGAGGCCACTTTCACAATGCTTCTTATGTTAACAAGTTTTACCAAAGTTCCTTATTGGCTTGAATTGATGAATTGATTAGGAAAATGGAATTTCTCCCAAGGTTGAAAAGCAAACCTGCAGAAGAGGAAGCATGTCTTCGGTTCTGAAGGAAGACAATCGAAACCCAGACATGCCTTCAGGGCATGCAGCTTCCTCTGAGCCTTTCAAATTTGGGCACCTTGGAAAATGCTGCTGCCAATCACACCACCAGAGAGCAGAAGCTGCCAAGCACCCAACAGGCTGGCTCAGTGTGTAGCACAGCTGCACTGCAAGGAGGCTTTTGCCTATCAGGTTCTTTGAATCTCTGTGCTCATTATTTAGGATGCTAACTTTTTTTTAAGTTAGGATGCTAACACACATCCTAACTTTTACCATAACTGCTTCTCTGAGTGCTACCTTTCCCACAGCTTTTGACTACAGAGGAAGAATAGCTCACCCAGTGGATTTCACAGGAACTCTAAAGACTCATCATTGCATATTTTGAACACATCCTGATAAATATTTCTTACCTCACAGCTACTGAGGTCTAAAGACACCTCCTTCAGATTGTGATTGCAAGCCAGGCCTAATAAAAGCGCTCTGAAAAAGATCAATTTTAGAACCATTTTAAAAAAATAAAGGGCAGCTTTACAACATCATCTAAGAGATCACAGGTTAATACACCTATAATGCAAATATTCATTTCAAAACGACACCATCCAAGCCGTTATTTCTTAAATGACAATGGTAGCAGAAGCCTGCCACACTCAGAACACTCCAGGAGCTTCAAAAACTGCAGGGATGCAAGGCTAATAAAGAAACTCTAAAGCTAATGCACCATCAACATTTAATAACATTCATCAGAGATTAATTTTCCTCAACATTTGCTTTCAAAGAGCACCAAATGATTATAAATGGAGTGTTCTGTCATAAAACCATACAAACTCTCTGACTTTCAAAAAATCTAGGAAAAAATTAGGTTTTTAAAGTACGCAAGATGCCATGCAGCCATCCATTTCAGTCAGGCACAATGCCTGTAACACTCAAAGGCTGGAGCATGTTCCAGTATCACAAAATTCTCCACTTCCACAACCCAGCAAGTATTTACAGATTTCAAAATTATATTCCTATGCAATGGTATCCTTTGCCTTTAGGCAGATTGGCAGACACGTGAAGTAATGACTAATTATGTTTTTCATAAATCCACTTTTAAAGTCTTACAGAAGTTTGTTTCCACATCTTAAAGTTAGTGTTAATATCACACTTATATTAATAATGTCAAATCAGAAAGCACAATGGTATGTGTAATAGAGAAGGAACAAACAAAATCTGTGTATACCTTCTAATATCTTCAGAATAGATGCAGCTTTGAATTAATAATTCAACAGAGAAACAGAAGGACTTGCTTCTCCAACTTCATTTCAGCCAAAAGCAGCTAACCAAGTGACTGATGCATGGAGATGAAAAACAACCCCTTCTGATGAGCCATTTGTCTACACACTTGCTATGCAAGTAGTGTGTCAAAGCTACATTTGAAATGTGTGCGCCTTGGCCAGGTTCTTCATTTAAACTTATTTGTATCTTCGGTCCTGCAGCTATAATCAGACCTTCCCTATTAACAAAGGCAAATGTCTTGTGCTTATTTATTTAAGTTACTAATATATGGCAGGGGGAGGGAGGGAAGTTAAAGTTCTGCAATACTTCTCACAAATTTTCAGATGATCTTGTCTATCTTTCTTACCCAGACATGTTTTTTATTCAGTCAGTCTGGCTGATGGTAAGTCTGCAAAGAGCTTCCTAAACATTTCCAGGAAATAAAAAAAAATATAGTGCAAGCATAAAAAAGCACAGATTAAAAAAAGAGACACACTGTTGTACACTTTTCACAGGAAGGAAAAGAAAAGATTTTTTCCCTAACCTCTTCCCTATAAATTCATACTAAGAAAATGCCCTTATTTCTCAATTCTTTGTCATGAAAAATCACCAGCCTTCAAAGGGCCTGAAGTGAGACATATTATACTTATACTTGGCCACTATGTTTAATCACACACACGGTAACACATGGAGAGGTCTTATCAACTGTGCATGATGCAGAATGCAAGAATTGGCCTTGCAATTAGCATTTGTATGAGAAGCATATCAGAAACTCGTCTTGTTACAGCACTGACAGATCAAAATACAATTTTTGGCAATGTCTGTAAAATTCAACAAAAATGCCAACTTACACTTCAACAAGGACAAGAGTACAAACTGCCTCCGTTTAAAAATGATTAAAAAAAGAGTGAGCTGCAACGGAACATTAACTATATTACCTAAGTACAAGATATATCCTCTCTCCACCCACCACATGGCATTCTCATAGTACAGCTTTATCAGCAAACCTACTCCCTGAAAGGCTTGATTTAAATGGTCCAAGCAAATTCATGTCCTTCACAGACTGCACTGATTAACCAGTATCTTTAAACTCACTGAGTTAGCACATGCGATTAAACATACCACAGCTGTAGAGCTAAAGGAAGCCTATAAAGAAATCAAATAACAATTAATTAGGGGAATTTGGAACTCAGGATGTCAAGTATCTGCATTTTATCCATCTCTTTTTTCTCTAGGCAGGATTGATCTTGAATCACACATTCAACTTGGTGACCTCTGGTTCATGGACACACACCAGGAGCTTCTCCTTTGTCACTGGACAGCTCCAACACAAACAACTCCAAAAGCTTTTTGACATATGCTGATGAAGGATGCCAGGAAAGTACTATTATGATACACCATAGTTTTTTAATTTTTCCTTCCTGGAGCCATCTCTCACGTGCTCTTGCAGTCTTGGCAATGACAAATAAGTCTGCCTGGAAAAAAGTCTTCTTTAAGGTATTTAACCTTGTATCTTCTTGTGCTTAACCAACACTGTGATCTTGATGGTTCTGGAGAAGTTTTGTAATTTCTTGCCATTAAGAACAAAAGGCTAAGCAGCTGTCCCACAATACACATCCTCAGTCCTTTTAACACCAGATTAACTTCCACAGGACATTTTTGAAGTGGATTAGTCAAGCCATGTAGGGGTGAGAGGTAAAGCAAAGTGTCCTGCAGATCAAAGTCCTCTGTAGTGTTGTGACACACTCAGCTCAAACCAAATGAAAAATTTAGGTCAGAGAAAAAGCATATCACAGAAATTACCAGAAAGTACTAACAGCTTCTGTCCTACCTCCTAGGCAGAGGTGAATGCTGTCACCAGAACAAAAGCAGTCCAGGCCAAAATACCAAACAGCTGATAGTGGCATGGGCACTCTGAGACCATTCACACCCAGCTGGCCTTTGCAAAGATGCCCCACCCTGGAGCTTTCTGTGCTAGTGAAAGAGCTTTCTGCTCTGAGCTCATCCTACGCTCCCCATCACTGCCTCTTTACTTCCACCAACACCAGTCAGGCAAGTAGCTCCCTCCAACCCAATTCAGCCAAATTGAGCCAGATTATCTTAAACATTACCAGAAGAAGTTTTTTGCTAATGCATATTTTGACTGAAAAGGACTAGGAAGATACCATTTGCTGCCCAGCTGGCAGGCAAAGGGTCCCAAGTTTTTGGGATAAATTAATATAATAACATCTTTCACGAGCACAGGTAATTGTACAGCACTCACCTGGCTAAAATTCCTCATACCATAAGAGATACTATACATGACATGAAGAGAACCTTAATGAACCTTAATGTTTAGTGCTTTTCACCATTCCTAATCTCTGGGGATATATTCAATGTCCCACATTATTCTCTTTTTCCTGTCAAAAAGGACAGTATTCTGTCTATTGTAGTAGTCATATTCATCCTTGTTTTTCTTCCCTGCTGCCCTCCGCCATAGGATCAATAGCTCTAAATTAATCAGAATCAAACATGTTTCAAAAAAATCACCTTCTGTTTGAAAACACATCTGTACCACACTTTCCTAATACTGGCAAAGTCTGAGCAAGCACAACAACCAAGAGCATCACATAGAACAAAGTGAGAGATCAGAGATAAAATGGCTCCTGCAGCTGAATATGGACTTCAATCCAGTGCATCTGACTTAACCATCAAGTGCTTCTCAGAGGTGCCAAGCAACAAGAGAAGGGGCCACAGGCAGAAACTGATGGACAGGAAGTTCCACCTGAACACGGGGAAGAACTTCTTTACTGTGCAGGTGACCGTGCACAGGAACAGATTGCCCAGAGATGTTGTGGAGTCTTCCCCCACTGGAGATATTCAAGAACCATCTGGATGCAATCCTGTGCCACGTTCTGTAGGATGACCCTACTCAAGCAGGGAGGTTGGACCAATGACCCACTGTGGACCCTCCCAACCTGACCCATTCTGTGGTTCTGTGATATAGTGCTGCCCTCTTCAATACTGAATTGCATTAAGAAAAAATACTGCAAAACTATGTGCACCACTCTTTCTGCTGTTGCACCTGTCGCTCTTTTCTCCCTTAGCTCCCTCCAGAGTGTATCAAAAGCTTTCCATCTCCTTCTCAATAACTACTCTTTATATCCCACATCTTCAATTTTGCCACCAACTCCTTTCCATTAGATACTCCCCATTCCCCTTCCCTGTTCTCCCTCAGGAAGCAGGCTCCCAACAATACAAGGATACATTCATGTTCTTATATCCATATTAGGATTGCAAAATAGGTAATGAACATGTCTAGGTGTCTGCTACGGGTAAGGTTCTGTATATTTTAATGCATATTAGTTAGGAAGATGACACTTTGAAAAGAATCCTTTCTTTAATTAAGCCAAATAAATACCAGTATTCTGCCAGAATCACAGAATGGCCTATCTAGACAAGACCTATCTATCTAGGCCTATCTTGACTTTAAAACACACTTTTAAATTTCATGTCTGAAAATTTCACCACAGTTCGAATCCACACACACCACGCTTCACAATTTCCCTCAGCCTGTAGAACCTGTTAGTCACATGTTGGGTGACATACAATAAAAATTTTAATCATTTAATCATTTCACTAAGCATTCCTGGAATGCCTTTGTCTCCTCCCCAAAAGGAGAACATAGCTCTGTGCAATAGGTTTCTCCTCCCAAACACTGCAACAGGTTCTGTTTCATTATGGCTGCTGCAACAATGCAGTCCCAAAGGAATGGTGCTCACACAAGCCTATAATCCCATTTCACTGTGGAGCAGTTTTGTTCATAAGCCACAAAGAAAGAAATATATCCCAAAAAAATGCTAACAGAAGCTAAACAACTGTGACATTCCCAGAGCAAAAAATATGATTAATAGTCTCTACTGTGAGACGGAAAGAACATTTTATGAATGTGTGACCATCACAAAACTCACTCTTCTAATATCAATAATGTACAATGGGGAAAAAAAAGAAGAAAGCAAAATTCTTTCCCCTGCCTTTTTAGTATGAGGCACTCGTATAACAACAATGCAAACTAGGTTTTAGGCACGGGGGAAAATTAAATTAAATTCTTACTTCAGAGGCTCAGGAGGGAGTTTAGTTCCTGAAAGGTTAATCTGCATCAAAGCAAGTGAGCTGCTGAAAAACTGTTTGAAGGAGGGAGGGACTTCTTTTCCTTTTCTGTAAGTAAACAAATTCATTAAGAAGTAGCATTTAGACACTCCTCATTCCAATAAATAGTGAACACAAGCCATCAGAAATGCAATGATCTTTTACAGTTTAATTGCTCTACCTTAGGCAGTTCTGTAATCAGTGGCTCTCAATTAGCTTAGAATTATAATGTCATCAAAATGTTGATTCAACAAACAATCCTCACAACTTCACTGCTGCACAGAAGACATTACTATCTACTTCCTGTTTGGTGAACTACAAAGAATGATCATTTAGGTGTGGTTAATAGTGAACATACTTACATCTCACAAGCAGAAGATCAAGCAGGACATGAACAAAACCCTGAAATTGATTTTTCACTACTAGAAATAATTACTCAATGCTAGAATACCTTAGCATCAATTAGGTGTCATCTCTGATAAAAACCCAAAGCTTCGATCTGAAGAAAATGGAAGCTAATATTTCCTACAATGCAAGTACTCTAAAAAGTAAATGTTCTATCTCAAAGACTTTGAAAGGGAGTTCCTCCCAGAAGAAGACAAAAGCGGAAAAAACCATTTGTAACCGTCATCAAAACATGAAAAATACAAACTTTAAAAATCATGTATAAAGAGGAATCAAGTCAGCCAGACTTCAAAGCATGATGCTATGCCCTTTAGACACAAAAGCTATATACAGACTTTCTGCTGCCTCAGTATCACACAAACACATATTAGACAAGGTAGCTTACTTTACAGACCTTTAGCAAAGAGCAGAAAGGGAAAGAAAATATTTTGCTTTGAATAAATAGTACCTATTTAATCGAGCACTAAGACTTCTAAGGCTTTATAAAAAAAGTCTTAGATTTATTCTTAAAAAGAAGGGTGCTACATAAGCGCAAACAATTATAAACCAAAATACTGCAGGAGTTGAGGGTAATGACATTGTACCTGTGAGAAAACAGAGTCCTTGAGAGGCTAAGGACAGCCAGATGCTGAAGACATCCACGAAGGAGGGCTCCACACACCTGGTTCAAAATAAGGACAAATCATTTTACTTTATATTAATCCCAAAAAGTACCCAAGGATAGAAGGTGGGGAATGTTTCCTTGGTATTGAAATAGCCACAAAAATGGTCTTTACCATATCTAGCGCACACTCCGTGTTGGATAAATCCAGGTGAACAAGGGCATTTGGCTGGGCCAAAAAATTGTACAGGCTCTATAATTATTGGATAGAAAGAATTACAGGTGTTAATTTTGATATTATAACAACAGTTACTGGGTCACTACCTGTCATTGCATTTTTGGCTTTTACTATAAAATCACCTGAAACTTCACCCAATCAATACAACCTGTTTTACTTTTGCAGGCTATAATTTTTTTTTTTTAAATAGTGGGAAAATGGAGCTCAGACTACATTTACCCAACATTTCTCTTACAGCACAAATCTTGAGTTATTGCATTTAACTTTCGCAGCAGATGATAATTAATTAAGATGATAATTAAACAAAGATTAGTGATGTCACTCAGATTGCTGTTGCATTTCAGAAAGGCTAATTGGTTCGTAAGCTAAAGCCAGACCCTTTAAGCATGAGGGTAGCAACTAATTTGCACCTGAAGTCCATGGTTAGATCTTAATATCAGCTGCACATTACAGATTTAGGGAGAATATAGAACCAGTAACAAGATTTTAACATTGATGGCTTCAGTCCTGTCTAGAATATGTCATGTAAATGTTAGCATACGCCAAACTTCTTACTATACACTGTTTCATTTTGGGCTCTTTTTAGTCTCAGAGAGCAACACAGAAAGATAAAAGTGTGACCTAATTCACAGAAACCTGGAAAGCTCAACTCCATATGAAATCCAGCCAAACAGCGCACGCTTAACATTTCTAAAATAGATCTATCTTCCCAAAAATTAGGTCATTTAGCCCCAATACCTGCAATATGAGAGAGGTCCCCACTTAAAAAATTCCCATGCTTTCCTAGGGTTTATTTTAATTGCTAAATAACAGGATTTCCTTGCTCCTGTTAGAAAACTGATTCCACAGATTAAGAGACCTCAGTATTAAAAATCTTTATCTTTGAACCATCCCTCTGACAGGCTAAGAAAAGCCCCACTTTCTGCATTTATCTCTTAAAACATTGTAGGTAGACCTTGGGTTTTTCAAAACACTGCCTGCCAAAAATTTATTTATGACATTTTACTTTTTGTTTTTACATTCTTTACTATTGTATTCTCTCAGAGTAATTCACTGTCTGTCCTTACGTACATTTAACTGTTTATTTGCTACCTTTAAAACCCTGTTGTCCCACTGACCCTTCCACCTCATGTCTGAAAAGGCTAGTTCTCTGAATATGCTGATGAAACTGCAAGTAAGGTATGTGAAAAAGTCACAAAGTCATATCTGACTGCACTTTAAATGATGAGATTGGTTGATTGTAGTTTTGCATCTTCTAGATGTTCAATACTTAGAATTCAAAACCTGACAGTTACATGCACATAACTTTTGATGTGAAAGAGAAACGCAAATGTAACAGTCAAAAAGTGAATATATACAAATTGAGAAGTAAGCGGATTTCGTTATGGAGGAAATAGAGCTCCACCTTCATGGCAATTGATAAACTGAACAAAGGAGTCTAAAAAACAATTACATTCTTCAAAGAATCATGAGTTTCAACAGCATGTGACAAGAACATGCACAATTTATTTATACAAACAAAAATACTGAAAGACAGAAATTAATTCTTTACAAGCCAAAAGAAATAATTTGCTTCCAACCTTCCAGTGAAAAATTTGCAATACTCTCATCATTAAAAAGATGATGAGAGCTTTTTAATGGCATTTTGTCACTTTCAAAACAGAACTCAGAGAGAATGGTAAGTCCACTGAAAAAAGTGGTACCTTTGCACTTTTCTCACGTATCAGCAGAAGCCAAAGACTAAAGGCATGAACTAAAATTATGTGGATTTTTATTAGTGGTGTGGGGCAGTTCTCTGTCTTTTCACCGAAGAGTAGAAATAAAATTGTTATTTTCTATCCCTACTAAAACTGTACAGAAATAAAGGCCAAAAAGGATCTAAACCAAAAGGCTTTTGCCCTTCTCTCAACCGTTAATTAAAACGCCCACTGATTATGTCCCCAGTGAAAGTGCCTACCGAGAGATCATCTCCGCGGAGCGCGTTCCCTGAGAGGTCAAGGTAGACGAGCGTGTTGGCGATCAGCGAGTTGGCACTCAGTGACTGGGAAAGGCTGTTCACCCCTGCCAAAGAACAGGTCACAACTCAGCTGAGCCAGCTCTACACAAAACTGGCCCAGAGCCTGCAAGTGCACAATTTCAGTGAACACAGACACACACAAATGTTTAATGGCTTCCTGTTGCCATCACCGTACTGCAGCTGAGGCACACAGATCACCAGGCAGATTGCCCTGACACAGCATGCCCAGCTCCACCTGGACCACACTCTCCCAACTTCCCTGATGGAGCCACAGTGTGTAATACGTCCCAGATCCAGGATGTATCCAGATACATCTTTTAAAAACAGTTTACTCCATAATGATAAGCCAGTGTCTTCCTACAAACAATAATATTTAGATAAAACTATTTGTGGAAGTAGATGAAAGCATCTGTGGAAGACCAAGTACGTTAACAATTATAATTGCCGGAACTTCAAAAGCGACTGACGAGACCTAGAAATTAAAAATATTTCAATTAATGTATTTGCCTGTAATTTCACAAAAATAGTTAATTAAAAGTACCAAGAGATGCATAAAGACTCTCAGTTACTTATCAGAACAAATACATATTTTTCACATTAAAATTAAAAAGCTCGCATTGGCAACAAACTAGTCAGGACTTTCTTCCACTGAAATTTTTCAGCTTTTCAAAATACAAATTAGGACGTGGCTATTTCTGATTCCTTCAAATCTAACTTCCATCTGAGGGATCTGCAGCTCATCAACAGCTTCTCAATTTATTGTAGATGGTCTTTGCTGCGTTTCAAGCACTACACGCATACGTGCATAAGCATCACTGTGTCCTTTAGTTCATGCAGCAGTTTTTTCCTAAGTGCCTGGCCAAAGCTATAAAGAAGGCAAGTGATCAACTACACAACATTCAACAATTTCTCAAAGCTGATCAGTGAAAATGGATGGGCATTCAACGGATGAAACACGTCCAGCCTTCACTTAAAAACTATTATGAAACTGATTTGCCAGTGAGGATGTGGAAGAAACAGCTAGCAAGCTAGTGGAGACAAAAATACCCATGTCAGTGCCTTAATTTTCTGAGCTTTCAAATATTAAGAAAGTCTCCCATATCAGTAGTACAGCTCCTGGTGTCAGGAGGCCTGTGAAACTGGACAGTATCAAAGCACAGCAACACCTTTGTCAAGTCCCAAATCTTTTTTACTTAGTGTCATTTTTCTT
The DNA here is from genome assembly GCA_013398275.1 of Promerops cafer. Taxonomy (NCBI): domain Eukaryota; kingdom Metazoa; phylum Chordata; class Aves; order Passeriformes; family Nectariniidae; genus Promerops; species Promerops cafer. Next base: position 1,865,401 of record VZSE01012611.1, on the reverse strand, counting down.
TTAGCTTGAGATGGTGTTGTTGAATCTACACCCTATTGGTAAACTGCAAACTAATACTTTTTGAAACTTCAAAAGATCTAAAAGCTTTGTTTAAATGCTTGACATTACAGCTTCAGATTCACTTTTAGTGAGCCTTCTCAACAACATTTAGAAGCAACAACAAGAAGAAGGAACAAATGCAATTTTGTCCTGGTTGCTCCATGGTCCCTAGTTATCAGCTGGGGGTCCAGCTGGGTTAAACTATCAGCAATTCAGCTTGTACAACCAAGAACCAATTCTGGGAATTCAGAAGCAGTGTCTGAGCTTGAGGAAGAAGAAGAGCTATCAAACAATTCATCATGTTGCTGCTTGTTTCATGCTTAAAAAGGGCCAACTGCTCAAAACCAGCCACATCAGTGAGGGCAAAGAATGTGAATGAGGAATTTTTTTAATTAGCCTCTGGCTTGGACTCAGAAAAGCAAGCTTTATCTTTGAATGAGTACACTAGAATTTTCCATTTAACCAGAATCTTCAAATCAATAAATTTATGTTTGAACTTCACACTACCTCATGCTATACTCTAACAGTAATCTCACTTTCATTTGCAGACAATCTTTTATGCTCTTTTACTACTCTCAGGAGGCTCAGACTGTTAATAGCTCAGCCAACTTTGAGATACAATATTTGAAGAAAGATCAGCTGGGAAGTTGCCACCTGAACTTCACTTGGCAATCTTAGAAACTTATCTCAAATAGAAAGCACTTTTAAAATAAGGTCAAAACCTGTGAGGGATTGTTCTGAATTTATGAAAAGCCTAAAAAAAATAAAAAATAAAATAAAATAAAATAAAAATTAAAAAAAAAGGTTTAAGGAAAAAATACGTGCACTTTGGAGTCTACTGAAACCAAGATCCAAGGACTCTTTTAGACTTTCTCCACAGAAAGTATTACAAGTTCAAAAACAGCCTCCCAAGTTAAAACCAAATCATTACTGTCTTCTTAGGTTAGAGAGAAAGTGACAGCTTTGCAGCAACCTGAGTTGCTTCAGCTCCTGAGGGCTGTAAGAATTCCCATTTTAAGACATGGTATATACTATTCTAAAGAAATCCTGAGGAGCTTCCATGGGACAACATTAATGGTAACATATTACTCTGAAGGTCATCAGTATTAGACATACTGGAAAATATATTCAGCTTTTGCTTAAAGATCATCTTTAAAAAGGATGTCAAAAATCTTCAGATTCTTTTAATAACCTCAGAATTCACTTTCACTGACAAAAGCTGTGTGGGTGAACTTCATCAAGCTGGTATTTATTCTTTATGAAGAAGGAAATGTTGCTAGAGGGTTCTCTCAACTCAAACTTCACAATCACTTGCTGGAATAATTCGGTTCATATGAAGAAAAGTAGAGAATGAATGAACATACCAGAACTGCATAAATTTCTGTTCAATTCACAAGTATCTTATTTCAAGAGTACGTTACATTAGTCACTATTCTCAATCAACTGTCACCAAAAATCGAGTTTGCAGTAGAAAACAACAACCCCAGAGTTTAATAGAAGTATTTTCAGTGAAAATCATTATTGAATAAATTCATGTTAGGATTTACTGTTTACTTAAGCATAATAAGAGGCATAGGCACTCATAATAAAACAACAAAAAGTCCTTTACCCCACCCGTATTTCCCCAGCTTAATCCTTGAAGCTAAGGAGAACACAGAATCTGCACTTCACAGAGCAATAATAAACAGGATAAAAGGGCATGGTTTCTATCTGTTATCAACTAATGTCCTTCATACTGTTAACTCAGTCATCTTTTCCAGGTCATCAAATCTACAAAAAAGCAGCAATAACATCAGTGTGCTTTTTCTATTTTTAACACCCATTACCTATACAGGAGACCCTGGGTTTGTGCAATCTGTGTAAGAGGTCACTGCTCCTATTATTTGTAAAACAAAAATGCAAAAAATTCTGAAAGCTTCTGACTTGTGTTTCACTGTTGTTATTGCTTTTAAAATATACAACCATTTCAATTAAAATATCAAATCAGAAATTTGTAAATTATAAAACAAAGAAGTCATTAGTCAAGAGCAAGTCACTCACCAGCCATTGTCACAATTCTTGGTTTCATAAAATAACTGTGTACAAAACATTTGGAAATTTCCCTTCACATTTCTGCTTCAGACATTTTTTTGAAGTGCATATGAAACATATCTTTCATGTCAATCCTAACTTCAGTCTTCCTTTATAATACAGGTTCAAACTTAACCCTTAGAGAAGCAAGTCTGAGTTTATCAAAGTGCTGAAGGGTACTCAGAACTGAGCCCAGGATTCAGTAACCCAGGATTGCAAAAAAAAGCAGCTGCACTGTAGAGAAAATACATGTAAATAATTAACAAAATTAATCATTTTATAATCTAGTAAGAAAAAGTATTTTTTGTATGTAAGTCTGGAAGTTTTAGAAGAGAAAAGGAGGCATATTTATAAAACGTACCTTTAGGTGACAAGGAGGTTTTAGATAAATTTAAATGCTTCAGTCCCTTTGGAAGTTTGGCAAACTGGATGCTCAAAGATGACACACCTGTTGGGGGAGCAAAGACAAAATGGATGTTTTCAGGTGAGCTCTGTGACCTCAGGTTTTCCCAGCAAATCTCAGCAGGGGCAAACTGCACCGGTGACACTTGAGGAGGAACTGCACTCACTGTGCTGGTGGGCTCTGCCATTTTATGAACCTTTTACTGATGTCATCAAGATCCCTGCTTTGCTAACCACTGAACAGATAGGAAACTTTGTTTTTAACCATCAGTAATCCTCCTTAACTAGTTTAAAAACTTTATAATACACACATACTTTTGAGAAGGAGTCAGAGTGAAGCTGTTACACACACCAAGCAGTCAGCACTTGGAAAGTCTGGAAGCTTTATGTTTCAGAAAAAAAAACTAAACTAAAAAATCTAGGCATGAACTAAAACCCAACAAAGCTGTTTCACATGAAACTTCAAACTATTTTTATTTTCTTTTAAAAGGAAGGGCTGTCAAGGCAAGAAAGGCACCCACATTAGCTAACATTACCCTCTTATTCTGAGGCAAACCCTAAGAGCCTGAAACCTTTACCAAGTCATAATGGCCACTTAATTCTCTTACAGCAGCCTGCAGGCTACCAGCCAGGACACAGGCTTGGAAATGCCACAACTGCTTGCAATCCTGAACACTAAAAACCTATTAAGGTGCTGACACAGACTGGACTACCTCAGCACAAATTCAACAAAAGAAGAAAACCATAAGAAGGCACTTTTCATTAAAGCCTTTACACAGTGTGTCCAAGTTCCCCACTCCACAAATTTAATGCTCCATTTTAAACAAAAGATTGAAATTTGATTAAGAGGGCACATCCTAAATAACAATGCAACTAAGCCGTGAAACATTTATTAGAGGAATAAATCAACACAGAAACTCCAGGCTTAACCTGGGGTGTGAAATAGTCATCTACAGCAATTCACTTGGAGAGAAAAGGGCACAGAGAAAGAGGGTAAAATCTTTTACTTGATTGAAAACATAGTAAATTAAAAAGCGCATACCCCTTCCACATACACAGACATGAAACAGTCTGTGAAACTGCAGGTCACATACCTACATTTACTCTGTTTTTATTCTGTTTTACTTACAATGAAGGAGCCAGCTACCTTACAGATAGTGTGGTAGGGTTTTTTTTAATGCTCTCTGTAAAAGCGTTGCATGCAACCCTGTGCAGCTCAAAAAAATATACATTTTTTTATTTATATTGCTAAAACACTAGGCCCATGAGACCTTGGAATCATTTATTGTAAAGCACAATGGTAACCAGATATCTGGTTATTATACTATCTTATCTTAATATATATTATCTTCACTTCTTGTCAGCAAGAATGAATCAAATCATACTAACAGGATTTTCTTTCATAGCTCTCTAAGGACAATCAGTATCACTAAGAATACAACAAATGTGATTTTTGCTGTTAAGTATTTTGACTAAGACCTGCAGCAAATAGTTCTACCTCTCCATCTTTGTATTTAGCTAACAATCTTCAGACTGATTATTGTTCTAGCCAAGCTGAATTATTTTCACATCTTACTAGCACAGGGGTTAAGTTATAGTTATAAGATACAGAAATCAGGTGCAGAAAAGAAAAAGTGCTTCTGGTTACTCTGGCCCTTGAATACCCTTTAGGTCACTCATTTTTGCTAATGGCGTAACAGAGATGAGAGTTCACATGGCAGAAATGGAGTTAGTGCCTGGATCCAGGCACACAGTTTGGAATTTGAGTTCTACTAGGCTTGAGTATGCTTGTTTTGCATTATTTTTAACAAAATTTGAGATTAAATTCTGATCCTAGTAGAGCCAAAAGCAAAACTGCCATCATTTCAGTGTTTATAGATTTTTACAGACAACATTGATAACAAACTTTCCAGGTGTTAGTCTCACAGTTATTGACAGTACCATAAAGGACAGCCAAACACACATTAAGAGACTGGTCACAGTAAAAAAATCACTGCATATAAACACTACACTGCATTTGAACTGAAGACAGGTCCCATGCTTTAGGTAAACTAAACCCACTTCCCATGCTGTTGGAATACAGACAGTTGCATTAATATGTAATAATATCATGCCTTCACTTACAGGTACTCAACAACATATAATAGCTTAGTGTATGTTTGTGGTCATACAGGGCCCAATATATTCTTCTCCAGAAAACAAATAGCTCTGTGATTTCCCTTGTACCTGCAAAATAATCTAGTTCCAGTTCCTGCAAGTGATTTTTCAAAAGCTATTTTCCAAAATCCATATGTTTACATGAATCTCTACTTTTACTTGTGATATCCTCCCTACCACTCCAGTTTACCAAAGTCAAATCTACCTTGCACCCAGGGAATTTTCTTGAACTGAGAAGTTGCAATATTTGCACATTGCAATTATAATTAATTCCTAAGTACTCTATAACCTATCTAATTCTAATGAAAAGGTCAAATCTTAATTGCATATTTGATAGGAAAGGCTGAGATAATGAAAAAACCCTACTAATCACTCCAAGTTGTAGTTTCTGCATTTCATTTTTGTCTTATATGTGGATACTGCAGAATGACTTGAATCTATAGGTTTGTTGCAAAGAAAGCATACCCATGGATATGTTTAAAAAATGAAAAAAGATCCCCTGCACTGTAGAGTACCCAATGTTTGGTCAAAAGCAGAATCAACAATGTAGCAGCCTTTTTTCCAGCTTACACCAGAAATTTCTCTAAAATGCAGTAGGCCTGCGGCACATTGTAACAATAATGTTCTTCAGCAAAGCACTGGCTTTCATGTGATAAGAATTCTTAACAAGGACAAGCAATAATCAGCAGGCAAGAGGTAATCAGAAGAGTTAAAGCAATTCATGTGAACAATTTCAAATAAAAAAACTACTCAGAATAGGTTAAAAACAAAAACATTATCATACTTGCTTCTAGTCAAAAGAAAAGTGATACAGATATAGAAAGGAAAATCCCCCCTTCCCAGCTATTTTTCTCATCACTGAACCAGCAAGAAAGAAGAGACACCTACAAAATTCTATGTTAACAACATTCTGAGTCCCTCAGGTTGGAATCAGAGTGAACAACTTTTCTATTTTGAAACATGACAGCAAAGAGAATAGAAAATTTCCCCCAAACAAACCAAATAAAACAAGAAAAGGTTCACTGTGTAAAATTCTTCTTTTTCTTCTGGCCCAACAGGAACACAAGATAGTCTGATCCCAGAACACTGTGTGCCTGGAATGCATTAAGTGAAGCAAATGGAAATCTCACATGGGCAGCGCTGAAGGGTCAACTCCACACTGAAAGAATGTAACCTTATTTTAAAAATAAATGCCTCTTGGGTGAAAAAAGAGAAGACAAGGGAGAGGAAGGACTTGATATGTACTGAAATCATGCCTAGCGGTGCCTAGTCTGAGAAAAGCTGAGCTGTTCAGCTTGATTTTCCATCTTGTGGAGTTAACGGCACTTTGCTCCACAGGAATGCCAGTTATGCCAGTATTATTGAACATCACCAAGACCTCACAACAGGGCAGCCCAGCACAGAGCTGAGAAAAAGGGGCAAACATCATACTGAAAAGAAATACGGCATTACAGCTGAAATAAAAACACAAAACCATCAGAAAAATACAATCCAAGAAAGAAAGTTGCCTTGCGCTTCATCTTTCACTTACACTGCTTTTAAAAATGCACACCCCTTCAAAACTAGAGGGTTTTTTCCTACCCTCTAGTCCTAAACAATCACTGTGTTCTATCTTCCTTTAAAATCCAGGATTGGTTTGAGGCATTTAAATATTTCTCAACACACCAATGGATATGCATAAGTCAAAAAGAATGGCAATTCTCAGTCATTTGTGAACAACAGAAATTTACAGTATCATTACGCACAAAACAATAACCTATTTTTCAGGCAAAGCTGAACGGAGCAGCAATAATCCTCCTATTACATTTATAGAAAGAGAAAAATGTAAATGTTACAGTACCTCTATCTTCAAGTGGATTGCTAGCGAGGTTGATCGTATGGAGTCCTGAGTTGGGATTATGGGCCAGGGCACTGGCTAGTTTCTGTGCAAAATCCCTGCAACAAAATAAGAGAGGGAGAAGGAATCCTGTTATCTCCTCTGTCAACAGCACATTCAAAGGCTTAAAAGCATCAAGGGATTACTAGACACAAGTGGCCTTTGCTACTGCAGAGCACTAACTGATTTCTCATGGTTCTAAACAATGCTCATCTGGCTCATTTGCTATCTTTCACAGGGAGTCACTACGTTATTTATTAATTCAGTGACCTAAGAGACTGAAGAGTATACAATCAAAGCCTAAAACGCTTTTTGACAGAGACCTGAAGGTATAAAGTAGGAATTACACAGAATAACTCAACACTTGACCACAGCTTCCATCTCTCTGCACGCCACAGGATTTGGAGATACACATCAACTTGCCTACCACCACCTCCTTCACTCACAAGCCGTCCTGCTCACTTGAAGCAGCTTTCTGCCAATAGTCACTCAAACAGATGGGCTTTGCAGCATCTCCAGAAGTATTTCTAACCTTATGAAACAGCAGGAATAGCTCTCTCAAAGAACAGCAGCACACTGATGAGCTGGTCTTTTGCTTCTTTTTACAGTGAGAAGCATCCAAGGGCATGGCTGGCTGATCACAGTCCCAGCAATGGATCCAAAAGAGATGCAGAGTATCAGTTCTGTAACACTGGCAACAGCCAGGCGGGGTAGCACAGAGAGCTTTGAAGGAGCCTTAACCAACTGTGGTAAGTAGATGTAGTAGCACAACCACTGCTCCAAAGCCACTTAAGAGGCAAGGGAGCACTGCCCTGTCTGAAAGCACTTTGCTGCAGCTGGACTGTCACCACCCACAGCACTAAGCTGAGAGCTAGCTTGGGTTTTCCTGCACACCACGCTGTCACACTCTGGTGGAGACACATTCCTTGCATCAAGTCAGAAGGCTGATGTCTTATCAGCTCTAAGACAAATCCTCAAACCTGTTCTTGTACCAGCTGAGAAGTTTATGATGTGATAAGGGACTAGACCTACTGTGGGCTTTTGATAAAGTGAGCCTGTAACTTCAGTGTTCTTACTTCACCTAAGTTAGACACGAAGATAGGAAGCAAAACTATGTCTTGAACTTCCTTCTTTCTCTCTCTGCCTTGAAGTACATTATTTCTCCTCCTGTAGGCCAGTGGTGAGGTACCAAAATGCTAATTAACACTGGCCTGTCTCCTTGGAACAGATCCTGCCTACCATCAGACTCCGTGCTTGGAACCGCAGTGGAGGTGGCATCCTCTTCCAGTATTTGGAAAAGAAAGGAGACTGAACAGCAATAGCCTAAATAGCTTTTGCAAAGTTTACTGGAGTACAGAGATCCTCCAGGGAAGTTTAGTTTCCCTTTGAAACCCTATGTCCTTCTGGGGCTAGAGCTGGTTCCAGCACTGTGGATGCATGATGCAGGGCTGCCTTTAGGAAAAACATATTCTCTTCCTAAAATACAAGCAGCACGTGGATACAAACTCTCAACAAAAAGAACTTCTGGACTTGAAACTTTGCCCATGACAGGCCCCAGGGTCTCCTGCTTTGCTACCAGCTGCTGCTGCAGAAGACTGTGGATCTCCTCTAGGTCCTCACTGCCAAAACTCTGGAAATCCTCCAGCATTTCAAATAGTGCTAGACCCCTGCAGTTAGGCAACAGAATCAAGCTCCTTATGTCCAGCCAAGAAAAATGAGGTTTTGAATTAAAAAGCAACAAACCCCTTCCTCTTGAGGAGTTTTCTCCTCTTTCTTTATCCCTAACAGATTCTTGTCATTATAATACTTTGCCTATACCTCCAGGCTTGTTTACAAACTCTGCTCCAGCTTTTGCCAACAATATAGGCAGGATTACAAGAAAGTTTTGGACAACTAGAGCATGTGTGAACTACTTAGCAAAGGCACAGCAAACCGACTTCCACCAGAAAGCACTGGATTATCTACATCAGGCTCACGGGGCTCCAAGGCTCATTTTGGAAAAAAAACCACAACAAATAACACACACTCCCTGTGCAGCCTCTGCCATAAACAGAGGCACCTTGACTCTGCTCATGGGGGAACATCTCTTCTCCTCCTTTGTTCACTATTTGTTTCAATTCATAAAATTGGTTTCTTCTTTTGGCTGCACACTTATGAACAGAGCATGTGGTGTAAGTCTGAAACTTTCTATAAAGCATCAAGCTTGCTCTGCATGCATTTCACAGCCATGCTTGGCTGAAACAAGCTTATTCAGGCTTGGATGTAAAGCCCCAAAATTTAACTATACATATGACAGACTAAGGATATTTCATCAAGGGAAAGAATACTACCAATCTGGAAATCTCAGACAAAAACAGATCCTTGAGATCTGTCTAGACAACATCCCTGTACGAGAAAAAAAGAGGATGTGTGGGAGGAAGCAACACTCTTGGGTCTAAGGACATGAAGACCCTGTCAAGAAGGGAAAGATAAGACTGGACATGACTGCAAAGGCCCTCTCAATACCAGCAACAAGCACTTCTGTTGTTCTCCAAGTGGCAGCTGGCCACTCCCTTCGGAACAGGGCTGCACAGGACAGTGTGAAAGGAGGCAGGGACATTCTGCCTGCCAGCTTTCAGAGAGCATGGAAGCGCAACAAATAAATCACTTCCAGTAGCTCCTGCAAACAGGCCTTTGCAGACTGGGAAGTCTGTCTTGCACTTCCACGGAAATCACAGAATATCCTGAGTTGGAAGGGACTCCCAAAGATCGAGTCCAACTCCTGGTGTTGCACAGGACACCTCAACAAGTCCACCATGTGCTTGAAATTGTTGTCCAAATGCTCCTTGAGCTCTGGCAGGGTTGGGGCCATGACCAGTGCCCTGGAGAGCCTGTTTCAGCACCCAACCACCTCCTGGAGGAAGAACCTTTTCCTAATATCCATTTAGCATCTCCCAACAGTGCAGGCCAAGGGCAGTTCCCACCCTACACAGCCTGTGCCTGTCAGGCCAAGCTGCAAAACCTGGTAGACACCAAAGCCCAGCCTTATTAATAGGCTGAGCTGCCCACTCAGAAATCAGTATTTTGGTTATCACATATTGTCCAATTCCTCTAAAATACCTCAGGGATTAACCCTCTTTTCAAGCTCATTTTTTTGGGCCAGGCTGAAATTACTCTGCTCTCCCTGAAATGTGGACATCACATATGTTAATTAAAACACTTGCCAAAACATTAGTGATTGCTAGATGCATTGAAGCCTTCCAATGTTATCTAAACTGCATCCTTCATGTGTAGTTAAAGCAATAGCAATGGGGATAAAATTTCCAAGAGCATCTAAACTGGAAAGCACAAATCTTATCAGACAGGGGCTTTCATTTGACATCCTGTTTTTCCCAACAGGAAGTTCACACTTCCCTGGTTCTGGGTCCTTATTACTGCTACTGCACAATAGTTTGCTGTTTCATCATTTGGGAGGATGAAAAGAGCTTATGAGGCTGTGGCCCAAACCAAATCACAGAAATGAGTGGCTGGAGATAGAAAAGAACAGAATTGTCTTAAACTGACTCTGCTACAGGAAGAAATATGCTCTTGTAGCTGCTTGGGTTATTTCTTACAGCTTTACTCCTGGTAGCTCTTTCTTAACCCTGGTTTGGCCTTCTATCACAGCTCATTAAAAATGACTGGTCTGTAAGCCATGGGAAGGAAGATAGCCAACAACAAGAGGATCTCCTAGCAAACAGATACGAAAAATGGCAAAACTGACAAATGCATCCTTGGCAAAAACAGACAGGGTTGGTCAGAACAGATACACACCAAGGCACAATGCCAAACACTCTGCATGTAAGATGGCAACATGAAAACCAAAGTCACAGGTTGATTATCTGTCAGGTCCTGTTAAAACTGAAAGCAGTTAATCCAACTGTGATAAATTAAGGTAGGCAACGTGCAAAGGTATTCAACATATCCTTTAATATTAATGATTATCACTAGATTTCATGGCACATACTGGAAGAAAAATGAGATTTAAACCAGGGGCTTATGTTTGAATGACAGGTATTAAAGGCAGTGCACTAGTGACCAGAGAGTTCACATATTATTCCAAACTTGACCTCATATTTCTTGTGTCATGTAGGCAATTTTCTTTTAAAGGCATTTCAATGCAAAGTGCACTGTAAAAAGGAGAAAAATACTCCGACAATGGGAGACAATGTAAGGCACACCAAGTATTTCCCAGGCTTGTTTCTCTTTATTTGTAATTCTGCATAGTGTTCTGCTTCTCCAACCATTACACTGCTTTTTTAATGAAAAAAAAATTCATTAGCTCTAGAGTTTTTCTCATCTACATTGTCTTGGACACTACCCTAACACTGAAACAAGCACAACAAGTACAAACTAGCACAGCTGGAAGTCACTTGAACTTTGCTTCTATTTCCTGTGAAGGGGGAAAAAAGTAAATACCTAGTAACTACAACTTACTTTATTTAAAACACATGCAAGGATTTAATTGTATGGCTTATTTCTGTGTATCTTCTTTCTAAGTCTATGGCAAGCCACTAAACTTACTGATCTACTTTCTTCAAAAAAGTTGTTAATGTAGAAGTCCTGCTATATTTGAGCAGACAGCAATCTACAGTAAGATAAGACCAGCTCATTTGGAAATGAAACAACAACGTGTAATGCAGATGGAATAATATGCTTTTTTAAACAAAACCACTGTTTTTTAAATGATAAAAAGGTGTTGGCCATATTTGGAAAGGAACAGTACGAGCCAGTTTAAGGTTTACGCTCTCTTTCAATCACTTTCCTCCACTTAGCCCAACTCTCCAGGCAGAATCTTAAAAAATACCAGTTTAAAGGGATTTCTTGGACATACAGACCCTCTGGAAAACCTGATAAAAAGCTTGTGACTAGAGGCTCATCAGAACTAGACAGACACCGAGCACGGTGTTTTTAATGCTTATTCTGGCTAACATACACCACACATCCCCTTTGGTGGGAGTAAGCAGCATCTAAAGCGACATTTTGAAGGAATTACTTACGTTCTAAGCCCGGCATTCTCTAATACCAGCTCTTCCAAGCGACTGGACCTACTCACCACCCGCAGTATCTGCTCACAGAGGTCAGTGGACTGCCACAGAAAAGACAGAGCAGCGTTAAAGAACACAGACACGGAACAGACATTACTGAGTTAAGCTGTACATCGTAATGGGATCCAGGCCACAACCACCTTCTTGTTGTACGTAAATTGGAAGTAAAAAAAACCAGAAACATCCAGGAGAGTGAACAGAACACTTCTGGAAAAGACTCGAGAGAAACAGGAGGCAGACTAAAAGCAAGTAACCAATGAACCAGGCCACCTGACCAAAAGGGGCAGAATTTTAATGACAGTGAAAACAACCTAAATCATGGGGTTCAGAAAAAACTCTCACTTTTTAAAGAAATCTTATTCACATACATGCTACTCCTGCAGAAAAAAGTGGTAACTAGTGCAAAGGAGAATAAAGCCTGAACAGAAATGACAGCTAAACACAAAGAAAGATGTTAGAAAGCAAACAACAACAAAAAAAAAATCCCAAAAGTACCCTAGCTAGAGAGGTCCTCCAAAGACTCAGGAGCAAAAGTACCCTAGCTAGAGAGGTCCTCCAAAGACTCCCAAGGACTAGTGGTTAAGGGCCAGTATATTTGAGTATGAATTCTTCCAGCCTATGCAGAAGCAAATCCCATCTCATGTCCTTACTGTTGATGAGTTCTAGAATTTGCATGGATTTTTGCAAGTGCCATGAACAAAACATGACAACAAAAGAGTTTGTTTGCTCTGCTCATTCAAATAGAGAGATAAAACCATAATCATTCAAAAGCCATGCAATGAACTCTGTACCTCATCACCTTTTATTATAAACTTTTATTTTGCTTCTGGATTTGACTTTTCTTTTTCCCCTCACAGCTCACGCTAACCAGCATTCATGTGATATCCAAAGCTGAATTTCAGTCATGATCATGAAGTGCTGAAACTATTCTGTTATCTGTCTTTGAAAACAACAACGTGACATTCATACCTGGAATATCTTTGTCTCTAATGACCGTCCGACATTTTCTAGTTTGTGTGTTTTTCAGGGTTTGGGGTTTTTTACTTTCAAAGTAATTGAATGTCCAAAAAAACACCCTAAACCAAATAAATCTGCTCTACCACACACGTAAAATCTTATTAGTCCTTTACACAGTAAAGGCTGACAATTTTTGGTGAAGACTGTCAACTCAGCCATCTTCCCAATACTTTCTTTACCACCCATATTTTAAAAATTCGGAATATTATCACAATCCTTCTACAGTACTGTGACTGCAAGTGGAAAGTTCCATGCCTGCACTATAAAACCACTGTGGGTCCTGTGTATCAAACACAATGTCAGAGTGGGACTCATGAAACACAATGCACTCGATGGCCTCCGGATATGTCTGACCCCATAATGACCCTTGGAGGCATTCTTATGGCATGGATTTACTGTCCAACGTTCTACATTTTCCTCATTTTTGACTTAAAAATTGAATGTATGGAAGGTAAGATGTTGGGTTTTTTTAATTAACTGAAGCATTTTCTAGACTGACAAAGTTCATCTCTTTTGCACAGGAAAGCTGCTAAGAAAAATCCCCGAAACATTCACGTAAATGTATCTCAGATAGATAATAGGGCCAGGTTTTGTTCTAAGCAAACTACACCAATCAGTCTTCTAACTAAGCAAACTATCTCATTTCACCGAAGCAGAAACTGATTAATTGCATTGTACCTTTTAACAATGTTGATTTTAAAAGCAAACTACAACAGCACTAAAAATACCACCAGCTTCATTCCATGCATAACTTTGAGAGAGATGTCCCAGCAGGAAAGAAGTTTTTTGCCTACTCTTTTGCCAAGAATCACATAAGCTCCTATTGAATTTTCATTGAAAATGATAGCTTAGGAATAAAATGAGAGCTTTACAGATCAATAAAATGGCACCAAGTTTAAAAAGATGAAACTTAATTTTTAAAGGCAAAAGCTTCTGGAAGCAAGCATGAAAGCAATTTGTCAACCAAACCACTAACTCCACCTGTGACTATAAACTTTCAAATTTAGAAGAAATAGCATATTTTGATATATTTAAATTGTCACTGAATTAATGCTTTTCTTGGCCATTTTTCAGTAGTCCAACTCGTTTAGACATGCCCTGTTTTTGCTTTTAGGAACGAAAACTGATATGGAAAAATACCGGTGCCACACATCAGTGCTTTGGAAAACTGGGAGGGAAAATCATCAATTTGCAATGAAAATTACACAGAAAAAAGTGCTTTATGTAAGAAAAAATACCCAGAATCCTGGCATTTTCTTTTCACCTCCAAAAAGCAACTAATATTTCTGGCTGCTTTAAAGTTAGTTTCCTATTAGTCACATAATATTGTTTGGGGGACTCAGCAATGCCTAATGAAGTTTAATGGGCTACTACTATCAACCAACAAAGTTTTCAAACTATATTATTTGAAACTTTTACAAGACCTGAGTCTCAGCAGTGTTTTTATGATGCTAATTGACAATCCAGCAGTTTGTATTTTCCCGATATGATTCCAGGAAAACAAAAACTGGCAATAGATTGCCCAGTTGTACTTGCCAAAAAATTTTCACTTTAAAAAATGTAATAGCATCCTTTAAAACACAGCACAGCCTGGTAGAAGCAGATATATTGTTTCAATTTATTACTTACTAATTTCAGATCCTTGGAGGACAGCTTTGTAAACCACTGATTATACTCCAGAGCAGCAACTATAGGTATTAAGTCTCTAGAAAAAGAAAAACACTTTTACACACATTTCATATAACTGTAATTTAAAACAGTCTCCTAAGTATTCTTCCATGTCTCATTCCCCATAGTTTTGCAATGCTAATTGCCTACCGCCCCCATTATAGAAAGCTCTGCATTCTAAAGAACAGCAGCAGCAGCTGCATGTCTTCCTCTTATTTTAATAAAAATTTCTGACTGGCCAACTGGCACCCATTTAGCATGAATTTTAAAATCAGGAATTTGTCTGGGCTGCCATTCCTACTTTTAGCATAACTTTTTCTTCAGCCTGTGACATGTTTAAGCTTCTTAATCACCCTAATTATAATTTAGCATGACGCTAAAAAGCTTTTTGGCAGTCTGATGATTTAATATAATTCCATGACTGAATGCTTCTAGAGAACACCTCCTTGTCTCATCTCTATAGTTAAATTCCCTCAGGAAACAGGAGACCTGCAACAGGATAATGCGACATTCAGCACAAACCCTCCTTAATCGTGAAAGGGATTTCACAAATGAAATTCTAAATTATTCCCATTTTCTTCATTCCAAGCCTCTTAACGTGATCTGCTCTCCCTCTGTTAAGTTTCTCCAGTAGCAGACATTGATAAATGTCACGTCTGTATGCTACCCCCCAGCAGAATCATTCATCAAGCACTATCACACCATTTAGCAGTGCAGCACTTGGATCAGTTTGGTGCTGCATATTAAATACTTATATACACCTACACAGAGGCTTAACAGCTCCTTAGAAAGCCCTTGTCTTTATAATGAAATAAAGAGCTGTAACATACACAAACTAACTTATCGAACCAGCAAAACAGTGCCATTCAAGCCTGTTTTTCTAGGGAGAAATTGAAAAGTATTGGCTTCAATAAGCTAGTCCACCCCCCCCCACACCTCCCCCAGCTCTTCATTCAGGACATATGCAGGTAGGCACAGGAATGCACTTAACACGCAGCACCCTTCTCCCATCCTCCTTTTATTCTTCCCCTCCTCCAGTTTTCCTCTGCAAACATGCAGACACCTCATGGTGGTTGTTAAACACACAGGAAAGCCAGGAGACACGGCGGCATCACGTGGGCAAGCATTCCGTAGGCTATATTGGGAACTGCAGTTGCTGGATTTGGAAGTACGAGCATCACTAAGGTAACAGATCGAAGGTGCAGCATTTTGCAGCAAAAGACTGTAGCCCACCAGCTGAGAAGCTCATGCAAATAGACCATTTTCACACTCCTGCAAAGGAACTAGTGCGAGGTGCCCTTCAAGGATTTAAGCCACCTTTTCATCTTGTTCACAGCACACATCACGTTGTGTGGTGAATTAGTTTCCACAGGCACAGCAGAGACTTGGCAGCTTCATGGAGCGTATAGATTCATTTCTGTCCACCACGTTGTTTTTGTTCCTACACAAACACACACACTTCGTCTCCATGTAAAACAATAACTAACTGGTGAAACATTAGCTGAGAAAAAATAACAGCCCATAGGTACTTCCCCCTTAGGCTGGGCAGGCAGGAATCTTTCCATGGAGTTGGAATGCCTACAGACAGAGAAATTTGCTCCTCCTCTGCAGTTCCCTGGCGAAATCAGTAAGGTGGCAATGAAGCTTTGATGCCTCTCTTGCCACTGCCTTTGCCTTGGAAGTGGAATGAATATAAGAGCAATTTTTCAGGCGAAATTTTGGTTTGTTCATGCTGCAGTAAGCAGGCAGCACAGCTGGGCAAGCAATGGACAGGCTGACACTGGTGGAGCAGAGCTGTTCATGCTGTGGACCACCAGCTCCAAAAGCAGCAGAAGGTACCATGAGCGTTTGTAGTCCAGCCATCAGCAGCAGCCCAGCTCCTTCAAAGGAACAGAGGGACAGCGACTGGGGATCACCAACTGCAAGTGTTCACAGTACCAGGGAGCTGGTGAGGCAGCTTGGAGGGCTGGCAAGAGCTCAGGAGCTTCTGGGCAGCAGAGTGGCCGCAGACAGGACTTGCCTGGGGCTGTGCCTTTCTCGCCTTTCCTTCTCTGGCTCAGGAGGGAAATGGCTGAAGGACAAGGGGTGCTCAGTCTCAGCGGCAGGCTATTTCTTGACTTTCAAAAAATATTTAAAGATGAGAACTTGCAAATCAGCTGGGCTGATTTGTTTTAAAATATTCCAGTCCAGCTGCAACAATGTTTCTTGAATAGTTTAGTCTTCTGCATATCCAAGGCCTGTTTGTTCAAACCCCAGTCAAGCACAGATACTGCCTGGGACCTTCACAAATACCAGCTGCTCCCCTCCACATACCCCCTTTCCCCTATTCCCAACATGCCTGCAGACAATGGAAGCCCTGCCTGTTCTGCAAGCAGCTGTACTTACTGTCTAGAAACTTTTCTTTATCAGATTCTACCATCTGATTTTAAGGGAAGACTTTTTTTTTCATTTTTGTTGCAATTTTTGAAGGTGCTTCTGACCAATGAGGGTCTCCTTCAGGAATTTACCTCTATTCATTCTCTTGCCTTAAGCTCAGTTAACCCCAATATTCTTGTTACAGAGTTTTTCTTTTCAAAATTATATATTGCTTTATTCACTTTATTCTATTGCAGTCTACATGTGCTATTAACAATAACCTGAAATCTTTTCCAATATGGTATGAAAGAAAGCAAAGAACCAGTTCCAAAAGCAGAGCCTTCTCATAACTTTCCCTCACTGAGTTACACTGAGATGCTTATATTAATTAAAATTACCATGCAGAATAAAGTAATATTTAGAACAGATAAATATGTGCCATCTTAAAATAAAAACACATTCTGTTCTTCTGGAATGCAGACAATCTCTCCAAGCCTCAACAAGATTCCAGCTTATCTAATGCCTTCACATTTTTTCAACATCTCTGTCCCCCTGTGTATTTCAGATGGCAAGAAATCTCAACAGCAAAATGAAAAAATCTAAACAACCACACTTTTCTTAAAATTTTTTGAATGCCCAAATAAGCTAAAACACATGTTACACAGATGAAGATCATGCTACCATATCAAATAAGCCCTTTTTCACTTCTTTTCACTTTGAGTCTTTTTGATTTTTTCTTATTAACTATATGGTTCACAACACAACATAACTTCAGATAAAACCTCAGAAGTCATGTTCCCATGCAGCAAGCCATGCTGTGATGCTCTGGGAACTTAAATTCATCTCTAATTCATGCCATCTTATGTTGACCTTTAACAGAAATGTTTTACTAGGAAAAACACAAATTGTTTATTTTTGCAATGCATAGCCCCTGTATTTAGAGAACTGATGCACCTGTCCTATCTTGCTTCAGAGCGACTACAAAACATAAACTATATAGTTCAGCAATCCCAAAAATTAGGTGGATGAGATATACAAGTGTCTCTCAAAATCCAAAGTATAATGTCATACTGTGAATTTATAGCAGTCCCACTGTCTTAAATATATTGGAAAATGCTTACATACATTCTTGAATTGACTGGGATGTCAATTCCTAATTTGTATTTTTAGTGAATAACAAGGGTTTGGCTTTCTTAAAATTTTAATCTTCCTGAAATTTCAATCCAAAACGTTCCTCAGTTCAGTCCTCAACATGTAGAGGCTGTCCTCACAAGATGGATTCCACAGCATGTAAATGGCTCCAAAATAGATTTGAATCTTTGGACTTAGACAATCGTGAAACAATTAATAAAGACTTTTCTTAACAGCACAAATACATTTCTTGAGACATCAATTTTGTTAGGTATATTTTAATGAAAAGCTTTTCTAAAACAACAAACCCATTATTTCATTTTCTGGAAGCCAAACTCATTTGCACCAGCTGAGATATTCTAAATACTTAAAACAATTCTATCTGCTCTTTCCCAATAAATTGGTTGAACATTTAATATCCATTGAGGCTGGATATCTATAGGTCACTTTCTCAAGAATGCCCCACAGTCTTCTCATCACTTCATCTTGCAATAAACGTTTAAGGCATCGTTAAGTTCTTGCCCCAAATTTGCTTGTGCTTAATAGTATTCCTCTCTTTACCTTCTTTCAGCAAGGCTTGACCAAGGAAAGAGTCTTTGGCTACATCTGTCTTTGGCTGCACCAGTTGCAGGCCTGTAGTCTTGAGTTACCTCTGAATTAGTCAACACAGATACTGCTTGGTAACTTTGCCAAGGGATTCACTGCAGACTGTGAAAATGTGTCACAGAAAATGAGCCAAGTCTTTGAATGGGGCATTCTGCAAGTTCACATACCAGATAGCTTAAAGCTGCAAAGAATGCTGTGGCAAAATACTCTTATTTACCTACCTCCAGGTTCAGCCTTTCTGTTATGATATTCTAACACTGTATCTGTGATAGATTCTTAATTCTTTATTAAGAATTCTTCCAAAGAAACAAATACTCTATCTTATTTACACTTTCTTTGATTTGCAATTTCCTTGGTGTAATGATGAATTTTAGTTAAGCTTCCCTCCCATTTTCTCCTACTTGTAATATCTCCAGATTAAACTTTCTCAGAATCTAATTTTCTCAGCCAGCTAAATTCAGTAAACTAAATACAACACTTAGCTAAGTTTCAGCATCTCACAGCAAAATTATTCTCAATTAGTTCCTTTCTGGAAGTACATATTTTTGATAGCATCTATTATAAGTGAAGAGACAACTGGCTGGAATTCAGTTGAACAACTTAAACCTTCTACTGACTTGCTGACAAAAATTAAATTTCCTTTACTGTGTACACCATGAGAAAAAGATTCTGCAGAAGTAGAGACTTCATAATTCCCTCTTTTGCTTTCCCCAACAGATGTAGCTGCATGTTTTATCTGCTGAATTTGAGCTCTTATATCCACCATCACAGGAAAAGTATCTATCCGCTAACTTTTTGGATTGCTTCCAATAAGAAAATATATTTATCTTCTCAGGCTCCTGAATGAAATGTGGTTTCCATGGGGCTTTTGTGCAAAAACAGCAGCTTTGTGCTGAAAACTAAAAATGCTACAGATGATCATTTCACAGGTCTGCACATTCCTGTAACAGCTATGGGGCCACCCCACTTCATCAATATTAGCACGATTAGTGCACACGGTTTACCTGTGGTCAAGGTGGCTGAAGTCTTGCAAATTCAACTCTCTGGTATCTTGTGTCAGATAAATCGTATCAACGTCCTGTTAAAAATACATAACCAAATACATCTGTACAGAACTGTAGTGGGAGTTTTTTTTGTCAAGCACTATGGATTTACCTGTTCTTTCATCATTAGCACAGGTAGCTGAAAAGAGATTCAGAACAAGGCAAGCACTTACCCATTGTACTTCTTCTCTGTAGGGAAATCCAAGCCAGTCACAAACACAAGCGTACATCTGCGAAAAGCCTCCTACAAACAACCCGAGAGACTATTTAACATAGTAGTCAAGCAAGCAAACAAATGTACATCTAAAAGGACACTTTAATACTTGAAGATCCAGTTTTTCAAAACTCACTCTCTTTTTCTCTCAGAAGACTGTCCATTGTGCTTATGAAAGGAACTGAGACTATCCTATCTTCACTTGGTAAGTTGCAAGAAAGCTTAATATAGTGCCTTCACCTACCAATCAGAAGTCTGCTTCATACTAATTACACCTTAAAACTAATTACACCTTTACAAGCTTCTGCCAGAAATAGAATTAAACTTCCTGACACTGCAATTCCAGCCCTTTTATATTTGAGCATTTAAATTCATTCTCACCACAAGGTCCAAGTTCTGCCACTGTCTGACTGTCCCACAGGGCCTGGAGATTAGCCAGTCTTTCCGAAGGCTCCATAGTTACTTTTTTCATAATCCTCCTAGATGGAAAAGAAGGGAAAAACACTCATGGCTTTGAAAGTATTTTTAAACACATAAACCTTTTTCATTTTAAGAGCATTTTTAAATGAGTGTATAGGAAGAATTACCATTTTTAATACGCCTCACTTTCCTACCTAAAAGGCACACACACCATTATGCAGCACAGCAGGAGTAACATTTATTCATTCTTTCTTTCTCTCTTTATTTTAATTAACCCTGTGACTACTGGAGAAACTAAATCCTTTCGTATTACAGGATCACTCCATCTAAGGAGACCTGTGGCCCTCATCTGACACCAGGGTGCTCAAAATGGGGAAGAGACATGGTATTAATGGTTACCCTGAAACCACTGCCGTGTATACACTGCTTTTATGCAGAAATAGCACCATGGCGCAAAGAGTTGAGCAGTTCCATGTGGCCTCTAGGATGCACTCTTGATATCCAGCTCGAATCTTTGTAATTTGGTAGTGGTTTCCTTCCCTAGACAGACAAGACACACAATACCTTCCTGCCTTTTAAGAAATAAAATTATCTGTTTTTCTGAATGGCAAGACTGTCTCATAAACTACAGAATTTATGAGGGGTCTAAGGGGGTGGGAGGTGGAGCAGAAGAGAATTAATAAGCAATAATAGGTGGAGAAACTGCTTCCCCCCTTTCTTGCCTGATCTGGTGCTCTATCATCTACACAACTCCAATGCCTTCATTTTGGAAAACTCTGCCATCTGCGAGGAGAGCAAGAAATTTGATTTCTTTTCTGGGAAGCAAGCATGCAGCTACCCAAAATGCTCCAGCAAGGTTCTCAAGAAAACCCACAGAAAACATATAGAGAGTCCAAGGCCTTCATAAACATCCAGAGAAACAGACAGTCTTGCAACCCTCTTTATTTTGTCTGCGTTTCTCACACTATTACTGAGGTTTTATAGCAAACCTGCTTACAAATATTCAGTTGTATTCATGTTCTTTGAAGGGAGAGCTCAGTCTCCACTAAGGCAGTTAACAACTCTGCCCGGGAGGAAAATTGGAAGTGAGAAAAAAAATGAAAACAAGAAAAATAAACTGCCATCTAGAGTTTATGAACATGATTTCCTACTCCACCTACAGGAAAGGTGAATAATAAAGACATGCACCCAAAATAAAACATTTAAGTTTAGCAAAGCCATTCACATCTAGTGTCTGTTACCAAAGTTCACTTATATAAATCAACATGTCTGGGAAAACTCTTTTCCACAGCCCATTTTTTCTAATAATGCTGAAAACCAGGAGCTGAAGAGAATACAGTAGAGCTGCAAGACTTGGTAGAGAGTGATAAAGATGAGGCAATGACTGAGAAGAAAGAAAAGAAAACTAAGAAAAACTGCTGAGAATTGCTGCAAGATGATAGAATCCAGAGACACAAGTAGGAAAGAAAACCAAAGGCTCAAGTAATGCAATGAAAAGAAAAGCCAGAAAAGGAGACAAATAATTCGAGGAGTCAGTTAAACCATGGGAAGTATATGACAAGACTGCCCAGGGCTCAGTTTTGAAGACCAAGGCTCACAATCATGTGCATTGTTTCACAAACCCTGAAAGTAAATGGAACTTTTCCCTCCTCTCCCATCTCAGATTTTACTTCCGGTGGGAAAAAAAAATAAAACAGAAAAAGGAGCCAGTTACAACAAAAAAGAGAGAATCTAAGCTGTACCTGAGGCTGGAGAGGCAACAAGGTAAAATAAAAACTTAGGACCTCAAATAACTTCACCCCCCCTCAAAACAAAGGCTCTTATGACCCTACAGGATCACACATAGTCTACCTATGCTCTACACTGTGCCCTGGTTCTGCCAAACACCTGGACAAAAGCTTGGTGCTTGCGGATATGATTCTTATATCCTCAGTGTATTTCTGAGATCAGGGTGGAGAGACCAGCAGACAAAAAGGGGTAGCTTGTCACTGCTTCCAAACAATCTGTTCCCACTAGAGGTGCCCTAAAGGATACTTACACTGGTGAGAGTCCAGGGAATATCTTCCTGAGGCAGGTCCCGATGTGTGCCAGCACCTCGTTCACATCCTCTGAGGATGCCATCTTCATGGAGATGTTGCATTTCTCAGTTTCCATAATCAACTATAAATAAAAGTGCAAGAGGCTGAGAAGGGTATCATATAATTCATGTTGATGAACGAAACAGGAAAGCATTTTGAATGCTGGCTGAATGCTTGTAGGAATCTGTTATTCTTTAAGACATGACACAGCAACGCTCCAGGTAAAGTTTCTGGAAGCTGCTCTTGAATGTACAAAGACCCCCGTATTCAAACATTGCTTTTTCTAACAGTGCCCTGCTTCCCACGGGAATACAATTTTCAAAGGATCTTGACCTCAGCTGACGCTTTGAAAACCAAGAACTTTTCACAGCATTGTCCTCTTTTGAAACACGTCCCAGAACACCAGGAGAAGCAAGCACAGCCTGACAGGAAACTATTGAATGAGCAGGGTGCCTGTTTCTTCCAGCAAAAAGTAAAAGTCTTTAATGGCTGTGATCCCCTGGAAAAGCTCTACTGCTTTGTGCTGTGCTGTTTAAGAAAATGCTGTGGTGCTGTGTTGTGTCAGTGCAGATGAAGCAGTAACTCAGCCAGCATGACTGTCCTTCTGTCTGGGGATATGTGCTTCAGAGAGGGGGATAAACAAGGCCTTTTGCAAGGCGCCTCTCTTAGATATTGAATGTTCAGAACCAAGTCACATCAGGGTGTGAGTGACACATCAGCTCTGCTGCTGCTTTTGGCTGCATCACAGGAAGCAGTGTAATGTTTCTGCTGACTCCAGTGTGAATAGTCAGCACAGCCCAAGTCGTCATCCCTTTTAGATGAGAAGCTGTGCACACACAGTGAGAACATTAGGAATAAATAAGTGAAGACAGGCAGTAGGAGAAGGGACTCTATGCAGTATGATACAGGGGATTGCTTCTTATTGAAGCTGGCTCCCAGGGTTCCAAATTCATGCGTCGGGTCACCCCCACCATAATCCTAGTAGTATTACCCCTAAAGCACACTGAGACTATTCACATCTTTTACCACCATCAGTTTGACTCCTTTCTGAGCCTATTGCCACCACTCCCTGATGATGAATGGGTGGGCAACTTACCACAGTTTTGCATCATCACCAGTATTAGCACAACATTTCCTTATATTACTCTGCCCATTTGTTCTCTTATCTTACAGGAGGAAGCTCTTCATGGCTCTCTGCAAGTTGCCTAGCACAAAACTACACCCTTCTGATATCACAGCTTTAATATGCTGTTTGCAGGAAAACTGCAACAAAAGCATTTGCTCCACAAGAAATAATCTAGGATTCTCTCTGCTTTCAGTTTAAGACTCACAATTAAAACATAAATGAAGGTAAACATGAAAAACCTTAAGAAATACTTTAGGAAAAGTATATGCTCACTGAGGCTGCTGAAAATCTCTTGTAAACGCTGCTAAAACAGTGATTGTCTATGCCTCCAGGAATAATTAGCAATAGTTACCTGACATTTTAGTACCTTAAATTAAAAAAAAGCCACAAAAACTTAGCATTTAGAAAATGTCTCCCCATTAAAAGACCTGGACCTTTTTTTTTTTTTAATCCTCCTTTAAGGAAAGCTTCAAAAAACAGGTTAAAAAGATGACATGTTAATACAATGAGAGCTTTTCAGAGTTCAAAGTATCTCAGGCACTCCTATTCTTTAAAAGCTCTTTAAAAGCCAAACACACATGAAACACATGAAGACTTTGATACAATTGGACTGTCAAATCTTGTCAACATGTTCATCTTATGAATTAAAAGCACTCTAAAGGCATTCTTCTTTTCAGCACCTTGTCTTTGACATTTACTTTTTTGGGCATGTAACTTGCTGTCAAATATATTTTGTGTTGTACACATAAAGGCATGAAGAATAGTTGAAAGCAAAGCATTTCTGCCTGCAATGTAAGCAGTAGCTTTTGGCTTCCCCATAAAGGTATTCACCACAGAAGCCACTGCAGCTTGTGTGGTGATAATTGCATACCAGCCACCAATGCTTTACCAGCTCTGAGAAAAAGATCCACTTATGATACAAATGGAAACTTGTACCATACTGAACTAGAAAAAACCCCAATCTATTTCTTATCATTATTCCAAGTGCACGAAACATTCCTAAAACTGATTATTTAAATTCTTATTGATATTTTTAAGACTTTAGACCAGCATGAATGCAAGAATAGAAATGCACAGTGTGCTCAGTGGAAGTAGACACCTGCATGTTAGAGCATTACCTCCTTGATTGGCACAGACTTAGCAATGAGTAAACGAGTATCTTTTATCTAGAATACACTAACCTGGCCTGGTTTACTGGAAGTTACTCCTTGGATTTCCAAGTAGCTGAAAGTCAGTTCTAACTGTAGTTAGAAAAGAAAACACCACATTAGTGCAAACATCATCTTAAAGAGCACTTACACTTTTCAATGAGGTTAAGAAAACCTTGAGCAAGCTACTGATATTTGATATCAGTTTCTGTAA
Source organism: Promerops cafer (assembly GCA_013398275.1). Classification (NCBI taxonomy): domain Eukaryota; kingdom Metazoa; phylum Chordata; class Aves; order Passeriformes; family Nectariniidae; genus Promerops; species Promerops cafer. The sequence goes on along the minus strand of VZSE01012611.1, from coordinate 1,840,771 downwards.
TTGGCACTAAGTATTTTTTAATACCTGGACACATTTTTCATTTAAAAAATACTTACATTTGCTTGTTACATGTTTAAATGGTTATTAGAAGTTATAGGAACACCACACTGGACATTTTACTGCAACCTATAAGCACATAAGCTTATAATCAATTTTATGAAAAAAATTTACTATAAAAAGCGTCATTAATACAATACCCTACTGATGTGTACTCTTGTGACTGATTAATCATTAATTACAATCCTTACAGCTTCCCAATTATTCTTTCAGTAGTTACACTGATCACAGATGTGAAAAATTTTACTGCACAGAAGCTGAAGGGACACATACATAACATATATAAAATAAAAATAACATATATAAAATAAAAATAACATATATAAACAGATAAATACAGATATGAACATAAATGTCCAAGGACTGCTGTAGCTTGACTAAAAGTATGAGAGGAAGTGATACATAAGCTTGGTCTGAGTGGTTTATTTGAATGACAATCAGACTAGGCAGGGAAGAACATACTGAACCCAAATGGAAGCCTAGAAGGCGGCAGGGAATTCTTCTCCAAGGACAAATCTAGGGCTGCAGGGAGTGTGCTAAGATCTGAATTGACAATTATGTAGACAATCATCTTGACAGCCGAGATATACAGAAAGAAACAAATCTCTTGGACTGAATTGTAACTACAGGGCAAGATATTAGCTCACTTCCTTTTAGTTATCATTGAAACCATTGCAACTGAGCAGTCTGTCTGAATGGCACGAAGTTTCCTGTAGTTTATCTTATCCTAGGTTCACAGTCAGGGTGCTCCCAGGCTAACTGGCAAGCACCATACCATTCTATTCCTGAATTTGTGAAAAAGTCAACCCCGAATGACTACTGGGGTGCCCGGAACCCAGACACAGCTAACGAGACTCCCTCCCTGTAAAGGCTGGAACAGCACATTGGAAAGTCAGGAACAGAGGTACCAGCTTCCAACCATCAAAAAGTTTCCAGAAAACTTTTGTTATTACTGTCTCTTTGTTCTTTGTTACCTATTTTCTGAATCCTTATCCCTTCATCTGCCCTCATGATTTGGCAGCATCAGATGATGTAAGCACCCCTCCCACTTCTGTGCCAAGTTCACCTTCTGCCAAAGGCCTTTCTTGGTGAACAAACTTTACTCTGAAGTTTTTGGGACTTCGTGTGCTTCATTTCACACATTCTGCTGCAGGGGCAGCATCCACAGCAAACAGGCAGTTTCAGGGGTGCCATCACATCTGGTTACAAAGCAAGAGAGTGCAGGGAACTGAGGCAGGAGAGGCAGGACCAGCACAAGCCTCTTCTCAGGGCTCGCACCAACACCCTGCATTTTCCCAAGTGCAAAGCATTAATTTCTCTTCAGTGCTCTTTTTCTAAGCCAGGGCTGGCAAACTTTTGTGATGACACGGCCCTGTGCAGTTGACTTAGGGCAGAAAGAAAAAAAAAAGAAAAAAAACAAACCCACCAAAAAAACCTATAGCAACTATTGTTGGCTACTGGATCAAGCAGGACTACACATACAGAAGGGAAAAGCTCTCTTTTTCCAGTACTAATTAAATATTTCTTTACCTAAATAACAATGAAATTTTAGGGGAGGAGTTTCTGTGATTGAAATCCTACATATTTTGAAAATTATTTACCTATCAACTTGAAGGGGTTTTTTTGCTAAAGTATGTGCAAATACATATATACATAAATGTGTACACAATCAAAAACATTTGAGAAGTTCACACAGATCCAGACTCAATAATTTAGTCTGCAAATCCTCTTGCCTAGAATTAATAAATATCAGGAAACATGTCACTATCTCTACAGTTTATCTTTGGTTCATTTTTCTAGTTAAAAATATGAATTTATAGTCCTTGCTTTGCAGCAAAAATGTAAAACACATTCTAAACATCATCTACCTCAAACTAAGAAATAATTTTTACAAGGTTTTAAAAGGCATAATCTCATTTATTACCCAAAATTATATGTTTTTAAAATCCTCTTAAAAAGCTATGCGTGCCTCTCATCTAGGAACCTTTCAGTTACCCAGACAGCTAATTTCAAAGTTTTCAATTTTTTCAACCAACACTTAATGAAAGTTGCACTAGAAATACATTCACAAATCTGAATTACATTCCTACAAATATTTTATATGCTTATTTGTGGGCTTGATGACACGTCCAACATTTACTAATGTTGCAATTACATTTTATGTAGACTGTAGCAAGAATTAGCACGCTTTAAGTACTGTACTTGCTTCCCAATCAGTCCATCTCAATTAGTGGGAATGAACTGATTGGATCAGAGTGTGAAGTTTAGAGGTGGCCATTGTAATATCTTTAATCTCCAAGGATAATAGTGTGAGTTGGTATTGTAGTTAAACAACATTAATTCTTTTTAACTTTGATCCTTGTTTAGTGGATACCTGTCAACAGCATTGTTTAAGCATAAGTAAAGCTTGGAATTGAATGCAGCAGTAACAGTTACCCAGCACTGGCCATCTCTAGGCATACTCAATTTTGTTAGAGGTCCCCAGAGAAATAATGTCTTTGCTGAATGCTCTCAACTGTCTTTCAAGGAGCTGCTGCCTGAGAGGTATATGTAAGTTCTTGGGCTCAGAAAGTTTCTGAGCAGCTCTTGAAAATACTACAGACATTAGAAAATTTACTGAGTTTCACCAACCCTGCTAGAAATGCATTTTCAACCATCCTAATAATTGCTCAGACACAAAAAGTTTAATTTTTACATAAATCATAAGCACAGCAGCTCATCATCTTCCTTCTATTTGCTATCACCAAAATTACATTTCTACTAGTACAGAATAGATATTTTGGATTTTAATTAAAACAAAACCAAGTTTTTCAACTATGCAAATCTATTTACTGAGTTCTGAGAATTGTCTGAAACACTCAGGTAAACACAGTTATCACTTAATACTCCAAGCCTCAGCCTTCAAGAGCTTTTTGATGACTTATAATGGCTTTGGTATTGTTTAACAAGATCACGATTACCACCTGTCTATCATATTGCTGTTGCACTGATGTCTGAGCTGTTCAACAACTGGATTTATCTTTCCAAGCAAGCAGTCACCAAACCTTGTCTTAAAAAGCCCTGGCTGAAAACTGCAGTGGTTCAAACACCAACAGACAACCCAACGGAGACATCCGTGCTGCAGGGACAGGGCGATGGGCTGAGGAAAATGAGTATCAGCAGAAATTCAAGCTGCAGTTCATCCTGCCTGTCAGTCAGCACCTTCAAATTATAGCTACAGATGGTCACATTTACCAGTGACCATAACTGAAAATTTGGTATCAGTAGTTCCATTTATGGATTCTGGTATTTCTGTAAAGTGTGTGTGTGTATATATATATATACACATATACACACATACACACACACACACTTAGACACACATATGTCAAATACAACAAAATAGGATATGTGCCAAATTCCCATTCACTGATTCCAAGCTGGACAAAAGATGTTCTTTCACACCATCCATTTTTATTCTTGTGGAAATCATCTTTCTCTTCTACAACAATCATTATGAATTGTCACAGGCACAGAAAAAATGATTCACCGGCATTGGCAAGGCAAGTTGCCAAACTGTTTTTTCAAAATGAACAGCAAAAAACATTAGAAAACAGCAGAATTTAATGAAACTCAACACAGTTTCTGCCTCCAAATCAAACATAATCCTATTTGACACTACAAACACTAGAGGGAATAATGCCATCAGCTTGTAAAGGAAACAAGAAGGACATAAACTGTCCTGTAAAATTCATCAGGCTCCTCTCACAGTTCTTCAGGTAGGAGTTTACAATGCAACTCTTCAGCCACCTGCATTTCTAGAAGTTAAAATTCCTCTGAAAAGGAGTGTGTGGATATATATATATAAATTCATTTAGGACATATACTAATAGAAGCACCATTCTAACTAAAGACCATGCAACATACCATTCCTCAATTATCTTCTTTTTTAACAGATGTACAAGTATAACTAAAATATGCTAATTTTTTGCTACTTAGTTTATGTAACTTTCATTTGTTATCCCAGAGTATTTCTAGAAACAGAGTGACTTTACCTTGGTGGGAATCCGAGACGTTAAAAGAAATGCCCGACATGATGCCAACACCTATTGAAAAAATAAAAAAAAAACAGAATTTGTAAGAAACATTTAATATTATAAAAGACTCTTTTCCAGGAAAATCCTGAAACCAGAGGGAAAAAGCCTCTAGCAGAGTGAGTGTAGATTCCCTCTGCTGTCATACACTAAAGGAAGCAAAACTGGGATCAGATCCAGTAGAACACACTGAGGAGACTGCTGCAATCTGATCAGCTATAAGCTAGTTAGCACACCAGTGAACTGAAGAAATCTATTAAACCAATCTCTCAAGATCATATAACAGAAATCTTAGTGACATTTTAAAAATAAGCAAGGATGAGAAGTCCTACCAGGAACATAGGATGCATTTGAATGTAAAAAAGAAAAATGCAAGACTATCATGATATTATTAGCAATATAAGAGACTGTAAGCAAACGGGGGAGTTTTGGACACATTTGGGGCATTTCTAGAGTAAGAATGCAAAGATTTCTCATTCATAGCATCTGAATTTCTTCTCCAGCAAAGGCAAGGGAAAAACGGGGAGAAAGCACAACAAAACTAATATTTTGGAAGCTACTGCCAATCAAAATATAATGATTCTATATAATATCACTCCAATCTCTGGTAGCACATCCCACTCACAGATTTTACTCTTTGCAAAAAGAATTACTCATCTTGCAAAACTACAGTACTGCTTATTGATTTACCCACAGAATTATTTGCTGTTTGGTACATCTTTTTCCAAATTTAAGGAAAAAAAAAAAAAAAAAAAAAAAGAAAGAAACAAATTCTATTCAAACACCTGCACCAAAATCCCACAGCACATGCAGAGCTTTTCACACAGCTAGGACTTCCTGAACTCAGCCCTGCTCGGTATCCACACTCAAGTGATCACAAAACATGTTCTTCACTTGGAGAGGAAGAAGCAGGCTGAGAAGGCAACCCAGCATCCAACTCTGAACACTGTTCAAACACTTCAGGGACTGGATTTCAGCTTCAGTTCCTCAGCTGAATAACATCTTGCTAAATCCTAAGAGCAGCAGTGCTGTACCAGTGGTGAATATTAGCAGATTGTTTCAGGGTTGATATATTAGACCTAGCTGGTTACCAGCAAGCTGCTGCAGAATAACCCATGCCTCCTGTAAGGCTCAAGCCTTCACTGAAGCCCCCTTATGACAGGCTGGCCCTGTCACACAAAGCTGCTTCATTTGCTTGCTCATGCATAGAGGAGAGAGCCTCTCGTGCTCCCCTCCCAGCTACACCTATCCCAAGTATCCCTTCCACAGCCCAGCACGAAGAGGAAGGGAAAGGGCCTACCCAAGGGGTTTTTCCACCCCTCAGCCACAGTTTCCCCAGCCTAGCAGCAGCTTTCCCTCACAGTAATAAAACCTTGATCTTTTCCCTGCCTCACCCACCTCCTCAGGGCAGCCACACACAGTACAGCACTCTCCCGGGAGCCTCTGGCTAAGATCACACCCCATGCTCACAAAATAGCTTCACTACCAGCAAGAGTGCCACTCTTACTCGTGACCCCATCCACAAGCTGTCCATGTCTGAAGAGGGGTAGGTGATCAGGCATCCTCCCTGCGCTGGAACCACCAAAAAAACCTCTCCAGTGTCACAGGCAGAGCAGCTCCTGGTCACTACACCTCAGATGCCCAAGTGAGACAGGAGAAAGGAAATTTTTTGAAGAACTGCTTTCCATATTTACCTTCTAGGGAGCGGCAAACAGCCTTAGAGATATGAGTGCTCTGTGTATTGTCACCACAGCAGGACAGCTCGTTACAGGAGAATCATGTCACAGTCTTGCTTTAAAATATTTGCTTTCATATAAGGGTTCAAGCTACTTTATGAGCCTAGAAAGGGTCGATTTAACATGACTACAGTACACACGAGCAGTCCAAACAACAAAGTTAAATGTAAACCAAGTAACCAGAAGGCCCTAACAAAATTATGTTGGGAAAGAATGTTCCAATAGAGCACATGGCAGTGTATATTCTTGTGCCAGAAATACCAATGATCCCAAAGTGATCTTTCTAAAACCAGCAGAGCTGGAAAACCCACTTACCTTAAGATGCATTTATGTACAAAGAAGAGGCCTGCTGTAAGGTGACACTCCCCACTCAGCAGGTAAAGGGCTACTCTTGAGCAATAAGATGGTACCAAAAAAAAAGCCTGGAAGTTTCTAATCCAGTAATACAAATTTCTACAGTTTTCACAGTTAAGACTCTCACAAACAAGTAAGAGTTTGATCCTTATGTAAAATCAATTGAAGAGAAGGTCAATTATTACTGCAAAATTAACGGCCCATCTTGACAACAGCAGAACAAGATCTATTTTTTAAAAAAACTTCTTTTACAATGGCAGAATTGGCTAAGATGAGGCTTGCCATTTATCACTATTTTAGCTGTTAAAATCTGAGAGAACACTCTTGAAAGGATCCACTCTAGTTTACTGTTTCCTGACTACTTTTTCTAATATTTTCAAAATTTTACTGTGACATCTGCATTTTAACATCACCATTTTTGCTCACGTTTAGCAAGAGGGTAGCCTGTACCCCAATTCAACCCAAGACTTTGTTGGATGAGCTGTGAAACGTGAATGCTTTGTTTTCAATGACTTGAAAACATGAGCTCCTCCATAAGGCTGCAGTGCATAAACAAATAATGGCTCTTAGGATAGGCTCACCCATGTCTCTGACAATAGGATTCTGCATGGTTGACAGTACTTGCAAGGGCAACAGAACATGTGTTGCAGTCTACTCAAAAACACAAACCACTCTAGTCCTTCCCTTGAGAAATGTGATGCTGGCTCCAAAGGCAGAGGCACTGGAGGTGTTTTCACACAACAGTTCAAGCCCCCTCTTAAGAAACAAGTTATTTTTGTGCAGGAAGAGCCAGGTCTCTGTGCATTCCTCTGACAAGAATGAGTATGTGTGTGATTGCACAGTTGTCTGTCTGCTTTGAGAAGCATCCAGGAGTGCTGTTTTTCATGAATAGGCAGATTCTAGATTTCCTGGGGTTTTTGATTTCTTTATACAAAGAAACTAAAAAGCAGAAGCAGCCACCCTGACTCTCAAGCAATCCTCAGGCATCTTACCAAGAAGGTTCTGCCACTGTTACACTCATTTTGCACCCAGAGAACCTTGAGCACAGAAGTGTTATGGTCAAACTCACTTGTATGTCCAGGGGCTCAGAGCAGGAGACACCCTAACTCCAGGGATAACCTGGAACAAAGAGTTCCTTAGCTAAAACCAGTCAGGAATGTCAGCTGGGTATGGTGTATAATCCACCTTATCATCTGATAACAAATGATCTCACTTGTTCACCTGAATGCGTCACAACCCCACTCCTCCACAACCGCTTTGTTTGGTCACCAGTGGTACTCAATCATTAACAAAGTTAAAAGATCCCATGGAAAGATAAACACATGCAGGGTAAAGAAAGAGGGTCAGGAGTTAATTCACTGAACACACCTGTAAGCCAAAAAGTTTGCGAGTGACTGATGTGAAGGCAGCAAGCACATCCAGGCAAATTTTATACAGGGTACACAACCTGGCTGTTGCTCCATGGAAAGGACAATAAAAGAGAATTATGTTTAGTTAACAGCAGCTTTGGTCTGTCTTCCTACTCTGCCTTTTTTAAAGCATGAAATAGGATTATGATTTGAATTTTAAATGACTCCTACTCACACACACATACCCAAGTTGATGATTTCTAAATGTTTTTATCATTCCAAATTCTGTAACGCTCCCTACGCTGCTCAGAATGTACATGAAACAAAATATGGAAACATTCACCAAAAACATATCCTGCAAATTATTATCTCCAGAGACTCAAGGCCTACAAGGTCATCTTCTGTTTACCAGAATACATAATATGTTTCAGTAAATGACACAGATTCTCCATGAGCATATCAATATAACAAATATACAGATGGATTTTGTAATTTATTGTCAAATCCTAGCCTTCTTACCCATTTTAGCACTGCAAGTTAAATTAACATGGCTGCACTGGACTAACCCAGCCACCCTACCTGGCAGTCACTCTTGGGAAGATCACTAGAGAAACACAGCTCTGCCCTAATTGCATCTATTTTGCCAGACAAACCACAGCAACTAAAGCTACGTTATCTATATGCAAAGCAGTTTCAAATCCATAAGGAAATTAAAATCTTCTGAAAAACATGACTGCCCTTTTTAAAATGCTCAGGAATAAAGAGTTCTGGAAAACACAGTGAGCATACTTGGGTTTCATGACTAGATATGAAACCACCTCTTCACTTCATGGGCCTGGGAAGTTGCATGATGCTCCCACCACAGATGTTTTGAAACTTCCTTCTGCTGAAATCTCAAAATAAAGATGATTAACCAAATATTTTTCCTTTGCTGGGAACTGATTGACACAGATACTTTAAAAAAAAACCCAAAATCAAAAACAACAACCAACTTTGTACTTTTTTTGATCAACTTGCAATTTTACTTCTTAAAATGTACTCTCCGTACCTTTCCTTCCACCGTACTTTCTTTAGCCCCCGGCATCTGCCGTTTTGGCAGCCTCAAAATTGATTCAGTCTCTTCCATTATAGTTTACTTGAGGAAAGAAGCATTTGTAACAAGTGTTCTTATTTCTTATCAGATTCTTATGATAGCCATCATCCTGAGAATGCCTTGAATCCAGAAGACAGTCACTTTTCTGTATATACCTCAGTAACACCATCCCCATTTTTCTCATTACTCATTACCACTATTATCCAAGACATCATCATTTTAGAGTTTCCACCTCTATTAGTTCCCTTATGATTTCTCTCATAAGCTTTTCATTGCTACTGCTGACTCAATATCTAATGTACACACAATAATGTGAGGTAAAGCAGCAGCACTAATACAGTTTTTGTTTTGTTAAAACATGAATGAATCAATACATGTTAGAGCATCCAGCCTCCCTCAGTCCCTACAGGATCGACCATTCACTTCCCGGGTCCATGCCTGATGTTGTAAATGCTTCATCCTGAAGCAACTGGAGTTCGATTAGATAAAAGGCCCCTTTCAGCACCATGTTAGAGATATTAGAGCTGGGCTTGAGAGAGGCACTTCCTGCTAAAAGCACTGAGTCTCCCTACACAAAGAGGCTAGCTGACATCCTGGAGGGCTTTTTGGAGGGCTGATAGCTCAGGCGTAACAGGAACATGTATGCAGCATCATCTGAAATGGTGGCATCGCTTGGCATATGGTGGGTTTCTCTGCAGAGCACTGACACCAGCAAAAAAGCCCAGCTCAGGCCCAGTCTGAGGGCTTGCAGCCCCACCACCTTCACCCACACAGCACTCACCATTGAATTTGACTCCGAGCATTTGGTCTCAACTACTTTTGAAGTGCCATCTGGGATAAAATCACTGACGGACCTTATTCACTCCTATTCCAAATGTCCTCTTATTTATACACCAATACTAAAGCAGTCTCTTGCTGCTGAAGACGTACTGTTAGGAAAGTGCATTTCAGTTCACACACAAAAAACAGAGTTTCTCCCTCACTGAGCTGACCCTTAGCCAAGTTGAACACATTCCCAGGCTTGCCTAAGTTGCTGGTGCCTGTGTGGCCAGCCAAAGACCAAAACACAGTAAGGGGAGCTGCTACTTGCATCAGTACAATTCTCTCCTGCCCAAGACAGGGGTAAGCTCTGCAGCACAAGTAACTACCTCAGCCATCCCCGTGAAGGAGTGTTCTGCTGTGTCTCTATTATCATTCCTCAAGTCAACCACTGTTTCCTCAACAAGGCCTGCTGACTGGAGCCGTGGACAGAGCCTGAGCCTGCCTGCCACGGGAATGCTGTGCAGATCACAGCTTTTCACTGCTCCTTATTGCCACCACACTACTTTAAAAATTCAGGCCTGCTCTGTTATGGGTCACCAATTTCTGTGTTTTCTGGATGGGAGAGCATAGTATGGGGGAAAAGTTTTTAGCTGGTTTTTTTGTTGTTGTTTTGGTTTGGGTTTGATTTTGGGGTTTTTTTTAATGTGTGCTCAGATATCAGAAGAGATGCCAATAAATCTGCAGTGTTTAGAGAAGAGAAGCACCTTTCACATCACTGCAGGGAACAAGACAAGGGACACCACAAGATGGCACAACGGAGTGCTTCAGACACATTTCCCTTTCAGTCCAAGTCAGAGGACCCATTAACAGAAATGATTATTTAGCTCCTGGAAAGCTGTTCGAATCTGCAGAGCAATTGCTACTTCAGAGGCAGCGATGAACAAATCCTGCCTAGAAGACAGGTAAGAAAAAAGTATCCTTGTTTTAGGATTAATAACAAGTAAGGCATGGACACTGAAAGATTTGCCTAAAACAAAAAGGCAAAATGAAGTGGTAAATCTTGAAAGAGAAGCTTGGAGTACAGGGGTCCTAATTCTGATATCTGAGAAGAGCCAACATAGCTTGGAGGTTTATCAGTAAATTAAGACAAAATTTCCAGACGTAACTAAATTTGTTCCAACAGCTCTAGCAACACTACCACTACCACCTACAGGCAGTGTCCTAGCCCTGTGAACTGTTTCTAAAAGACACATGAATCAAATTGTGCTTCTTTAACACCTGTGAAGCGCAAAGAAACACAAACACTTGCTATAACCCTGTCTGCAACAAGCAAACCATCCAGTTATCTCAGTAAAGGTGGGATTTCAGATGTGCTCACCTGGCCAGACATCACCTATGGCAGCAACAGGACCCATGGACACTCCAACTGCCAACCTGTCCCTGAAGTAGCTTGGGATGTGATCACCAGTGGTGCAGACTGGGACTGTGCTGATTTACAGATTTTACATTTGAGAGTTTTGTATCTTAGTCTATTAACCACAGAGCTGCTTGTGGAGGGGCAGCCACCTACTGCCTGGGTGTACAGGGCTCCCTTGTTCTAGTAAACAATCAGTCATGGAACAGTTTCATGGCATTGTGAGAGATGCCCAACACAGAGCACCAAAACCAACACAGTCCCCTGCAGACTGCACAGCTTCTTTGTCATCCTGCTCACCACCACACAATTCCCAACAACAAAAAACCATAATGCTGTAAAACACTAAATACCAGAAGACCCACCTACAGTGTTATTTAAGCCTGCTCTGAGCCATAAAAACGGGAATCAGCAGCTGCATTTCAACAGTTCAAAGTCCTCTCCATGGCACTGGACACAGCCAGGGCTGATCCCAGCCAAGGCAGAGGAGTGGAACAGGTGGTAACACCCCAAAGGGGGCTTTCCTTCTCTGTACCTACATTACACAAAATGGGCCACTAGCACATTAGTGTTAATATACCTTTATTTCACGCTTTTTTCCTACTTTTGCTCTTCTCTGTATACAGCCATTACACAGATTCAGTGCTGAAATTCAGGTTACAATGTGCCTCAGCAGGGTATCTTCCCCAAGTTCTAGACCCCCAATACTTGATAAAAAGTGGGTTGAAAACATTCAACGGGTTGACTAGTAATTCAAAACACCCTGGGCTCCTGCATTTTTTTTTCAACAATTTTTTACACTCTTGTAGTCCTTCTCTCCATCACAAAAAGATCGTACAGGAACCCTTTAGAAAAAACCCTCCCATTACCTGTCCATGTTGTTAATAATAAGGAATGTCCATACACCTTCCCTCTTCCTACACAGCTTCTTTCTGTGTTTACGCACAGCAGTTAAAACTGGAGGCATTATGGTGTGCTGCAAATGATGCTGTTTCTATGCAGAAGTAGCTGGAAATAGATTTTGCTATTAAGAGTGCTTTTATTCTTATCTTCTTTAATTTCATCACTTAGAAATGCCAGATTAAACATTTTGCAGTGATCCTTAGTGATGGGATTGCTCTTTAAGTGTGGCACAGCAACCATAATGAAGAACTTTAAAGACCAGGAAACAAAACAAAAACTTCAGGTTCAGAGGAAAAGCAATTTGATCCCCAATGCAAGCATTTTATAAGGAACTCTTCCACAGACATTCCTATTTGCTTTTAGCTACCAACAATTAAATAAAGATTCAATTATCGAAGTGCAGTGCACTTAGCTACACTTAATATTCAAATAAATTAAATAAGCACAGTACAACAGTTTTCCTCAATAGCCACTGCCATAAACCACAGTTTCAAAGGAATTGACCTTGGATGGCCACAAGAGCTAAAGGCCAGAGAAAGATATCAGCTTAATAAATCTGTAGAATTAAGTCTCTTCTGTACTCTCCACAGCATAGACAAATTGAAACACAAACCAATGGGCGGAGAATCATAAAAACCCCCAAGCCAAAGCAGTTCTCTCCCAAAGAAACCATTGCTGTAGATGCAAGACAAAACCCTCTTCACCACTAGGTCCAGAGGGGATGCAAGATCTTCTCCTACACTACTACAGGAGCCTCATTGCTGTCCTCAGGTGCACTCTTGATTTCCTTTCCTCCTTCTTGCTTCCCCACAGTACCCCTTTTCCATCTCTATCATCTGTAAAATACGAAGAACCCACTGGAACTAACGTGACTGTGACAGCCACTTCATCCCTAATCACCTGAGCTACACTGCAAGATTTCATCTTTATATACTTTGATATTTTAAGACCATCAATCTTTCAAGAGAGGGATGGTGCTTGAGTGCTGAAACCAGCTACTTGGCCATTTAAAATCCTTAAAAGCGACCACTATACACACAGCCCCCAAACGCAGATATTTTGTTACACTGTTTTACATTTTATAGGATCTCTTTTACAGCTATTTTATTGCTAATGTATCACATTTCTCCTCTGCTAAGGAAGTCTTTTTTTTCAGGGTCTAAAATACCTTCCAGAAATGGCAAAAAGGGAGCAAACTACTCCCCTGTTCTCGCTCAAGAAAGCAAGGCTGAAAGAGACTTCCCCTTGCCCACTGCTATCCCGACATCAAACGGGCAGTGAAAGGAAGGCCCCTTCCAATATGGAGCTTTCTCACAGCTCTCATACTTCATTATTTAAGTGGTAGGAGCTGAAGATGGCTGGGGCATCCCCTGATGGCTTATCCAGGGCCAACCACCCACTCAGCTGATGAGTTTTCTCCATCTCCTGGAGAAAACTCACAATAGGTTCTCTGTCATGCACTTTACTCTTACAGCCAGGGCAGCTAAATAACTGAGGTGTGAACAGTGTTCCCAGTTTCTTGTCATGCAGGTGCATGATGCTGGAGACATTTCTTTCTTAGGAAATTCTGCACCAGACGAAGTCCCCTCCCTGCTCCCACTCTGTATCTAACAGGCAGGAAACCCAGCAACCAGGCCAGCTTCAGGCAGTGACACAGCTGATTGCATCTGGCTTCCCCTTAGACAGAAATTCAGGAATTGCCACATTACAGAAAATCAATTTTGCCTTCAATGTGCTGCAAAAAAAATACTTGGCAGTCTCCTCCACTCTCCAAATGCACACTATCCTGTCTGCCTTCTTAAGAAGTACAGGCTGCACGAGCTGGGCAAAAACTACTCAAGTAACCATTCATGGAGGGCTATTTTTCTTTCTGCTGCTTTTTAGAAATCTTATGATGTCAATTATCTAACGCTGTTAAGTATTTAAAATGAGTATGCTCCTATTCAATAAAAAAGCCATTTTCAGAATTTCTGGTTTTGCAAAGATTCTTGAGTGTATCACACTAATATTGCCTATGTGTTACTTATGCAGCTTCTTATACAACATATTAACCTGGAAAAATGCATGTAATAACAAAACATCCCTATTTATCTGAGAACAACATCAATTTCTAACAGCCAAATGGATTACAAACAAACAAACAAAAAAAGAACAAAATCAGAAACCATGCTCAAAAAGAAGGAAATTACAATTCACTTAATGTAAAGACCAATAAATTATTCTGCTCTTCAAACTTAGGAGTTAAGTATAACAACTGCTGCAACTTGGTACCCAACACTCAGTATCAAGTTACTCCCTGATATACAAAAGATTTCAGTGTTTTTAAACTACCTATGCCTCTGAAAATTTGGAAAAAAACATCAGCTTGCTTCCCCAGAAAGCCTTCACAAGACTGTGCACATGATGCAAAAGTCCTCTAAGTCAAACTTTCTCAGAACAGTTTTGTGTGTGAATTTTGCTTTTATAAGCACTGATCCACGTGCTTGATGCTACTTAACCATTGCTCATTTCAGAACACAAGAGTCCTAGGGAGTGGAAGAGAGCTTTTAAAAGGTTACTTCACTACTTTACTACTTCTAATTGTGAACTTACAACTCACTCTGCTTGTCAGAGCAAGCACGGAAGTGTAGAGTGAACTAGAGCCTCCTGGGCTTTATCATTTTATCTAGAGTAATGATTTACAAGCTCTTCAATTTCTGGACTATCTTACTTTTCTCTCTGGAGGTATAGCACAGTCTACCAAGAAGGAAAGTAAACCTGAAAATGATGGCCTTTGCTCTTTTTAGATGGTGGGTTTTAAACCACCATGGTCCATCTAAGTTTAGTTTGTAAGAACAAGGCTTGCAAGTGCAATTTTAAGTTTACACCTATTATTAAGTATGGCATTAACATACACACACCAGTTTAGCTAAATTTGCTTCTAATGTGACTATCATCCTTAGCCTAAATTCACAGTAACATTGATCAACTATTGCTGGAGTTATGCATCAACCATCAACCACTTCAATAAACTCACCTGGATTCAGTCAATTTTGCTGGTATTCTCACAGAAGTCAGAAAGAAAAATGTCATTCAGTTGTGCTGGCTAAATAGCTGACTAATGTGTGTCATCACGATTTTTTTACTCACTTCTTGTTTGTCATCTCAAGATCTTTCATTGCTTGAAGTTCTAAATGTTTTCTTCTCCTTTTGTTGAGCTTTGATACTTATATCAACACAGGAGTTTTGTACAACTAAAACAAGAAGTTTTAAAGAAATCGCTATAAAGATTTTGAGTTACAGGGCTAAGTTCCCAAACACTCCATAAATAAATGATCAGTGCCTTGGTAGCAAGTTTGCCCAAAATTTCACCCAACGGACTATCGGGTATATGGAAGATTTGAACACTGCCCACACACAAATGTGTATTACTGAATAACTAACTTCATTATTCAGATGAGAACATTAATGATGTCAGTAAAGCACAGCCATCAAAACTCAAAACCTCCCACCCACAGCTGCAACAGAAAAACCCCCCAGGTTTATCTTCCATTTCTTCTGTGTCAGGATCCTGTAATCACTCAATTTGTCTACATCATCATTTCTCATTTTCTTGCAGGCTAGATACAGATGTCTTCTCTTTTCCTTCCTGAAATCCTAGCATGTCTCACACAAGCGCACCAAGAAATGAAGACAAGGAGCAAAAAGCATCCACATCAACGTGTCTGTCATGGAATGATTTTTCAAATTCAGTTGCATGGCAGAGCTCACATCAGTTCTGAAGAGGCCACTGCCTCCCCCTTGCTCATAAATTAGACGGGAACTTAAGAGATCTTCTATCTTCAAGTATAGATATCTCCTAAAGAAGAGGTCAAAGGAGGTGGAAACAATGGGACACTCTATTGACATCTACTCCAGGCTGAGTAAAGAAGCTCCAGGAGACACTGCTTTGCTCAAGCTAAAAAAGCAGGAGTGCTCACTACCCAACATGTTTAACAGAAAAAAACAAAATCTGGGTTTTTGCTTTAAACAATTGCATCATCGTGATCATAAAGAACATTTTTAATGAGGCCACTCCTACCCTAGAAGCTGTTAACATACATAGACATGTAGTTAAGGCCCTAATCTAAAAATGCAGGTGACAGAAGCAAGTAGATATAACCCTTTCAAGAAGAGATGCCAAATACCAGTGTTTTAAAATAATATATCTATGCCCACTCTTTGCATGATAAAGACCACAGTGTTTCATCCAACAGTATCAGCATCAAGCCTGTAGCCTCAGCTCCTCTCAATCTGATGCCTCAGAGCAGTTTCAGAAGCTAAGCATCTGTTGTGGTTGCTAATAAAAAGTCTGAAGAATTCTGCTTTCAAATATGCAAAAGTGGGTGGGGGAGAGGGGGCAGTTTCACTTTCCGGCAGCCACACGAAGACACATAACAGCTTTCAAAGTACATAATTGACTCACTTGTGGTAAAAATCAATCAATTCTATGAAGTTTCTGCAGCCTGGTAAATCAGCTAGAAAAAACACAAGCTTCTCTGGCTCGTCAGGGTTCACAATATGTGATCTGACCCTGGCTGTAACAATCATGTCACTATAAACAAATGATGAAGGCATCACAGCTGTCTGGAAACACTGGTACTCAATAATGCCCCTTTCAAGGGGTTCAAAGCCTACAGACCACAGGCTTCAAGGAGCCCTGCACAGAGCCAGTGCAGCAAGAGCCAAAAAAAAGTTTGGTCACCAAATGCAGATGTGATGTAAGACACAACCACACAGGGAGAAAGAAGCATCAGCTCTCATAATAGCCTATCATTCCTGGGGAGGGGCACATGGATACTTCCCTGCAATCAAACCAGAAAGAGGATTTAATACAAAGTAAAAACACTACAGAAGCGACAAATGGCAAGATAGTTCAGTTTAAGGACAAATATAATAATTTTTCCTCTTCACTCAGTTTCTAGGCTTTGCCACGTTTCTGCTTCTACCAGGCTGCGTAATCCATCCAAAGACTTCAATATCACACAAAAATCTTCCTTGATAAGGACAGTGATTTTTATTTATACTGTCTGAAGTTGCTACTTGCCGGCAACATGCCAACATTCTGGGGAAGAACTGATAAGAAGAAAATTTAGGCTGAGGCTGAGCAACCTCTTCAGCTGTGGTTCTGTAAGATTTGTTCTATGTGGAAACAAGAGAGATTACACTTACAGCAAGTTGAATGCATCTGGAAAGACTGGGTGCCCTTCTGATAGCAGCTGTGCTCATGCTCAGACAACATGCTTGAGACACGCTATGCTTCCTGACATGCAGCTCATGCAAGACATGCTGGATTTTGGCCATTGAGTTCAGGTCAACTTAAAAGAGTGGCTGTGATCCCCAGATACCCAGCATCCATGGTTTCACCTGGATCACTAAAGGCTTGGAAATCCAGCAGAAACGTACCATACCTACCTTCAATACCCTGCCAAGTGCAATCAGATAACATGACCAGAGAAACTCAAAAGTATGGGGGCTGCCAAGACTGAGGATAGAGGTTCACAAAAGGGTTAATCTGTGACAAGTCAAGCAGTCCTGATTTAAAAGCTGTGAGCACCTGACACTAACTAGGGACTGAGCTCTCTCCCAAAGGCAAGTTTACCTTGGGCTAAATTTGTCACCTTTCATATGCCTGTGTTGCAATTCTAGTACACTGAATTCTTACTTATCAAATGCACAGCCTGCCCTTTTGTCTGCAGCTGCTTCAGTGCTATTTGCACCATGTTTCTGCCTGGAGGTTTGTCCCTCTGCTCTGTGCCCATAGCTTAAGAAGCTCATAATTGGCAGATCTGGGACACTAAATAATTCTTAGTGAAAGCCAGGAAGCTTCTGAAACCAACAAACAAGACCAAAAAAATCTCAGTCGGGGATACGTGTATGTGTAATGAATGAAAAACAGTGGTAACATAAAACTGTGTGAAAAATAATTCTTACCAGGTCACTTTTACCATGGAAAGTGTTTTGATTCTCTAAATTCACTGTGATGATGCTATAAACCCACCCCTTTTCATTAGCAAACGCATAGATGGCTGCAGAACCATACTTTAAATGCAACAGTGCTGTGTTCTATTCCAGATTATTAGTTTGAAATACCATCCCTTGCAGTGTATTTATTCATGTGTACATTCAGCTAGTACTGCTTTTATAATGGAGCAGTGATTCAAGTATTTTCTCGTCCATTTTAACAAGCCAACACAGAGAGACTACAAATACAAGGTAACCAACAGTTTTAGAGAAGCAAAAAACCCTACTGATTTGTGTTTAATTTGATGATTGCTGGAGAAGAGAGAAACCTTTCGAATCTACAAACAAATGAGGCCATCTGAAAAGTATGAAGGAAAGGATAAGACTTAAAAGCTAATGTATTTAGAAGACCCAAACAAACTAACTAAAAATTATAACCAGTGCTATCTCCACAACCCATAAAACTGATACCTTTCTGGTACAGCTTCAGAAATCAATTTTGTTATCAAAATACAGTCAGCAAATCTATATAACACACACACAAAAGGAACTCTAGAGTTCAACAATCAGTTCTGTCTTACCCTTGTTATTAATTAAAACAGATGGCAGTGGGGGTGGTAATAGCCACACACAATTTGGGACACTAAAGAGGAAGACATCAAGCTTTATAACAGTCACACAAATACATGGTGCCCTTTTTTTTTTTAACCACATATTCACACAGAAATATTTGTGGATGATCCAGCATTAGAAACAGAATCTACCTCCTCTTTTATGCATATAAACTGCTCTCTTCCAAGACCCAACTACATCCACCAGATTGTTGGTAAGCAGCAGGAAATTTAAATCATTCAACCCAAGATGAAAAATCTCCTAATTTTAAAATAAAGGGAACTAAATGAATACCCTGGAATAATACATGAAACTGCTTGCAAAGCAAGGAGCACTGCATCAGACTTGGCACTTCCCATTCTAAGTCACACTAGCACGAAGCAGGCAAGAAAGTGAGGGAAATCAATTAGAAGTGAAAAGCCTCCATGCGCGTGCCAAAATGCAGCCTTAGGATGCAGCTGTGTAACCCACCTACTGCAGCTAACCCAGAGAGGCTGAGCCCGCTCCCCCCCAGTTCCACCACGCTGCAGGGCACTCCCAAAGCCACCCAGCTGCTCAGGTGCTCAGCCAGGCTGAGGGCTGCCACCACGTGCACACACGCCACATCGGTGCTCCAGCACCTGATGGAGGTGCCCTAGCCACGTCTGTGCCACCAACCCTGCCAGGGGAGCCATAATCTCTGCCAAAGGGGCAGGTGGCAAACAGAAATGGAAACTTCCTAGAATGGGCACAGCTGGCTCAGCCAGAGCTTGATAGCCATCTTTTATTGGAAGGAGGGCCTTCCTCAAGAGATGGACAAGTTCCAGGATTGTAATTACCACTCTTTTGCTTTTCCCCAAGAGGAAAAACCCTCAAAGAGAGAGAGGAGAGAGAGAGGAGAGAGAATCCTAGGCTAACTTTTCTTTAGAAGGGACCAGCCATGAGATGGGTATCATTATTGCAGGAAAGAGCACAAGAGGAAGGGCAATGCAATTAAGCACCTAGTGATGCACCACAGGTGCAGGACTTGGAGTCATCCTGTGACCCAGGTATACAGACCCAGCCCTGGCAGCTCTTTGCTGGCAGTTCACCCCCAGCATCCTACCAGACACAGACAACTCATTTGGAGATGCATCTGCTGATAATCTGGCAGAGCTGCTCCCTGTTGAAAGGGCAGCATAGGCATGGTGGACGTCCCTGAAGGAAAAACAAATGCTGGAGGCCAGTAAGACAGATCACTGGGGCACTTAAGTAGCAGAGTAACAAGCCCGCACAAGAGTTTATGTATTTGTTTAACCCCTACACTAGAACAATCAGTGCCATTTGGGCTGATTAACTTCAAATAAATAAAATGTCACTGCTTCCTACAATGGATGAAAAACAAAAATGCTACATGAACTTGTACTCAACTTTTCAGAACAACCAGAACAAACTCCAGCTCTCCTGACACTGTGCTAGCACCCATCCTTTATTTAATAGCTGTAACCTCTCATCTTTATTAATCAGGAACCTGTTCAAAGTATCCACTGCATGAGCTCTGAATTTCAGTTTAAGAGTTAACTTGTACAAAGAAGCCAATACTTGTTCTGTCAGTCCTTGCTCACTCTGGGGAAAAGGAAGCAACTCAGACATGTTTCATAACTGCTCATCGGCACCGTCAAAGAGCTCGAGCAGTAATTGGAAAACTAATATCACTGCTTCAAATAGGTGCAAAAATACACAGTGCAAGGCCCATTAAGAGCGTAGATGAGGAGCCAGACATTCAACTCCTCTCACTGTCAGGGCCTCTTCAGAATAATTTAATTCAGGATCCAAAGAAAATGTCCTCCCACGTGTATTGATGCTAATTCACAGAATTAAAAAGCAAACCTAAGAACGCTGAAGCAAAGAAATGAGTTCACTGTAAAATCAGCTTCCAGTTTGGGCAAATTAACTTGGTAGTATGCTTCCTTTACATGTCCTAACATACACAAAGTATGTCATTTGGGTCAAGTGGTCTGTAAATCTGGCACTCCTGCTACCCACAGATAGACAGGTGGTTTCCAAACAGCTCTTTCAGCTCTCCTTTAGCTATCGCATCAGCCAAGACAAGTAACTTCATACTTAAGACAGTTTTCTACAAGGTTCATGCTGCTTTTTAAAAAAAGTAAACCCTAATCGGAAAACAAATGTTTGCTTGAATATGCTCAGACAAAGTTTGTTTTGCTAGCAAATTAAAAAGCAGAGGTCATCTACGTGGTCAACTTCACAGCACCATGGAAGAAGACATTGTGTCTACTTGGAGTAGAAGAGTAAAAAGCCTCTATCTAATACAAAGGAGAATATAGATCAGCTATGCAGCCGGTTAAATAGAAAGGGAGAAAGATGAAAACATAAGACCTGATAGTTCTCTTACTTTTAAAGTCATCATCAATTAAATAGAGAAAAACAAAATAAACATGTTTTTCAGATTGGGTGTTGTCTCCATTGGTCTCTCTCCCCATACATGTATACAGTGGAGGGAGAAAACACACAAGAAGGATACAGAGATTTATTTTCACAGGACTTCTTTGGTACTAAGGGAGCAGAAGACTTCATCAAGAATTTCTTACAGTTTTCTTCACATTACTGCAAGAAGCAATCCCTTTGTCATGTGCACTTAGCAACCCCATGCAGATTACTAATATAAAATTGTAGTAAACATTCTTTCAGTGAAAGATAACATGCGTGGCTGCATAAAATCTTTAACAGTATGTAATAGAGTATGTTAGGTTAGTCACAGCATTTAACACTGCTGTAACTATATCTATGTTTGCTTTCCAATGAGAAAAACATGACAACATAGAGCATCTGTCCCAGAACTGTACACAGCAATGACATTTCATTTTATAAAAGAATCTTCACTTTCAAGGTACTAAATAAACAAGATACCTGAAAAAAAATTTGAGCTTCATCTTCAGAAAAATGCTCTAATAAATTACAACTGAAAATTACACATTTCAAAAGACAACATTTTTATACATTCACAGAGCACCACAATTCTATTAAAAATAGCAAAGGTGGCCACAGAGTCATTGTTGGGAGTCTGCACATTTGGGCTGCACTCCAGCCCTTGCCAGAGCACCTCTCTGAGAATCCAAGCTTATCAGTGCATCCTTGCCCACTCCTGCTCGGACCTGGTCCCAGCCTGGGGTACCTGCAGCTCCCTGGCCCTCTCCCAGGAGTCTGTACCTCAAGACTTCTCCCTCCTGAAAAGTTATGGCCATGCTAAATTAGTAGCAAAGCAGCCTTTTCGAACCACTAATGAATCTTATCAGTAGAAAAACAAAATAGAGGAGTATGGGTTGGAAACAACAAGTACATATCCCAAATCCCACTTACCTCAGTGACTCAAACTCCTGTGACAGAGACCTGGGAGAAACCCTGTCTTCTTCATACTCTCTCAACAGCTTTTCCAAAACAAGGACCCAAACTCTGTCAGAAAGAATGTTTTTAACTGTTCATAACCCTTTGGCTCACTGATCCACACAACTGCCAGACAAAGCATGTTTTGTAACTTGGCTGGAGCTCTGAGCAGACTTTTAGCAGCTAAAAGCTCAGGAATTGTCTATTAACCACCCTTGAGAGGCCTCCAGAAAGTATTTTATTTCAGGCTATTGTTTTGCTACCAGCTTTTCCAACACCCTGTTGTTACTGCAGCACATTCACAGCATAAACACCTCAACAGGTAACTGAATGGCACAATACAAAGTAAGCAAACCCCCCTGCCAAATGAGAAGGGCATTTTCTTATTTAATTACAGAGCAGTTGTCCATCAACACATGCATTTAAAGACTCAGAGTCAACTCCAGAATCTGCAATGATCAGAGAGCAGCCTTGTGTAAATACACCAGAAATAGAAAAACACCCTACCCACTGTTGCCCTGAACAACTGTAGATAAATAATATGAATGGTAATCTACCTGATGAAGAGCAAGGATGGAAAACTGCACAGTTTTCATGGTTGTTTAATGAGATAAGCCACAGCCCAAGGCAACAGCCTCTACCAAATAGAGTAAGACTGCATTTCCACCTTATTTTAACTACCTACAGTTTTTTTCCTGAGAGATAAACAGCATACTTGCTGTGCTATCTAGGGTGCTAAGCATACATGAAACAAACACAGCAGATAACTCTATCACTATTCCTTCCTTCAAAGGAGTTAAACATTCAGTAGTGAACATCCACCCAGGTAAATGAAATAGTTAAGGAAGAAGTTCAGGAATTAATTCTACTCTGCTCTCTAGGCATCTGTCAGACTGCAATGATGAGCAATTTATCTTCCGTCTACAACACTATCAGCAGACAGGCAGAGTCACTGGGGAAGCCAGCTGCAGTCCACACCCTTCATGATATAAAATCCATGCCTCTGAAGAAGGAGACACCAGGGAACTTAGTCATTTGCCCAGCTGCCCCATGAACTGTGACATACCTGCACTTCCGTGCTTTTCCTTGGCTGGTGCCTGCTGCCTGAGCAAAGAAGAGGTGCCCCTCGAGGGAGCAGATCCAAAGACACGCCAACCATCTGCTAGGCTCTTCCACCCCTGACTTGGAAGCAGCTGTGCAAATCCCCACACCTTTGCATCTCCATGTTACCACAACCTGAGAAACCCCACATGTGGAAGCTTAGGAAGCTGAAATGCCCCACTTACCTCTGGTCTTGAGGGTGCCACAGAGAGCCAGTCACACGTGTGCAGCCAGAATACTTATCCCAGAGCATAAAATTCCCTCCCACACAGGAAGAAACAACTTCAGACCTGCAGGCAGGCAGCTTAAATCGATGGCTGCCGCTGCCAACTATGTGCAGGGACAAGTGTTTCACCTAGAAGAGCAGGTGAGAACTGATTTCTCTTCCAGATCCACAGCTACTGTACTACAGGAAGTGCTGACACCCCCTTCCTTCCTACCAGGGGTTTTGCAAAACACCTGTAATTTAATGAAGCTGAGTTTTTATCAGGTGATCTTGCAGTGATGGCAAGACGCTTTTATCTTGCCTTAAATGCAACGAGAAGTCAGAAACCACACGGACACAAACTTGATGTCACAGATGCTGAACTAGTCTGATGGAGAGGCTGGACACCCCACACGACCATAGGACACAGCACTGGTGACCTGGCTGACCAGGCAGGTGGAAGTAACAGTGGCCTGCACACTTTGCAAGTCCTGGTAGGTGCGTGAGGAACAGAAGAGCCTGCTAAACCAGGCCAGGCCTTATCAGCTCATTTCACAATCCCATGACTTACCTACAATGAGATCAAAAACATCAGCAGTCTTATCTGTCTGTAACCAGTATCAAACTGTGGAAACTTTGTCAGCAATGACTCCAGAGGAGGTCAAACACACCAGCAAAATAAACCTTATGAAGCACTTAGTCATCTTTTATGAGCAAATCCACGACATCAAACTAGAGTCCATCCCCACAGATAGCTAAGGGTGCATGAACTCCATCTGTTGTCCACAAAATCACTGTTACCCAATTTACATTTAGAAGCACTACCGACTACTGCTTAGAAGCACTACTGCTTTTCAGCCATGACTCACTGCCCAAAACATAAAAGAAATTGCTTTGTACCCTTAGGAACAACAAAACACTTCTAGCTGGCAGCCAGGAGTCATGCATTTGAAGTTTTGTCTGACTTGAGATATCTGCTAAAACTGAGAACTTCAGGAATGGACTTGTTCAAAGCTGTTTGCCTTGGGTCATGTAAGCATTAACTTCCCAATTTTCATCAGCAACAACTAAATTTGCTAGGCAAAGATATTAAATAATGTGCCTCTATGAGCTATCAAATGTTATCATCAGAATAGTTCGTCTCTGCTTTTTGCCACTGTGCATTACAAAACACAAAACTTATCTCAAAACCTTGAGAACATTCAGAAAAACAGGGCAGCAATAAAATCTCCTTTTTACAAAGACAAGTATTCCAGGCAGCACCATCTCTCCTTTCTGGATGTGCTTCCAATGTTTTTACATCAAATACACTTTTCAACATTTTCATACATTCATTTTTGCTGAACTGTCATAATTTCTCTCTCAGTTCTATGGGGAAACATTTAAACAGCAGTTGAGATTTGCAATGCCAAATGTGATCAGGGGTATCACAAAAAAAAAAAACAAACCCCAACAATCAAACAAAAAAACCACAAAATAAAATAACAAAACAGTTATTTTCTACTTGACATGTTTTCTGCCTTTGATTAAAGTCTATCCAACATTAGAGGTACTGCTGTCCACTCATATTTCCTCTTAGCAAAGAAAAAAATGTCATGCTTTTTAAAATAAACACATTACATTGAAAACTCATCAAACTAATTAATTGTAGGTGTTTTCAGGAATATGACTTTAAAGTAATTCTGTGCCGATTCCTACAGTCATTTCTCTCTCCCTAAACCTAACTTGTCATAAAGACAGAACCATTAATAAATAGGTGTTGATTGATAAGAACTATCTTGTGATTTTGCTGTGACCTCTTTTCTCAGTCCAAAAGGGCTCTTGCCCACTCTGGGAAACTCTTTTTAGCAACGTAAATGTCACTCAGCATGAGACCTTGCTGACTTCTGAGTTTGTAGATACCATTACTGATACCTCACTGATTTCCCTTCCTTGCCATGCTCCAGAGGCGTCGCTACGGTCACCAACACAGGGTACAGGTGGAGGAGCTGAGCAGCAAGCAGGACAACAAGAAAGCCAACAGCAGGACTGCAGAGAAACAGCTGCAGCACATACTGTAAGACGGCAGGAAGACAGGAAAAAGGGAAGAGCACCAATTAACCCAAACAACATCAAAAAAAGAGCTGCCAGCCAAACCAAATGCAAACACTAATTGAAGTTTGCTCTGAAACTCATGGAAAGTGCTTGTGGATTATAAGGCAAAACCATTTTTCATACAGAGACCTGTCACCAGCTGTTTTATGTGCTCAGACTCTGCTCACAAAGCAGTTCTAGCTGTGTGTAGCCAAGTAGCAGCATTTTCTATTTCTAGATTTACATGTTCGTGCTTTCCAATTCTTATGTTCAGTCAGAGAGCCCCACTGGCCTTCCTCCAGCAAATCTGTAGCCACGAGGAACCTGGCTTACCGAGGATTTTTTTCTTAATTGTGAACACATTTAATTTAAGAAGAAAAACATTTAGTTCCAGCAGTGTTGAAAAAACCTGTGCATGTGGAAAAGCAACAGCTGCAGGTACTAAGCTGAACAAAACCAGCCTGCAATGCTCTTCAAAACACCTCCCTATCTCACGCTAAACAAGCAGGGCAGACATAACTGACACTGTGAAAACAAGCCATTATTTTTGTGAATGATCCACCTGCAACAGCTCAACCAGATTCAGTAACTGTTTAGCCAGAAATCTGGTCAGCTTTCTGCCATTCCTTTCCCAGAGACAATTACTTGGGAACATGCACGCATGCACTCTTGCACAGTTTCCCTCAAATGCTGTCCCTCCATAGCAGGTCACTGAGCCTCCTAAATTGCATCCTCCACACAAACCACACTTGATTCTCCCTCTCTGGCCCCCATCAATGACTGCACTTAATTAGCCCTGTTTACCAAGATGCAAGTTCAAGCATGCATCAGACCAGGCTGCATGAGCTTCCTAAACTGCTGGGAGAGGTGGGGAGTCACTGTACAAAGGTCCCATGTACCAACCTGTTCTGTCTCAGAGCACATGGAGAACAAAGCAACTCACTTCAAGCATACTCCAAATGCAGATATCCAAAATATAATCCTTTTTGTCATTTTGACTGGGATTAAGATGTACTTTTATGTCTTCTGAACATATAAATATGAATTCAGGCCTTTGAATTATAGCAAACAGGATCAAAAAGATACACTGTAAGACACCTTTTGTGCTATCTTCTAAGTATGAAACAGCAAAACCTAAGAAGCTTCATATTTTCATAACCAGGTAAAAACAAGCACTGAGCTCATATTGCAGAACAAACATGAAGTTAGCTCTTGTACAAAGCCCCACCTTCCACTGTTGGTGCTCTAGTCTCATCTCCCTAGTCTTGGAGGAATCTTTTCACTTACTGAAAGCAATGAAACCTCTGATGGCTGCACGTGCCCCAGTGCAGCTCTTGCTTTCCAGGAAATGAGGTACACCCAAGAAGGCGAAGGAAGTCTTCCCAGAGCCATGTGAGCCATGTCTTTTTCCACAGAACACCACCTCTCCCAGCAGGAAGGGCTGCCTGAGCACCTGAGTGCTTCTCTCTGTACTACACACACAGGGCCTGACAAGGAGCTGTGGATGCTCAGTGAAAGCATTTGGAAGCTGAACTCTCCTCACACTCACCTGCAACCCAGCAGATTTACCTGGAAGCTGCTGCCTGCTGTCAGCAGCATCGGCATGATTTTTTTTTTCAAAAGAGAACTTGTCACCTGGCTCCACAAGATGGTAGTTTGGATAATGTCATCACAAAAAGTAAGACCTACTGGCAATATGCTAAAGCTGTTAGCCAGATCATTTTGAACAGGGCAGCGTGGTGCTGAACATCGTAGTCATTCACACTCTGAATATGTAGCTTGGGCACACCATCACAAAAAGCAGCACCTACTATCAGTGTTAACAACCCCAACTATTTTGTAGGGAAAACAGCACTATTTTGCAGGGGATCTTAGCCATCCTTGGTGTGGAATGCTGTCCAGGTGCAGCAGTGCTCACCAGGAGGAGAAATCCAGGAGCATTCACTTAAGCTGAGTTCTGCCAGAACAGCTTAAGCCATTATTCCCTCCCACAGATCACACTTGCAGAGGAGTTATGCTGGCAGGTTGGGAAGCCAGCAGCTGGGGGAGAAAGAGAGGGAAGGCTGGGCAATAGAACTTGTTGGCTGTGGCTTGTAGTCAGAATTGCAAGCTGGACTGTGGCATGGGTGCTGAAGCACAGACCTTCTCCTCTGAAGCACTTTACACTGCACACACAAGTATGCAGGCTTCTGTCTACACAGAAAAATTCCTACTGCAGGAACATACTGTGAACAGATATGGCATTTCATTCTGTAACACATGTGCAGAAACGTTTTTAATGAAGGTCTCCATCATCCTAAAAAAGAAAGTGGAAATACCAACATCTGACAGCAAAGTGAGGTAGGAGAATAATCCAGTATAAACGATTATAGTGAACAATATATTAATTCTACAGCTAGGCTATAGGTCTTAAAGAAAGGAAGTACAAATCCTATTTTGCTTTTATACTTATACACTAAAACCACTTGGATAACTACCATTCAGATAAGCAAGTTTGCAAATAAATTTAGGCAAAAAATTGTGTGAAGAAAATGCAAGGCACAGAACATCATGGCCTCTCCTCTATGTCCTCTTTTTGCATCCGTCCCATTTAACATCTTCTCTGTACTAAGCACAGCTAGCAAAGAAACCCACAAATCCACTGTCCCTCATCTCTGAGAATACTTCTGTGTAAACAAAAATATTTGTATCAAGTTCTTTAGTGTACCAGGCATACAGAAGTAAAACACCCAGAATCAATCATACCTTTTGTAATGCATATTTTAAATTTGACTAGATCAGACCACACCACCGACAGCTATGTCTTCAGTGTACACTTCA
Organism: Promerops cafer; assembly: GCA_013398275.1. Lineage (NCBI taxonomy): Eukaryota > Metazoa > Chordata > Aves > Passeriformes > Nectariniidae > Promerops > Promerops cafer. The sequence goes on along the minus strand of VZSE01012611.1, from coordinate 1,812,874 downwards.
AATGACAAAGAGAGAAAAATTGTCTTTGCTTTCATGAGGTATTTCCACTTGCAGTATTCACTGGGGTAAAGGGCAAGAGGGTTCCTGGTGCCCAGGAACTGTCCTTTCAACTCAGCCATGCTTGGTCACAATTCAGCCTCTTCAGGTGCCTTGAGTCTGAAAAGCTGGAAACACCCCAGATACACATCCTCACTTCTAAGCACTCTAAATTTATCACCTCAGTGGAGTTGCTATTCCCTCCTTCCCCCTTCCCCATGATAAAGGCAGCACCAAAAAGGAACACACAAAACCCAACCAATCTGGCCCATGAAGCATGAGCTACATTCACAAGACAAAAATGGAAAGCTTTCATCTTTCATTATCAGACACTCTACTGCACAGCACAGGAAGCTAAAGCTTGAGGCAACAGTAGGTTTCAAATACTCCTCAAAATGGGAGCGAGGCTTTCTTTTTCTGCTCTGTGAAAGGCTAAAAGAAGTTGGCTTGACAATGACAAAAAACATTAGAGTCCAACAAGCCTCTCCAACAGCAATCCAAGCAGGCAGTTGTTTTAAGCAATAGCATCATCCTCACTTCATAAATTCTCCTGTTCAGAAGGATAAATCCTTGCCTCCTCACTTCTTCTGGTTGTAAAACTCTGTGTTCTAAAATCTTGAAATCTTTTAGATCTTTAAAAGTTAAAGATTTTTTTTTTTTTTTAAGTTTTTAAGATTAGTTCTAGCCCCCAGAGGAATTCAGCAGAAAAAAAAAGAATAGAAAAACACAATTTGTAGGGAGTTGGCACTTCGTGAACTCCAAAAATTGTACTTGCTTACAGCCCTACAGCTACCCTCTGTTAACAGCAGCCTGAATTAAATGGGGCTTGTGTCTGCTCCCTAGGGTTTGGGAAGGCCAGATGGAAGGCAAGGAAGAACCTGAGGAAAGCAGAAACACTGTACTGCTCCTCTGTCACGGTGTGTCAGGTTCTTCCAGAAGTCCCCTCAGCCTCCATCTTTACAGTCTCAACAACAGATTATGCAGCCATCTGCTGAGCTTCAGTTTTTAAAAATGTTTTTATTTTAAGAGAACTTGTCACCACGCAAAGTCACAACTCTTCCTCAAATACACTTTTTTGTGGTGGCTTGATCTTTTTATCTTATCTATTCTTACCCACTCTGTACTTCCCCAGAGAAACCAGAAAGCAACAGGTTTCACTCACCTCACTAGCTGGGGAAATGGTGTTTATGAATCTGAATGGACTTTAACACACTGTGAACTAGAACTACACAAGTAATTTAAATTTGTCTGAGTGAGTCAGCCTGTCTGTCTTCATCATTAACATCTAACCCATTCCTAGCCTTACTACACACATTCAGAGAACATCTTTTGGGGTTTATCATCTGTTGACAAATACCACATTTCAATACCCAGATGTGTGGCTTTGCCTCTTTTGTCCTGGCAAAACCCTGAGACATAGCAGATAAATTGCTGCCTGTTTCGGCTTTTTTTTTTTTATTGACAGAGTTCAGCACAGCAGCAGCACTAGCACAACTTCCCTTCTGGGCAAAAGGACAAGGTGGCTGGCAGTGTTGCCTGGTGCATGGCACATCACTGAGTGGGGGAGTGAGCACTGGGAAGAGGAATTACTGCCACTCCTGCTTAGCATGAACTAGCACACAGAGCCATGTAGGGGAGGAGCAGGAGAAATGTTCCATTAGGGTGAAAAGGGAAATGAAGACACAGTTTTAGATTTCCCATGGCATTGCTACGCTTACTTTTAAACAATGAAATGAAAATTTCACTTAGGCATCCCACAACACTCGTGCAGAGCATCCAACATCAAGATGCCCTACAGCTCACGTTCAATAGTCTCAAAATGGAATTAGCGTTCTTATTTTACAGCCTGGAAAATTCAGGATGCCTGTAAGGCAAAGAACATGAAAACAGCAGCAAAACTCAAAGAGCTTAATCCACTCAAAACTAGAAAAACCTCAGTAATCATCATCAGTGGATTCTTAAGGAACTGACAAATGAAATTGCAGGACTAAGTACAAGGGCTTAAAAAAAACTAGTAAGTATAGGGTGGTATATTATCTGAAAATATTCAATAAACACAGTAACTAGATTTGAAAAAGTACATCACAGAGGAAGTGGCAAGCAAAGCCAAGTCATCCAGGCAACTACTGCACGCAAAAACCACGTCAGAAGAAACACAGGGTGTTGGAACACATCGTAAAGGCAGGCATTATTAAAGAAAGTCTAAAGGAAAGCAGAACAAGACACAACATCAGCTTGCCAACACCAGTGAGAAAAATCACACCAGACCGACATGACTGTATTTCTCAATGTTCTATCTCATTTTCTAGATGAGGGAAATATTAGCTTCAGGTGAAAGAAATGTTAGCTTTAACACAGCTGAGTACCCTAAAACATGCACCAGTGCTGTTGAGGATGCTGGAGGTGGAAATGAATAATTTTAATGGGGGTAGGAAACTTGTTATGAGAGACAAAATGAGGTTTAAATAGAGACCAGACTATTACATGAGTCAATATTTCACCTAAGACACTGATACAAAAATCCTCAGCATTAAGTCTAAAGGCCTCACCAACAAATGGTTGAGGGGAGAGGCAACTCCTCGTGTGACAGAACACCAGAAAAAGCTGAGTGTATTCTCAGGGGACTGTAAATGTCTCTCTTACTGATTCAGTAAACCTTGAAAAAGACAAGAACTACTTAAATTTTCAATTATTTTAACTGGGACTAGAACCAAGTATGGTTGAACTACCAACAACACGTGTCAGAAATTGGAATGCTCCTTACCACCAGGAAAGAAAGACACAGGATAGGTACAGTAGATGCAAGAACCTTACAGACAGAGTTTGGTTAACATATGAGCAGTAGATTATGATGTGATTCAACTGTAACAGCAGGAACTAGAGTCAATGAACCAGTCCTCTCTTCCAAAGGTTTTTTTCATTGATCGGTATTTTAACAGACTTTGATGCAGGTGCCTCTTTTCTCTTCCACAAGAGCTTACAGGTGGTCATACATTAAAACTTGTAAGAAGACTTAAAGCCTGCACTAACTTTTCAGTTAAATATGTCTACAGTGTGGCAATACTAGAAGAGCTTCATTTTTGGGGAGGGGAAGGAGAGTTGCTTCGCTTGCTTGTTTGTTTTAAATTATGTTATGCTTCCTTGCTCAGATCAAGTCTCAAAGGCTTCAAGAATCTCTGCAGAACAAGTTCTGAGACTGGGTTCAGGGCAGCAACATCCAGTACATCTTCTCCTCAAAGTGGCAGAGGATAGAGGGGATGTAGCACTAGTCTAGTGCTACACAGCTGAAATGCAACAATGACCTCACTGAGGAAAAGAGAGGTCTAATAAGAATTAGAAAAAGTGAATTTTAATAATGGCGCTGTAAGATCTTGATTTTCATGTAAGACATACCCTACACATCTAAATTCTACTTCAACGCCCAGATTTCTTACTCCCCACAGACTAGCCTTTCCTATTACTATTTGTCTGTCTTTGGTGGAAGTCTGGTAAAATTTTTAATAAATTCTTGTGCAGTTCTACTAGACACCTGGGACTCTGAAGGTCTGTAGGTGTAACTAGACCCAGCTCTACACAGGTAGGTCCAGCAGCACATTCAGTTCTCAGAGACTGCCTCCTGGATCTACAGAACTCATGTCAGATACACATATAAAGCAAAATTCTATATCCCAATTCAGTTACAGAAGAACATTCCGACTAATGCATCCCATTAGGAAGCTGGACAATGGTAGATGTAATGATAGGAAAAACACTTAACATCAGTCTTGAAAAAATGGCTAGCAAAAAACACCCACCCACATGCACAGATCCAGAACAGCATGGTATATAAGGTGGACAGAAATAGCTGCCAAGGATGATGTGAGCAGTAATAGAATATAATCAACAACAACAAAAAACCCAGAACAGTTGCTCAACTTATAAAAAAAAAAGAATCAGAATATCCTTAAAATGAGTCAGTAAATCTGATCTTATTCATTCCAGTAAATTGCAGTAACAGGAACAATAACATTCCCAAAATGGAAGTTATTGTTTACTTTATATAAACACTAAGCCCAGAAATATACATTTAAATAACATGCACTTTAAAGTAAGCAATTTTTATTTATTTATTCATTACCGATATTTAAAACAAAAACCCACTACACTTCTAGATTTCCCTGTTGCAGAAAAAAAATGATGCCAGAAAGTGTAATATAATGAAATTAATACCTACAAATCCATAACAGTTCACAACCCCTAAAAATAGTCCACATTCACTAACAGAGGAAGTAAAATGACAAGATAGTAAAGAAGCAGAAAATGAAGTTCATGTAGTAAGTGCAAGCAGATTTCTATTTCTTATCAGTCTATCTCTTATTAGTTCTGCTAAAGATTACCCTGGAGTTTCAAACAGCACACAACTGTCAGATATAAATGCTTCAGCACTCATAGAAATACTACGAATTTAGCCATAAAGATACATACTGCACTTCCCTACAGCCTGCCCCAATAATTGTAATCCAGAGTTTAAACCATTTTTGGCTGCATTTGGGATCTCACAGAGAAATCTGTTCTTTCCAAAGTCTATGACTTGCAGCACACCCCGAAAACCAAGAGAGCAAAGGAAACTTGCTTGCCATTCCCTGAATGTACTATACACACACCGCTCTGTAAAGAGGCTTATAGTTTTTGGCATTCCTTTACTTACTCCCATGTTCTTCATCTACTGAATGATTAGGGAACAAGTTACAAATGGGCTGTAGCGTTTAACAGAGCCTGATGGAGATATACAAAACCTCAATTTGTTCAGGACCTTGTCAGTAAATCCAAACAAGTCCCTGTACTTCAGAGAATCCTGATAATCCTTCCTTACTTTGTCTATTTTACAGCTTTGGGAAGGGACAGTGCCTTGGGCAATGTGTAGCTGTGCCTAGATGGCATGAACTGCAGCATACAGGAAAACATGAACGAGCTGATAAAGCAGCCCAGCTACACTACTGTGAAGCTGCTGTCCACAGCTTCACCTCCTCCTTTCTGTGCTATACAGTTTCTAGTGTCGAAGCTAGCGAGGTTTAAGCTCACCCAAGGATCCCTAGCCATTACATTTAACGCTGTGGAAAACTGCTTATGGATTTCTAGACCCCATTATAATGAAAAATAATATAAGAACAGATCACACTGAAAACTCGTGGTTTTTTCAGACCAGGACAGAACACAGCTTAGTCAAATGTCCTGCTCTTATCTACCCAGGAAACACTCCGGCAGTGTACATGTGCTTTGCCAATTCCACCCAGCAATTCCAGCAGCTGCCTCAGTTTATGGCTCTGGCTCACCTGCTTTGAGGGACCAGCAGCAGGTCCTACTCGAGATCAAAGGACAACACAGCACAAACCCATGGGGTGGTCTCCATTAAACCAGACACTTCCCACAGACAAGGCTCCTTCAATGTGTCAGCATTAACACACATTAGAGATCATACACAATGGGAAGAACTACTTTTATCGGTATGAGAGAAAGTTTAACAGGCAGTTTGGATGTGTTTAGTGTATTTGTTTGAAATTTCTTTTCCGTAATTCAACTTCAGATTTTTAAAGGCAGTCCAAACATATATCTGTCTTGAAATCCTGATTCAGGGAATATACAACTCATAGAAGAACATGAGTATACTGTGCATATGGAATCTGATTAAAAAGCAGAAACTTTTGTTTTATAACCATATTACTTAATATCCCATGGTTTTGGCTGACATATTATTCAGCTGAAATACTGAGACAGTTTGGAGAAATGCTGATTCTGATGAAGGCTCAAAGCACCTCTTATATTCATAAAGGAGCCATTTCACAAATGGCATCATATTCCTTAACATGTTTATCCTGAAGAGCATTCAAGTCCTAATTAGGAACAGAGCCACATTCTGCTAAAACTGAGAAAAAGTATATTTAGATATCATCTATCCCCAGTGATCTTGCAGGAAGACAAGTAGCATACGGCACATGAGAAAATCAGAAAAGGGGAGGGGGCAGAAGAGAGAAAGAGACTGACTGTTAAAAATACTTTAAATGAATACTTTAGTGAAAAAAAAGGTTAAAAAACAGGAAGAACCACAAACAAACACCACCAAAACACTTTGTCAAGAGCTCAGCATTTAATAGAAAGATATAGAGATGTGTAGGTATTTTAAACTAAAATGACACTGACATTACTACGTCAATTGATTTGCCCTTTATCTTTGTATTCACAAGAGTAGACACACATCTTAGTTCTATTTAGCACCTTAAACTATTAATTATTTTCTTAAAATTTAACACCATTACTGAAATTCAACATTTCAACACACACACCCCGCAATGGTACTGCAGAATTCTCATTTTGTGAGTATTTCCCAAAATACTGTTCTGGTTTGTTAGGGATTTTTTTTTTTTTTATTTTTTATTTATTTTTTTTTTTTCAGATCAGAAAACACTAATTTCCTGTTGCAATGCTAGAAATTTCAAGAACACAAAATATGAACAAACTGCAGTATTACCACAAGCCAAGGATTCCTACTGCAAGCTAGTGACCTTTTAGAGGTAACTGAGAATTTCCATGAGCTCACTTCAGGCAGAATTGTGAAGGGATGTTAACCTACCTTTCACTATTTCACTGCCAAGTCTCATAATATCCAGTGGTTTTCATAAATCCCACATCCTGATGTTAGTATCTCAGTTATATAAGAACCCATTTTATTCTCCAAAACCACCTGAACACAGACTTCAGTCTTGCAAGAAAACCTTGGATATATTACCATAGTTCCCTCTAAAAGCTATCAAATTGGAACACAAATAAGACCAAGCCACTGCTTTAAGAAAAACCACAAACATTACAAACTTTTCATCTCCTAACCCAGAAAAAGGATAAGTGGAAAAACAGAATTCAGGCAGTGCTGCCGCGCAATGAAATCTTCTGTTTGGTGAGAGAAAGATGGCTCCTAGCAGTTTCCTGTACTCTGTCCAGGGACATGCCCAAAAAAGCAGGCGAAATGCATTGGGTTTGTGATGTGCTGTGCTGTCACTTGATTGCAGCAGCCCTTGGCAGGCTGTCTTAGAGCATGGCCCTGTACAGAAACACTCAAGCAATGCTGAGCCACCCAAGCACCACACAACAGCATTTAGTGCCGGTCATGGAAGCTGCCTTTTGGCCTGCCACCGACCCCATGCCAGGTGACTAAGTCAGCTTCCCAAGGGGTAAGCTGATCCACACAGAATTCTTACATCGCGTGATTCATGCTGGAAACAACTTGGCCAGGTCTTGACACTGGGTTATCTCACTGCATCACCCCTCAGCCTTGGTGCATGCAAAGCAGGGGGAAGGTGGATGACGAGTCCAACAGTGGAGAAGCAGCAAGGAGGCTCCTGACACGAGCACAGCTGCAGCAAGTATGGCTGTGGAGAGCCTTCACCCCTACTTGGGACACTGGCCAGGATTAACACCTGGTCTGACTCAAGTTGCACAGCCCCACCTGTGAATGTAGACTGGTCACAAGCTCTCTGAGGCTGGCAACCAAAATCATCAGCCTTTGGCATCCAGTCACTGCCTGTGGTCTGGTGTCTGTGGCGAAGGACGCTGTTAAAGTGAACGTGGTGGTGGCCTCCAATAAATATCTCCACATAAACTGCAAACCACGTGCAGCTCCCAAGGAAGTGAACACAGAACTGTAGCCAAGCAGACACTCTGTGACACACAGTCAGGCTGTAAAGGGGAGGGGGCTGCTGTGCAACTGCAGGGAGCAGCAGCGAGGGCCAGGCCAGGCACACGGGTGGCTCCCTCATCAAGTACAAGGATGAGCAAGGAGCCACCACCATGTCCTGACAGCAGATGACCCTTGAGGTGCTTTTGCCTCCCACTCTGTCCCAGAGGGGCAGAGAGGACTTCATTTACATCTTTCTGACTGAAGTCATCTTAGATTTTCAGAGAGTTGGTTATAACCACATCTCAGTAAACAAGCCTGCAGTGGCCCTGGTGGCAGAGTAGCAGCCAGGTCTGCTCTCAGAATAATGCCACCATCCTTGGGGCTGCTTCCATCCCAAAAATGGTGGGGCACATGACTTCAGGTAATAGATGCTCTCCCCACACACCCCTGTGTATTCTAAGCAGCCACTGCCAGATGAGGAGCCACCAGCCACAAGGAAACACCAGCTGAGCACACATCTGACCACCATGGAGACATCTTTCATCAATAGATGTCATTCACCTATAGAGAAATCACTTCCATGAGGGAAAAAAATTTAAACTCAGGTGACCAAACAGCAGAAGTTACTTCTGAATTTGCTCTCACTTTTTTGGCCTTCCCTTGCCTGTTTGACAGGTCTTTTAGATATGTGCAATGACCACTTGGAGCCCGCCAGCCTGGGTGCCCACCCCACCTCTTGTTGTTTATCTACATCTCACTACAGCAACTCATTCAGCAAGCTGTTACACTAAGCATAAAAACAAGCAAATTATACAGTAGATAAAATGCCAAGCTCATCTTGCACTGCCAGCTCCATTTGGGGGGAAAATAAAAGTGATGAAGTCTGCATGCATATAATCACAATAATTAGACACTTGTAACCAGCTGAACATCAGCATGCATGCTGAAATTAAAATTGCCCAGTTTGAAAAACTAAGAGGGCAGGATCTGTGCAGTCCTATCTTGTAGAAGAGGGAGGAAGTATTTTTTGGCTAATTCAGCTCCTTCTCAACGAAAACCCTACAGCATTTACCATTTATCACTCACTAGAGAAGGGCTGTTGAGTCTGTTGTACTTTAACATGCTCATCATACATAGTTTTTTAAGTTGGGGAATTTAAAACTTGGCTGTGGGTGGCCACACCTACATTTGAACAATTGAATAGTGCTGTGCAGTTTCTGTTTGGGTTTTTTAACATTTGATTCTCCTGCTAGCATTAAAAATAGCTCATTTCTTAGCCCACTGTCAGTGGTAATCTTTTTTAAACACATATGGTGTAGCTACTCACTGAGAAAGCCACTTCACAAAAGTCTTTGTGAGTTTAAATGAAAACCCTACTAATTCCTTAGTGTTTGTTTCAAGAGTTCTCAGAATCAGTAGGTCAACAAATGTGTAAATCCAGCATAGAATCAATCTTCAATATTGGTACTTGTCACATAAGATAACCCCTTTAAAACCAGCCTGCAAATCCTGGAGACACTGCTGCTAACTTCAAACATCAAAGTAACTCCCAATCAGAGGATTCAATAAAGTTCAAAACTATCAACCCACGCTTTCCAAAATTTCCATCTTTTACTGTATTTTCAAACTGTATGTCTTAATCTTCCCTTTGTTTTGGAACTGTATATTTCACATTGTCATACTTCACTGGGTAAACACAGAACAAATTAACTCTTCATGAAGGAGACTGAAAAAATGCAGGGATTCTGTTGCATGAGTAGCACTGGGTTGAAAAGTAATAAGAGATGACTGGAATTATTCTAGTTGTTCTTGCTCTACTGTAATCAGCTCAAGTACATAACTGGTGTAACAAGAAACAAAAACCTGCCATGAGAATAGGAGAATCACAACATTTTTAGAATGTAATTAGTGACTTGTTTGACGAAGCAACATGAAAATGATAACTCATTATTACCCATGATAGGTATTAATCATTTTATCCTCTGATGACTTTTCTCCATACTCCTGTAAAGTTCAGCATTGGTAAGACAGAGATAGAACAAAAAGCTCTTCACATGTTACTAGATAATTTTGAGATATGTTTGGGGTGCGACAATGTGGCTTCCTCCAGACATTTACCATTAAAATTTCTTTTAAAAACGGGGGGATTTTCCTAAGGTATTTTAAAGAAACTTTTCACAGCCAAAATTTTATTCTCAAGAAGTTCTTGATACAGATCTTCATTCAGATACTGTTTTGTATTCTTCTAGAAGACATTTACTTCATATTTTATTACACTGTTTCTATGAGAAATTGCAAACAAAGAGTTTGTGAGACCAGATTCTCTCTGTGTAGAAAGAGACTTCCCTGAACAGAGGTGATAAGTAAAGCTGAAATACTCAAAACACAATAATTATTAGGAATTGTTTAATAAATACTGGAGGTCTTCCACTTGCTGAAAAGCAAATAAAGTAAAGCAAAGAATTCCCTGGCTAAGAAACTGGACTACCTTGCATATTTGCTAACAGACAGGCTTGCAGCTCTTCTTGTTAGGATTCATGTAGCACTTCTAGAGGCTTGGCCACCAAAAAAGACATATGCAGCAGATACATCTGTGCAAGAGATGCTAACCAACTCACTGAGGGTAAAGGCACCTGGTTTTGAAATTGAAGAGGTTAATAAGAAACAGCTGTTGGCAGTCTTCATCCTTGGCCGGCCAAGAAATGGGTGAATATGGGTGTGTACGTCATGAGCAGCTGCTTTACTGAAGGATAGGAGATCCAATGCTTCACAGCAGGTGTCATGGCCAGGATAAAGCCATTAGGAGCCACAGTTACCCTTCCCACCCTGCAGCACTTCCCCATCAGGCTGCTATTCCTGCTGCACACATCTCTGAAAGACAGCAGCTCTCACCAAGGTTAGCGACAGCTTCCCTTCTTCACACAATGAGATACTAACATGTCAGGAAAAAACAGTGCAAAGCCAATGGCTACACACGTGCAGCAAACAAACACTTCATGCTAGTGAAGCAGCTGTGTGACACCCAGGCATTTAGGGTGCAACACAGCCCCATCAGACCTATTGCTCAGACATCCAGCAAACGGGTAAGGACAGACATCACAGATGCTCTAAGTTTGTCAACAGCTTCAGTGGCCTTGCTCATCAGCCACCTGAAGTGGCCTGAAACTACTCCAGACACAAATGTTCAAAAGAAACTATAAAATATCCATCAGTGTACCCCAGGCTGGGACAGTTCTTTCTTTCCTGAGAGTTTCTTTTCCAGGCTTGTCAAAAGGCACCTCAAGCTGTCTGACCCCTGCCAGAGTGTAAAGCTAACAGGCAAAGTCCTCTGGAGTTTGTCTCTTTAGAAGTCACCTGAGGAAACCCCAGGACACCCACTTTTCTCTGGGTTTATGTTATGCCTCAGAAACAGTTTTGCTGAGACAAAGCAGTTTTGTGCAAATCTGCAGCTCTGAAAATCACCAAAATCCTCTGAAACAGTCAGGGGGAAAAAAAACCCCCTCTTATTATGTACTGCTTTTTATCAACATCAGTAGCCCAGAATAGAGGAGAACACACTTAAGCAAAATTTAGGCAATGTTGGATGCTTCCAAGCTGCCAGATCACCTGGCACACCTTTATTAGCCATTCAAAAGTAACTAAACAGACATGTCCAAACATTTCTATCACTTCAGAGAACAAATGGTTTCTTTCCAGCCCTCTTCCTTGCCCTGCAAAAAGTTTGTTCAGTGACAGATTATCAATTATTAACTAAGATTTAAGGCTGATAATGTTCAGATAATAACTGCCTAGGAAGAAAAAAATTACCCCAAGCAAACATTACTTGCAAAGACCTCAAGAATAAACCTGAAAGAATTCATACAGCACAACTAAGTCTCTAGCCATAAAGATTTTTTCAATTAAATAAAGAAAAAAACCCTGTAAATTCTTTAATTCTTGCCTGAGAAGCCCCTTGAACATATAATTCTATGGATACTGAAATAGATACTGCTTGAACAGCTGGATTTCAGCATGTGCTAACCTACTTTGCTGAAATAGTGCCCAGATAACTTATAAAAAATTTATATTGTATTATATAAACAACTGTCTAACATAAAAGTTATGTACTTCACTAGACACCCAGGCTTCCTATGTTTAGACCTAAAAGAGATACCTGCATCTGTTTAAGAAACATTAGCATACATTGAACTTGACAGTGATTTACAAATCTGCAAGTTATTTGTGGCCACATACTTTTAGTCTGAGATTTAAGGAAAATAAACAAAGAGGGACATGTAGCACAATGTAAACTTGCTCAGGAGCTTTCTCTTATATCAGTATAGAAAACGGTCAAAAACAACCTTCAAAGAAATGGAAGAGGTCAACTGAAGGCCGTTCTACCGTTGGCAGGAATAACAGGCAGCAGGCCTGAAAACCAAAGAAATGTCTTAAAAGTCCTGTCCAATTTTCTGTTCAGCCAGTTCACCTGGTTTTCGAGCTCCCATAAATCATTCCTCAACACTACTGCTTGCTTAAAAAACCCCAAAAATTAAAAGTTAACCAAGGGAATGTGGGAAAGTGTACCAGCAGTCAGTGAAAAAACATTTTGATCCAATGCCACCATTCCCAAGGAAAGCCTGCAACACTTGGCAGAAATGAAACATAAGACTTAAGCTTTGAATGCTGAGCCTGAAAAAGTAGGAATCTTGCCTCAAAAAGGCACTTAAAGAGCAGAAAAACAACTTTAAGAATTACTGATTTAATGAATAATTTCTATTTAAATAAACTATTATTTCAATAAACTTCCAATGTACTTAGCAAGATATTTCCTGATTATTTTTAACCTACCAGCATGGTTACTTCATGAGCTCTAACAGCTTGCCATGAAGTGTACAAAACTGTAATATGAGGAGGCAAGCAAGGTGATTTCCACCCAGTCCTGTGCAGCCAGGGAGATTATGTAGTTCTTGCTACTCACCACCTGCTTTAAAAAGAAATATCCTTCTTGATTATCTTTTTTTCCAGTGCATTACCAAGGACTTCCTCCTGGTTTAACTCCTCCCTGTAAGACCTCCCTAATAAAGGTCTAATCCAAAACACCATGACCTCTCCACAAAATATGTCCACACAAAGTCAGGCAGTTCACCCCAGGTCAGATGAGTGGCAGGAAGGAAGATACACTCTCCAAACTTGAACAAATAAAAGTCAATCATCATTTCTTCTTCAGGATGCAACGTGAAGCCTTTCTGGAGGTATGGTCATCCTCAGCAAATGCAGCTGTCACTTAGATGTACTTGAAAGGGCTGATTTTACTTTGAGGGATTCAAATGCAAGTCATTTGCTCTCATTACTACAGTGAGCAATTTGCTAGGAACTAAAATCAACTTGACTGAAATTCTATTTGGTGTGCTTCTTTTAGCACTCTGGCTACGTTGTTGAGCAAATTAAAGATTTAAACAATATGGCACATAAGAAAATCTTAATTTTAAGAGTCTAGAATGGCTATACAGGAACATGTAAGAAACATACGTTTTCCAAAATAAACTGTAACAATTGTACACTGAAGCTCTTCACAGCAGCTCCCCACTTTACTTAGCTATGTACTAGGTATTCTGTATAGGCACATGCAGTAGGATTTTGCTATTTGTCAGCCTACAACTGCACCCATTTCTCCCTTCAAAACAACATGAAAACAGGGGTCCAGAGTACAAGAATGCCTGTGCCCAGTGCAACATCCAGGAGCTGCAGAAATGAGAAACCTGCTGGCCCATCAGCCTATCCTTCCCCTGCCACATCTCCATCTCTCTCTGACACCCCAAAGCCTGCCAGGCTGAAAATGTTCTCAGCCCTACTTGTTTCACTCTGTTCTTGCAGCTTTCAAATATCAGACACTGGGTGCTACTGTAAAGAGTATGAAAAATAACAGGTAGCAGGATAGAAAGAAAAAAAAAATACTTTTTCTCAGTATTGAAGTTTTTGAACTGAATTAAAACATGTAAATCAGATCTTCACTAAAAGAGCTGCTAAAAACTTCTCTCTAAAATAAATTCTGTTATAAAAAGGGGAAAGTGCTGTAAGGAACAAATTAATTCAGTAAATAATATAATTGTACAATACCTACCCATATCAGTGCTTTTACTGCTACACATTCAGTAACCTAAACTTACAAGAAATAAACATTAAAAAAAACCTGTTGGACAGCCAACATATGACCTTCTTCCTCCACAGAAACCACAGAACTACTAATTCATGAACTCAACTAAGTCCGCAAGTGCAGTAGCAGAACATCTAATTAATTCAAAAATCAGGCATTTCCCTGCTGACACATCAGCTTTAGGTGGAAGGTGAGGTTGCTGGAGGGCAGCACAAGCCTGGGATCTGCTGCAGATTGACACCTATAAGCTGTGTGGCTCTAAGAACTTTGGACAGAAACCTTTATTGCAGATTAAACATGTTCAGGGTAGCTACATTAGAGAGACTACACCTTAAAAGAAGAAAGAGTAAGGGGAAACATCCAGAATTGCTGTGGATTCTTTCTGGGTTTTTTTTAACTACTGATGGTAATTAATTTCATTTAACCTAATATAATTTAATTACTGAGCATTATAATCATAGAATCATTTACATTGGAAAAGACCTTTAAGATCATCCAGTCCAACCATCAACCCAGCACTGCCAAGTCCACCACTAAACCGAGTCCCCAAGTGTCATATCCACACCTCTCCTAAAGAGCTCCAGGGATGGTGACTCTGCCACTTCCCTGGGCAGCCTGTTCAAATGCCTGGCCGGTTTTTCAGTGAAGAAATTTTTTCCCAATATTCAATTCAAACCTCCCCTGACACAACTGAGGTCATTTTCTCTTGTCTCATTGCTTGTTAATGGGGAGAAGAGACTGACTCCCATCTTGACACAGCCTCCTTTCAGGTAGATGAGCTCCCTGCTAAGCCTTGTTTTCTCCAGGAAAAACACCCCCAGCTCCCTCAGCTGCTCCTCATCAGACTTGTGCTCTTTCCTCGTCTCTGTTGCCCTTCTCTGGACGTGCTCCAGCATCTCAGTGTCCTTCTTGTGTTCAGTTTTGGGCCCCTCACCACAGTATTTGTGGTGTGGCCTCACCAGTGCCAGGTACAGGGGGATGATCACTGCCCCAGTCCTGCAAATTGTTATAGAGATTGTTTGCCAAGGAAGGCTGGATAATAATGTAATCAATTCACTGGGTTTAAGAGGAGCCTTGTTCTGTGATGTACAAGAAAAGTGACTGGTCCATTTACAAAATATTCTTTCCTTACAGTGAACTCAAAATGATCCAATAATGTTTATGAGGAACTTCATAAATAGAATAGAAATTAATGGAAAGGTTTATATCTTTATCCCAAAGGGTAGGAGAAAAAATCACCAGCATAGTTAATTACAAAAGGAAAAAAGTACTCTGGGGTAACAAGGGATTTGGAATGAATGCTATTTCAGAGCCAAGGAATAGGAATTATCTAACACAGATGGACGTCAACCACTGCACAAGCCTGACACTTTCAAGAAAACTTGTCTGTCAAGAAAAGCCTTGGATAGGCTCTGAAAACTTAAGCAACAAAATCACTTTGTTTTCTCAGCAAATGGCACATATTTTCAGAAAGAATAAAAAAACCCAAACCAAACACCCCCCCAGCTACAAACTTGAACCAAAAAGCCACCAGTATTTAATACAGCATCACTGGTTGACCCCTAATATATCAATCAACATTTTACAGAACAATTTTTAAAGCCAATGATTAGTCGATGAAACATGGAATAATATTGTAAGGAAGAAGATGAGTGTGTCTTTACAAACAGACCATGAAAATCTGCTTGTATATAGGGCCAGGAACTTACAGATAGGTAGGTAACTGGAGAAACTATCAGTTCTGGAAAATGTTACTAATTGACACAGACTGCTGCTCAGCCAAGGCCACAAAAAATTCCTGAACTAAGAGAAAAAGAACAAAGACTTCATAGAATTATGAATAGGTTTTTTTCTTTCTCTTATATAACAAAAGGAGGATACATATTATAGGGGGGCATAGAGCAGTCGATTTGGGAAGTTTGTATCTTCTGAGAACCTCAGCCAATTGGGAAAGGAAGAGGGTGATGCAGCCGGGAATTTAGGATAGAAAGGGGGCTGTGTCCCCCAGTAATTCGAGGGGGAATGACCCATGGCCTCTCTCTTAATTAGAATAAAGTTACTGGACTCCTCTGTCTCCTTTCTGGACATAAACCTCTGGCATTGTGAATTCTTCTGTACAATATCTTCTCTTTTTATCTTGCAAATAATTTGATCACATCCTTCTCTAACCTTTCATTGCTGGCTGCCTATTTTATTTGAATTTTGTCAAATTAATGTGAATCCTACTTTGAATTCCAAGAAATTATTTAATTGTGATTTATAGAAACACTTTACTCCACTTAAAATTTTGAATTTTTATGGTACACTAACACTTAAAGTCACTAAAATCATTGTGTCTTCTGTAGGGCATAAATTCATTGAAACTTTGAGAAAAGATTTCTATTATTAAAAAAATTAATGTGATATATAAAAGACATAAAGTAATGGGTAATAATATAGCAATAGCTACAAAAAAGAGCACATAACATAGATGTCCTTCCCATATAGCTCAGAAATACTTTACTGAATTTAAATTTGGCTTTTTAAGGAATGCTAAGTGTCACTGGATTTATTATGTATAAAGGAAGAAAGGCTGGTTCTCAAAACTAACAACTTGATGTCAGATTTGTGAATGAGCTGTTGAAGTCAAGAAAAAGTAGATGATGAATGGCAGTACTCTAAGTAGTAAACCTCATGATGAGGAACATTCAGAGCAAACCACCCAAAGCTCATTTCTCTGCCATTCACAGCCTTCAGGTTATACCAGCGAATATTAGAGGCACCAGAGAGTTTGCTGGAGAGATAATGGGAAATAAGGGTTTGGGGTTTCACACTGCACATCTTTACAAGGTTTATTTTACTCTTTCAGAAAACATCAGTGGAGGAGTTACTAAGTGAATTTCAGCTCATTAGGGAATGCTTATCTTGGGTTTGTTCAGAGAGGTATTCAAAGACTTTGCTGAAGCTGGTAAAATGCCGGATGGCCACCTCAGAGGCCAGCCTTTCCCCAGGGAACTGAGCAAGTGTGTTTGTTGGGATAGACACGAGAGCTGAGCTAAACAGAACAGAGAACACACTGAGAGCAGCTCAAAGGAAATCTCCAACTCCAGGTAGCAGGGGAGGGGCGAAGCACAAAGCAGCAGCGAGTCCGGCAGGCTGAACCTGCCAGGCCCGGTCCCCGCCGCCCTGTCTCCTCTGACCCAGAGGGGCAGCACGAGTGGGTGCCTGCCCCGCTCCCCAGTCAGTCCCAGCACACCTCCGTGGTTCTGGGCTCTCACAGGCGGGCACCCAAGCCTGTTGAACCCGTGTCACCGCACATGCAAGGCTAGAGTTCAGACAGTAAACTTGGTAGAAACTCATGAGCCAATTTCTCCATGTCAGGGGGAGCAGGGAGCTCAATTTTTCTCTTTTGTCCTTCTTAGCCCAGGCTCCTGGAGCTGGATTCCTAGGCTGTGCTCATTTCTTCCAGCCAATCCTTACACTCCCAGCGAATAAAGAGGGAGCAAGACTGAGGCATCAGGCCTGCTAGCGTATGAATGGAACTGGGAAGACTTCCCCAACCTCTGTTTTAGCTTGTGTTAAGGATGTGCAGCTTTTATGTCCTATAACTACTCTTCCTCACCTTTGGATTGCTCCCTCTCACATCCTTGTCTTCTGCAGCAATACTTCACTGCCATTTGCCTTGACTGAGGTATTACTGCTGCAGAAGCAATTTCATTATTCTAAGAAGAATGTTCTGTTTTGTCACACAAGTTAAAGATTAACCTAAGGAATAAAAAACATTTCTATTGTAACTCATCACAGTACAAATTCTTCTATAAAGTTGTAATATTACTACTGCCTCGTTTCTATAGCAAGCTTTGTTTAACCTTGGTGTATGTTTCCTTTTGCTCAAAAACACCCCAACTGTAGTGCTGCANATATAACTATGTCATTAGTGTAAGCTTTTTGTTCTGTTGCTTTACTCCAGCTTCAAAACAGATTAAAGTTTTGGTGAGCAATACCACCAGTCACATAATCCTCCAAAGCCCTGGATCTGTTGCTGCTGCTCCTACTCCTGTGGTATACTGAGCCTTCTGTGCTCTGGATCAAGCCTTCAAATTCTTTACTGAACAGGCATAAGAGTGTGCTTGCCTAAATCCACAAGATGTTATGTTCTCAAAAAGGAGGGAAAAGGTAACAGAATTCTAGACCCTTCAGAGAGAAGCAGCAGCACGCTCTGAGAGCCAAAGCACTTTGAGCAGGAGGTGCTTGGTAGAATTCTCACATAAACCCTGTTCCTGGAGAGCACTTGGCTGCCTTAACCTTCAAGTAACTTCCATACACTTTCAACTTCTAGCTATGCATCCATGGCATATTTTTTTTTTTTTTTATAAATACCTCTGTGTCTTAAGGAAAGTATTTATGCATGTAATGCTTTCCTGTGGAGGAAATAACTCTAGGTTAGATAAACAATTAATGGGATGTTTTGGTTACAAGTACAGTACCAGTCATGTCAGAAAATATGATGTAACTGTTTAGTTATGCTTTCCAGATACTAAAGTACAATATACCAGCATCTAAAAAACAACTTGAAAACATCAGTCTACAACACTGCTCTATAACTATCACTTGTTGAATGGATGGGGGGAGGGGGGACTGAAAGAAAATCACTCTATTTTCCCCAAATATCTTGGAACCATTTAAAACTAGTTTATAAGAGTAATTTTTCTTCTGTGAAGATTTAAATCTCTCCAATGCTGTAGCGGTTCAAACCATCTCACAAACATCTCATATGACCAATTTTCTAAGATCTCCACTGCAATCAGTCACATAGCACACAGACAGGAGGCTAAGCACCTTGATTTTGTGTTCTGCAAAACCACAACACTTTGTACCTTTACCAAGTGCTTTACAAACTGATTAACTACTTATGGGCCAAATCCTAGAAGACACTGAATTGCAGGCTTTATTTTACATATAGCACATACACAAAATCCCGGGCTCAATGTATTCTTAGTCCAGGCTGTCATGTGTGCACGCATTTGGGAGCCAAACATGTGAAAGTGTGCCTTTCCATGGACACACTGCCTTCTCTGGAAACACAGCACTTTCCACAGCAGGTTATCACCAGAGCCAAGATGGGAAGTGAGCACTGCTGCTCCAGCAGAAACTACCAACCAGCCTGTGAAGCTGGGATGGCCATGAACAGCCACAGTGGGAGAGCAGAAACTCCTTGTGTTAGGAGCAGGCACCCACACTCATTTTGTTCAAACACGTCATGTTTTCTGCATTCATCTTTACCTCTCTCCCTGCAGGGCCCAACAGGACACAACTAACCTCCCATTCTTTCAAGACAATTTAAGCACACTGTAAATAATATATGCCATAGATAGTTGTTGCCCATAAGCAATCAGCTCTTCCTATTGCTTTGGAGTCGGCAGCATTGCTACTGAAGTATTATAAGCAGTTATTACAATCCAGCCTCTCAACTGAATAAATACGAGTTGATTATGTCAATAATAAAGAAGTGCTGTCCTCCTTGGGAAGCCTTTCCCTAAAGAGTTCATGCAAGGTTAAAGGTGATTTTTGGCTGAGCCCAGAGTGCTGGAGAACACATGGCTAGGAGGAGGCATGCAGGAAGGTGGCTGCAGCCCAGCACAGGCACTGGGAGCAGTCAGGGAGCAGTAACCCAAACGCTGGCAGCAGAGACCTGCTGGCTGTTAATGCCTTAGAGAGAGGCTTGCCACTCATCAGATCCATGGAAACAGGAGAGTCCTCAGCTGAAAACATCTTACTAAAAACACAATCAAGTAAAACCCTGATTGTTTTATGGAATCAGATAAGGAGCTCCAGATACCAGGGATTATGACATCAAAATATGGAAGCGCCTCAGACATCCTCCATTGTAACTGCACACGAGTCATTTACATCTGTGCCACAATGCAGTCCCAAGGCACAACTGATGTTTTCCAGTCCCATCTTCTACTGTCAGCCAGGCCCTGATCCCTGAATTCTCCCCTGCCAGCACATTCCTGAGCAAGTCATTCAACCTTTGTGTCTTTGTATACCTCCCAACAATGCCCTGCACTGACTGATTTGATAAGGAAGTAGCAGCAGCCAAATCACTCAATGTGTGGGTGGGATTCCTCTGCAAAATGGGGCAGGGAAATCACCTATCATGCAAAGGTAAAAACGGATAGGTCACACTACTTTAGAAAATGCCATTTTATCACAACTTAGAGCTGACACTACACAATTCATAAACACATTACTTTCACTTTACAAATTTACTGTCCAATGACTAAAGCATCTTGGAACTAGAGCAATGCTATAGCTTTCAGTCCTGCTGTTTTAATGTTATATAAAAACTGTCCTATTACTGACAAAATGAAGTACAAATGAACTGCTCAGTGTGAGCCACATTTTACATGTGAAAACAGAGATCACTGTAAAGAAAATACAAGTTTATTTTCATTTGCTGAGTTTCACATGCATTCCAAAAGAAACATTTAACAGCAAGGCATCTGCAAAGATACAATGTGAAAAGCTGTACAAATACACTTTTTTTCCCCTAACACCCCCCCCCCCCCCCACCCAGTATCTACTGATGAACAGGAGCTGCAAATAAATAAGTAGTGATTTTCACCACAAAGCTAAGAATGGAGAAATCCTTCCTTGAAATAGGGTTTTTCTAAGAGCATCCATGTTCCAAAGTGATGGAAAAGAGGGAGTTAACTGCCAAACAAAGAGTATATTCACTTGGCTTAACACGTGAGTGAAAGGTAGAAAATCAGAAGCCAAGCCAGCAATATGAAAACAAAGCATAAAGAGAGACTTGCTTTCAGCTAAGTTCCCTGACAGTGAGTACATTATCATTGTCCACCTTACTGACACATTTTGCCCCCTTTTTGGGGAAAAATTCCTCACATTAACAAACATGTTTTGATTCTTCATCATCGAGAAATTATTACTTGTTTCTTTGTTTTGAAGTTACAATCACAAAATTCACATTCCTCTAGGAACATGACACCAGCTAAGAAAGCAGCAGGTCAGTTTTAAACAATAGCAGTTTTTNGTGAATTTTAAAAAAAAAAGTTTTTTTAAAAAAAAAAAAAAAAAAAAAAAAAAAAGGTAGGAAAGTTCATGTTCCTTAGTGATCTGAACGTCCTGTTCTTGCTGCCTGGTGTTAATCACCGGCACACGTCACTTCCTTGTCGTCCACGCGCTTCGTGATGTGGGCACTGCTCCTGCACCCTGCTGCCAGGAGAGGTGGGACAAACCAGGAGCAGATAGGATTTGGGGGATTATTTCATCCTGCTCTTACATGTAACCACGCAATACCCGACGCTGGCTGGCCTCTGGGACCCAGCCTCACAGTATTAACACAGCCCACACAAACTTTTGAACAAACGCCTTCATCCAGTCGAACCAATGTACTGCAAAACCACCACACATACACACCATAAACACAAGGCAAAATGCAATCTTATAAGAGAAATGTCACATGAAACACCCCCATTTTGGGGGATGGCTGTCATGTGCAAGTATCTGGTATTCAGCATCGGCGTTGGCCTTCAAATCCAGTGAAAACCCATAGAACTCCTCACTAGTATAGCTTGGCCTTACAATCATGAGGATACGAGATTGCTTTTGTAAAATGACAATTTTTCTGTAAACCTAAAAAAAAAGCCTTAAAATCTTTATTACTTCACTGCAGTAAACTGGGAAAAATGCTATTAAAAGCAAGAGATACAGAACACAAGGTCCGCCAGGAAGGTGTCTGGTTAAACAGATATTCATATCAATTAGAAAAGGCAAAGCCTTAGGAAACAGTTGCAACTGCATCATAGTCCTTTCTGAGGACATCATCCAACCTTTATCCAAGTCAGATAAATGCACATTTCAATGGTAAAAAAAGTACTTAAACAAGCACTGTGCTGCTTCTCCCTGTGCAGATAAAACAGTTGTAGGCATAAAGCACACAATGTGTTCTCCTGGAAAACTTGGTTTTGCCTGTTCCTATACATGGCACATCTGGCTGCCTTCCTAGTACCCTGCTGTCCCTCTCTGGAACCAAGTGAGAGGGTTTCTGAGTGTCTGTCAACACACAATCCTTCTGAATAACTGCAATCATCCTTCCTATTTTCAACCATGCCTAAAAGGAAAAAACCCACTGCTATCTTCCAGACATTACAGAGAACCTCCTCTGTCTTCTAAAAGCATGTTGTTGCTCCTTTTTATTAAGTTTGCCCCATCTTTATTAAGTTTTCTACTCTAGAAGCATGCAGTGTTTCAAGATCTACCTATAACTAAATGTGGGGAAAAAAAAAAAAAAACAAACCTCAAAAAATCATGCTTCAACAAGCTGCAAACCCTTCAGTTCCAGAGCACCTTTATCAGATGTAAACAAAAGCTACCACACCTAAAGAAAAACAAACATTTCAGCTGCATGTTTCCCCACCATGTCCACTGTGGCAACTCAGTATGATGCTCTCCTGGACAAAGCCTAGGAAACTAGAGGAAGCCTGCAGCACACTCCATGAGCCACAGAGTCCAGCTGCAAACTCCAGATTTTGGGATACACACCACCTTATCACGATGCGGCTTGATGGGTCATCATTAAGTCAGCTTCCTTGCCTACACAAAGCAGGGAGCATTACCAGTTTTCTACAGCCAAAGAGAATCTGCTTCTGCTGATTTCATCAGCCATAAAATAATAACTAATCTTTCATGTGTTACAGTTTGAGGCTGAAGATGCATGACATGCTTAGCTGTAAGGATAAAAATACATAATTAAATGTAATCACAAGTCCCAAGGTAAAAAAAAAAAGTGCCTCTTTGGATGCTTCAATAGCTTCATCTTATTTTCTAGAAAATACCATACTATGAATACTAAACAAGGTCCTATCTAGCTATTAATTTTTTTCATTATATATGCACTGAGCCAGTCAATGCAATTTACATTTTTCTATCAGTAAAATAAAAAAAAAATAAGAAGGAGAAAAAAGGAGGGGGGATAAACAATATTTATTATACTGGGAAGAAATGTCATATGCTCTACAATATTTGGAAGCTACTACTTCAATTCTTGATACAGGAAACATGCAGAGGGGACATTGGCCTAGTCCTGTTCTCTTCAGTTCTGAAATCCCCATACTCCTGCAACTGCTGGTTAGTGAACATCCTTCCCCCACCCCTGCAGTGGCATTCCTGCCTGATGTGGTCATCCAGCCGTGTACTGACAAGTCACCGTTGTCAACTGACAGTGCAGCCAGGGCCGAAATCAAGCACATATATCCCCTCACAATATTCTCTATAGGCGACATACACTGTAGCACAAATTTAGAATGATACCTTCTGGAAGCAACATGGAATGATATGCAAAAGAATTTCTAGGAGGACTTGATGGGCAGGTTAACATAGAACCACTGAGCAGTTTCAGAGATGGAGAACTGCACTTAGCAATACAGCACATTTAAATCACACTGATAGGTTTTTATTCTAACAATTATAAATGGAGTCTTCATTGTCCATGCAGACATTATACTGCCGTGCCTGGATTTGTGCCAAAACTGGAGCAATAAAACTAATGAACTGTCAAGGCAAAACTTTTCAAGGGAACTTTAAAGTCCCAGCACTTGGCACCGTAAGACTTACTTTTTTTTTCCTTCTCACTTAGTGTATACTGCAATTCTGAACTTTTGTAGTACTCCCTTTTTTTTTATTCCCTCCCAACCAACCTCACCCTTTCCAAATCATGTTCCTCAGGAGCATGGCAGCAGAGGATATTCATACTGCTTAGGTGTAGACAAGTAACTAATTACTTGAATTCAGAGCTAAATAACAATCAACAGAAAGATACAGCTGTCTCCACAAAGAGATTCAGAGGAAGAGCTTAACCTGGATTCTCTTAATTACTGTCTGGAGAAGCCCTTGGATATATATACTGATAACAGAAGGAGGCTTGCTGACCAAAATTGAGTGGCTTCACTTAACCATCCTGCTCTAGCTTTCTATCACAAACACATTCATTTTCTTACTTGGTTTTAATTATCCCAGTCATATGAACATTGTCAGAAATATGTACAGTTTTTCTAAAATATTTCTGTAGCAAAAGAAACAGTAAACAAATAACTGGCAATAGAAAGTGTTGGTTTGCAAGATTTGATTGCACATTGTTGGCTACAAAAATCACCACTACAACCTTTCATGCTACTTCCATACAATGCTCCACAGCAAAAATAATTCAGAAAATTCTGTTTGCCTACAGAATCTTTCATTTTGTTGATCCTCACAAAGAATGCAAATTAATGGAATTTCTTCTCTAATTTTCCATCAGTTACCAGTTATAAAGCAGGTTTTCAGAGGTGTTCTTTGAAGGTATTTTTATAAATGCAGCCATGAAATAAGCTGGATTTTCAAAAGGTCTAGGCAGGTTAGCTGCAGAATGCCCTTTGACAGAAAATTCTACCCTTACATTAAAAAAAAATTAAAGCAGCAATAAACATGTGGAACTGCTATCAAAATTCTATCCACACATGTTGCCACACCTAGTTAATATCGCTGCTTAATTAGTGGATCTTTGTTTTCTACAGGAAACACTTTAACAGAAAAAGTGATCCTCTCTGTTTGCTCCACTAGGGTACAGAGTAAATTTAATGTGTTTATCTCTCAAAAATAGTATGTCAATAAATTAGGAAAAGCAGGACTTAGCCAGCATTCAGAAAGGTGAAGTGACAAACAAGAAAACACTTAAAGGTCTTCCTGTGAGGAAGGAATTAAAGGAACATAGGACATTAAACCATTTGTCCATCATTCATTCAGTCCTAAATACATCTTTTTGAGGACACAGATGCACTCCCTTCCTGACAGTTTTCCTCCTTTGAGATATTCCAGATTTAAAACAACATGGGAGACATGTACTACCTTTCTAAGTCAGGTTTAAAACCAGCACCTTTGTATACAGCTTTAAAAGATGAACTTTTCCATCACAGAAAACAGGATGTGGCCAGTAAAGTTAGTGGAACTACCCAGCACTGGACACTAGAACAGACATGAGGCCTACCACCACTGCATACATGCTCTCTTATTTGGTTGCTTTGGGTTTTTTTAAACTTAGTATTGTGTGACAGACTCAATCCATGTTCTCATTTCTACTCCCATGGCAATAAATCCCAACTTGATCAGGCCATGCTAGGGCTAGGTGTAATGGAGCTGCTGGACACTCAATGTTTCTGGTGGAATTTTTAGCAACCCCCTGTTGTTGTCCCAATTTGCTGTGATAAGCAACACTTCTGTTTCCCCCATGCCTGCCAGGCTGGCCTCTTGCCCTCACATTAATCTGCAATCCTGGTGTGTGACAGCACAAGGTAGGCTTAGCTAAGCTCCCTCCAGTTCTGCTTTTGTGCTGCAGCTCACCTGGCAGCTCTTTCCCCAGGGACCTGGCAGCATCCTGGTGCTCTGCAGCTCCAGCATGTCCCTTCAGAGAGCATCACTGCAGAGCAGGGGCAGGAGACCGGAGCCACGCAGCAGCAGTCAAGGACAGAAGGAGCAAGTTTCCTGGTGTCTTCAGTTGGGGGTTTGTAGTCTATTACCAACTGTCAGAGGTGGGGCAATTATCTCCTGTTAATTGGCCACCTGATAAAACCAGGTGGGGCAGTTTTCTTTATCTTTTCCACAACCAACCCTCTCTCAAAGAAATATCTTCTGTTAATGGGCCATTGAATCTCATTGTGAGATGCTCTGCCCACGGGGAGGAGCCAAGCATTCCTACCTGGATATCATCTGACATCTGGAACTCTCTGACAGCCCTTTCCCACTGGATTCTCAGAGGAAAGACCAGGCCCATCTACACCACCACTGGACCTTCAGAAGAAACCTACATCCTTCTACAGGATCACTGCTTCAACAGAGCCACATCCAGAAGGACTGCAGCCACCATTTCATCAGACTGTTACCAACACCCTGACTAACAGGGTGTCAGGTGGTATTCTGACTCTGTCAGTGGTTTCTTTTTTGTACTATAGCATTTATATTTTTAATTTTCCTAGTAAAGAACTGTTATTCCTATTCCCATATCTTTGCCTGAGCCCCTTAATTTCAAAATTCACAGGGAGGAGGGTCTACATTTTCCATTCCAAGAGAGGCTCCTGCCTTCCTTAGCAGACAACTGTCTTTTCAAACACAGACACCTGGTTTCATTTTTACCGTCCACATCATCCACGGAATCAAAGCAGTTAAAATAAAAGCCACAGTCTCTTGTCCTGCCATAACCACAAAGAGGCAGGTACACCTGCAGTCACACTGAGGGGACATACCTCAGGAATCATTTTCCAAGTTTCTCAGGCATGGTTACACGGTGAAAGAAAGTTTGCCATTATTTCAGTTTGGAACTAGCTACCGTTTCTGCCAAGCTGCATCAAGCACAACTTGCAGCTTTTACCTCTTAGAAACAATGAAGACAGAAAAGAAACACTGAGAAAGACTACAAATGCTTTTCTCTCACAGTTAAAATGGCATCTAAAGATCAAATCACCCTAGGAGGCTTCAAGAGAAGGAATGTACAGGACATTCCAAATCGACTCTCGGAAAGTCATTCTCCAAAACAGAGGAAGGCAAACAAGCAACAGCTTCTCCATTGGACTGCAGTCCTGTTAAGGCAGAGGCCAGGAAAAAGTAGCCAAGAATCCTGCATGCAAATCACTGCATGCTCGCAGGGGTTTTTGAAGGATTTGGGGGTTTTCAATATCTGGTGATTCTAACCCAAATCCTCTGGAAAGTGGGATGAAGTAGTGGAACATCATTTTCTGAGATGTCACACTTGAGACACAAGTAAAATTGCTGAGAAAGAAAATGACATCTGGCACTTGGGTGCAAAGGAAAAGCAAACAAAAAGTCTTAGCAGCCTATTAATACAGTGTTTTGGTTTTTTTTCTGTGACTGGGACATATATAACTTTTGCAAAGCTGCTTATTAGTACTTTCATAGGAACAAACACCTATTTGAAGAGACAATCAACAGCTAAAAAAATGGCCTCTATATGCAGAACCCTGGTAGATCACGTTCAGTCACAGAAGTTATCTCTGCTGAGATGCCTCTCACACCCTGTAATGCAGGGCCCTGGACCAACACACTCTCTCAATTTCTTCCCCATCACCGTGGTCAGCCTAAACATCCTTGGCAGCATGCACATTCTTAGGAGCCTGGCTCACTTGGCTTAGCAGAGACAATGAGGTACCCAGACACACTGATCATCTGAAACATGTTGCCCCCGTTCACCAGAAGACTGTGACACTGCGGCTGTTAGTGTCATGCCTGCCAGACACCTTAGGCAATGGCAAAGCTCAAGGAGCATTTTTTGTTGCTGCTGACATCAGCCAGAAAAGTTCATACAAGGGAAAATGTTTTTCCGAGAGTAGCTTTGGCCATTTTAATAGCTAGTCATTAAACTTGTCTCTTTTTTATTTCACAAGCCAAGCAGCACCACAAGCAGTTCACATTTCATTATTATCTCCACTCAAGTAGCACCTACAAACCATTTTAGAAGTGAGAGTCCACTGTCCTGCTTGAATACAGACACTGCCCCGCCCCAAAAAACTTTCAACATTTATGACCAGATATCACAGTGCAGCAAACAGCAGTAGGAAAGAAGGGAGGGAAGACAGAAATAAATCTACATGTTTACAGAGAACTGCATCAAGAGGCTAGAAAAATAATTAAGAGTTCATGGCGGAGGGGAGAAAGACTAGGAGCTCCATGAAATAAGGCATTCAGTGGCTATATCATATTTACCATGGATTATTACCCTTCCCAGGATATTGTGTTTAAGTAAACATTCTGTGAATACAAAATAGAATCCCAAGGCTAATATAATAAAGTAGACTCACAGCTAGACTTTTAAAAACTGCCAAGATAATATTAAATCAGAGCAAAGCAAGTCACCAGTTCAGAGGCTGCTTTTTGAGAGGCCTGTTACCAGCACTATAACAAGAAATTCCTGTGTGAGGAGAGGAAGACAAGCTTATGTTATTTCCTGAACTGTCTTCACTGCTCCTGTGATACACTCCCTGGTTGCTACCTAGTTCAGCTGGGTTTTAGTTATGGATTAGACAACACTTTATTTTGTACATCTTTGATTTAAGAGCATTTACCTCTGGTCTTTTAAATTAATTGATTTAAAGTAATTCTGATCTTTGGTCTATGGAAGAACTAGAAACAAAGGGAAAATTTCTGGTATCATGGTTAGAGCAAAACCATTGAGAGACAGCTGATGAGAAGCATTTATCTCAAAGGGAAAAGCACACCTCTTTCCTCCAGCAGCTGGTAGGACTCCAGCCATGCCTGGACCACAGAAGAGGCACCCATGCTGGCCACAGGAAGGGGACTGCTAAAGCACTTGTTGCGTTTCCCAAATTTACTGCAACAGCAGTAAGTCAAAGGTCAAGGAGAGCCTTGCAATTCAAGAGACCTGTAACTTAAGTAACCTGCTCTTGACCAAATCCACAGTCATTCAGGGTTGGTCTACAACACCTCTGAACTTTTCTCCTAACAGCTTCTTTCCCTGAGAGAGGAACAGCAGCACAGGACACTTTAAAGATCACAAGGAGGTAGAAAAGGTGCCTGGTAGATGCCACAAAACATCTGCTAAATGCACTGCCACAGCCCACAGCAGGCAACCCCATAAGCCATTATAGGCTTCAGAAGACAACCAGAAGCTACAATTACAGCATGCCACAGCAGCACAGATGGAGAGCTCAACAGCATGGCCAAGTACCACACACTTGTGGAAACCCATCACAGTGAGAACACCCTGCATGCCAGCAGGACACAGCATTCAGGAGAAGGACTGTTATTACCCGAGGCAGCGCCAAGCCACTCTGCTTTCATATCTGTGGAATGGAAAAGTGCAAAGAAGCAAGGTGAACAACAATTTTGTGTAGCGCGAGCCATCTAAAAGACTTAGGCATTTAGCCTAAGTTGAAGCCTAGGTGACCCCTTTAGTCCTTCCCTAGTCACAGATGGGGGTCCACCCCCCTGTTCCAGAGTTGTTCTTCAATTACTTAACTAGCTAAAATAACGAACCCTTTGCTTTTAGCCAGCTAAATGTGCAGCAGATTCTGTCTTGCCCCTTCAGGGATGAACTGAGCTGTGGTCTCTTATTTGAGATGGAGATGTAAGGTTAGAACACCAGCTGAAGAACCTGGGTCCAGAGCTCGCTCCTCAGCTGGTACCACATCTCAGGAGCTTGGCGGCACACGGGACAAGCTGACCACCACATAAGAGCAGCTGGGTTACCCAGGACTCCTCCCAGCTTAAGAGCAGGCATGCAGGTAAACACCAGCTGTAACAAATATGTCAGATATTGGAACTCCAGCAATTCAGGCAGTTGTTTGTGTAACCCTAGCTAACATTTTTAGCCTCTTTAGTTATGCCTGCTTTGATGTAGCTGGTACTTCTAAAAGGTAAAGGATTTTTAAAGCATCACATCCAGGAGACAGCTGTTCAAGACCCCTACGACAAAAGGAGGAGGAAAAACACAGGTCCATCTTTAAAAACACACTTATAATTGGAATTTTAGCCAATACCAAGAAGCTGTCACTGAAACTGCTGATATGATGCAATTACCCAGGCAACAGAACTCCTTCCCCTTCCATCCTAAATACAATTTACATCAGACCAAACTACTCCTGCTTAAATCTAACAAACAATGAAGAGATATGAGTTCAGCATAAAGATAAACCTCAGCACAGCTACTCTTATGGCTAGCCACTGATGTCTATGAATTGAAACAACTCTACAGCTGTGGATGAGCTCTAGATTTACATATCTGTATCATTTTAAACACTCTCAAAGTACACTCTTCCAAGTTGCTAGTGTCACTCATTTTAACCTCAATAATCCTAACCACTATCACTGTACACGTTCTGCAGAATTTTGCCATACATTGCAGTTATTCCTTGGAGAGGGAAAAGAAAAAAAAAGCCATAGATGAGTTCCTGGCCTCTTCGGGTTACTTCTCCCTTTGCCGGGGCCTGATCCTTACAAGCACAGCAGGACTTCCCCAGCATGGACTCACATTTCTATTCTCTTCAGCAAGCAAGGCAGACACACAGATCTTGTTGAGACTGGGGTTTACAGAGTGATGCTGGGTAATTGTTTTCCTTGGCTCTGCAGCCTCTGATCTCCTAGTTTAAAAACCTTCCATTCCCTATAACCTCATTTTTAATTGCAAATTGCACAACGGTTTATTTGTGCATTCTTCATACACATAGAAAAGCCTCTGCCAAAACAAGTACTCCTAAAAAAAGCAGCTGGGTTAACTGAGGCAGACTGCAAGATCTTTGAGAAATGAGGCTCATTAAGTACTTAACACTAGCACAGTGAAAGCCCTTCATTCAAAACTCAGACCACAGATTTCCATTACTGACTGAAATAAAAGATCCAAGAGACAGGAAAGGGGAGGGAGGAAATGCATTTGAGCACTTCCATCTGCTTTTTCCTTCTTGGCACCATGAAGCCCACTAGCTATAGCTAACAAGCTATTACACCACACTTTGATTTGATACCTGGCTTCTGTCTGCACCAAGGGTGTAACTGCCCTGCAGCAGCCCGAGTCTGCTCAGCTTACTCACTGGCTGTCAACTCTGCTCATCACAGCAGCTCACTCAGGAAAACACAGCAGACCACTGTAATGGGCACTTGAGCTCCACCTGGAAAGCCCTTTCCCCTCCTCTTCTCCAGTGAAATGTGAAAACCCACCACAAAGAGCTTGGTTTCTCAGCTATGGCTAGCATAATAAATGATAAAGGAAATTCCAGGGTAGAGGGAAGGTTTAAAGTTATTGCTATGGTTTATTCCTTCAAAACATCCATAGATTGTTTCTGCTCTCTCTGTTAAGGGTGGGGCATTACAAAGAAGTCAGCTGTGGGGTTTTTTTTAAACACAGGTAAGAGAAAAGCTGCAAAAGCCAAGCGTACCAAAAATATTAGGTCTCTCCACAGCAATCATGGAACTATCCACATTTCCATAAAATGCTTTATAAAGGAAAGATGCTTTAACAAAGGGAACATAAACCTGAGTGTAATGCCTTGCTTGAAGGGACAGAGCACTCAGAAAATGAAAAGCAGAGAGGGAATAGTTCTTCAGAGAAGTAAACATAACAACTGTGGTATCAAGTTTTCAAGGGATCAGTGGACTTCTCTACAAAGGAAAACAGAGTGAAGCATTTCCTTCACTGAAAAAATAAAACTATGACAGAGCCCAGGGAATTTGGTTTAATTCACTTAGCTTAACAGTAAAATTCTGATAGTATATGACTTCTCAAAGTTACTAGAAAATTTTTCAAATACATTTTAAACCCTAATAGCCTTCTAAATGGAAACTAGTTAACTTCTAGAGAAAGGATTATACCACATATCCCTCTGTATTAGGGAAGTTTCCAGAGCGAGTCAAAATTTGATCCTGTCTTACATCTGGCAAGTCCTAACTAGACAATCTTAGTACAAGATCAAGAAGAATCAAGGTCAGTCAGTTTATTCACTACACACACAGACAACTGAGAAGTGCAAAGAAATCAATCACTTGAAGACCACTCAGTGTGGTCTTTCATTGTTGTCATTTGACATGGTCATTCAACACTCTTGCTCCACAGAAAAGGCCATGGTGACCATGCAAATAGTGTCTTTTCTTTCTACTGAGAGGCAGTCTCTATCCTAGACTTCTTGCATTACAGGAATCAATCCCAAAATCAAAATGGGCCTAAAAAGTTTAAAAGCCTCCAGTTTCTCTGGTAATTTATATAGCTCATATCCACTATTTAACTATTAAAGAGCAATAGCCCTTCTTTAAAAGCTGCAACATTCTTTTCAAGCTAGATTCTTAGCACAGATACCTGTTTTCCAGCCTCACCAATCAAAACTAGAGAAATACTTAGGGATAGTTCCCAAATCCTAGCACACCTTCCTAAAGTCTATCTCAAATATGTACACAACTCCATCAAACTAATGTCACCAGTCAATATCTTCAAGATTTTTAGTTGCAAGGATCTGACCCACCCCCTACCAGACCCACATTTTCCTAAGCAGCATCCTTTTACTTTAACAAGAACAGCCTGCGCTTGCATATTTTCAAGGTCATTTGAAAAATTAGCAGACCTGTAATACCATAAATATTTTCTCATGCCCTTGCATACTGTGTATTTATTAAATCTGTTAAATAGTTTTTCTGCCTCATGATATGTTTTTCCCTATGTACAGAAAATCTGCCTGCATAGGGTTTTCCTTCAGAAAAGAGCTTTACATCTCAGTTACGGGTGATATTATCTAGAGGCAGAGACTGAGAAAATTCCCTTTTGGCAGGTTTTCCCTTTGATAATATATGTTGCAATAGTTTGCTATAATGTGCAAGCAAAAATATATATATCTCATAAAAAAATAAGCATTTTGAAAGCAGAAGGGTAGCCTATATTAGTGTCAGAGAGAAATTTTTAACTACAGATTGTTATTTATTTGTCCTAGTCAGTGGCTATGTCTGCCCCAAAGTTCCCAGAATACCACAGCTTATTAGTGTTCAAGGACAGTAACTTGCCCTGCAAAGAAAACACTTGTCCAGGAGAGCTTGTAACATGGAATTCACTTGAAAGAACAAACTGAAAAGCATCAAAACTACACCACAATAACTTAGATAAGCAGAAGACAGAGAAGATGTTGGAAGAAAACAATTTTTTAAAAAAATATTTGGTTTGTTAAGCCAAACTCAAAGTGTATTTTTGCTCAATGTGTGTTCTCCCAGCTGCAAAGGGGAGCCTTTCCAAAAAGAGCACCTTTCCAAAAGGGCCTGCCTTCTTATGAAAACAGATAGCTGCTGAAACCCTACATTTTTAAGTCCAGGATTCAAGACCTTATTCTCCTGTCATTAAACCATTCCCCTCACTCCATGCAAATAATCACCTTTTTAATTTGGTGGGGAAAAACAAACAACATTGATTTGATTTGTCTTGGTCTGGGGACGTGGGGGGAAGACCCAAGGTACAGACTCAGCATGAGTGGGTGTAAGATGATTTATGAGATGGCTGTAATAGGTGACAGCTCCACTCAATTAGTGGATGCTGCTGCCTGGAGGTTTTTATACATCTGCACCTCAGCATTTAATGCTATTAAATAATCATACTTAACATTCACTCAGTTATCAATATACTGCTTCGAGCTGCTGTTCAGATTTTTATCACCAGTAAATCTAAAGAAATGAGCATGGCAGCAGACACAACTGTCAATGGGACCTGAGGTAACAGATTTTCCTTCTAGCTTTCTGTCATTAGAAGCTGCCAGATCCCAACTTTCTAACTCTTCACCAATAAACACAGCAGCTAAAATGCAGTGCAATTCAGAGTTAATGTCATCGTTTTGTACTCTGACAGAATGTTATCTTGTCAGATACCAGAAGCGCCAAAAAGAAAAAAAAGAGGGGAGGGGAGATTATTTTCAAGCTTACAACCATTCTCAAAAAAATGACAGAAGGCAAAAAGAACAAAAGCAGTGGATACATCAGGAAAGCACTGTTTTTAGAGAGCAAGGCTAAGCCAACAACTACACACTGTTTTCAGCAAGCACCATCAGCTGTAGGGTAATGTTCTCACACAAGTGCTCACTCCTTCCAAAAATGTTTGAGATACAAAGTTTACTCAAAAAGCACCCACAGAAATGATAGTGGTGCTTTGCCCCATGAGTATTCACAGAAGATAAACATTAATAAAAAAACAACAGAAGTGTTTCAAGCATCTGCAAGTTTGGGTATGGAAAAATCATTCAAACAAATACCCAGTAAGACAGACTCAAGCCTCTGAACAGCAAGTGCTGAAAGAGCACATGTGCCTGAGATTTTCAAGGAACAGTGTTAAATCCACCTAAAAACAAATACCATGGCATTTTTGTAAACACATGACCACACAGAGGAGGTAAGGATACAAATTTATCCAATTATTCATTCATTGCAGATGACACACTTGGTTCCAATTAGTGTTCTCATAACTTCCACGCTTTTTGTGGCTCTAAAAAGAATGGAAAGTTTGACCCCATGCCTTAGAAACTTAAGCGTTTCAGCAGATCCAGTGTTAGTGAAAAGAAGAGTGTTCACCTGATAACCATGCTTTTGGCACTGAACCAGCACTCCTTAGCAAAAAGGGGCAGAGGTACATCTGGAGCTAAACCAAACCAGTACTGACTCCAGGTCTATCAAGGGCCGTGACCATCAGCAGCAGATCCTGGAATCCAGCATCTCTCCTCTGAGGAGGTGCTATGACCCAGAGGGAACCGTCCTACCATTTCAACACTGAGTGGGAGACAAAGAGCCTACGAGTCAGGAGGAACTGGTTTCTGGTAGCCAGCATTTTGAGGAGCCTTGCACACCACCTGCCATGCTCCTGGCTACCTGACAGCTATTTCAGCAGCTGTAGGGCTTGGAGCAGACGTGCAGCTGCCCCTTGGCCAGGTAAGAGTGAAGCTGTGGGACTGCTAAAATGATCACAGTTGAGACTAGATGAAACCCACAAGTCTGAGGTGTGGGAAGGTTCAATTTCTTGGACTTCTTTACTAATAATAGACTTAAAAAACACTCAGCGTGTAGACTGAGTTCCCCAAAGCCTCCTTCGCTTTCTTCTCAGTTTCTCTTCACCCAATTAGATAAACCCTACTTGACCTGTGCTCTGAGAAAAAAAAATTGTGCCTTTGCTTACAGGTCTTCTGCTGCACGGAGGAGGACAAGGTTCACAGCTGTGGTTTGTCAAGTACAGAGAGCAAAAAGAAGGCTCACTCAGCAATCTGAGTAATTCCCCTGGCCTTGATCTCACTCTCCCTGGCCTTGCTTTCAAATATCCTTTAGACAGTCTCCCATCTGCTTCTTTGCTCTTTTCTAGGGGAGGAGTCAGCTCTTCCACTGCTGGTTGTCTTGGAGAGCAAAACCGCTGTCCCAGGTCACTGCTGGTGTTACATCCAGCTGCAGGAGAAATCCTGAGGCTACCTCTCTTGACTCAAGAGATGAATCAGACAGAAAAGGAATCCTACAGTCCCAAACTGATTATTTTCAAAGCAAACAAGTAAATACACACAGAAGACTGAACTAAAAATCTGCAATGGCTATATATTTTCTGAGAACAATCAGAAGCAAAAGGCCTGTATTTGGAAATGTACCTTCTTATCAAACCAAGATCAAGAAGTTAACTCTATTGTTCTCCCTTTGGAGGAAAACCTGGTGTCCTGGATTAGTATCAGGTATGTCTATAGCTCCCAAATACTGGAATGCTCCTCTAAGAATGGATAAATAAAATATAATGTAATACGAACAAGTCAGAACAGGCCTAATAAGAATTGAAAGACAAAACAGTGCTTACATAAGATACAGCTTAGGAAGGAAACCCAAAGCCCTGATTTGTCTATTGTTCTCAAATAATCATAAAACTTCTAATAACCTAAAAAACTTCAACACTGCATGTCTACTTAAAAATACAACTTAAATATACTTAAAAATACAGCTTCAGAAATCTTGAATTCTTGTGGTCCATGTTAAAAAAGCACACCTTCTAGTTTTATGCTCTGTTCTTAATGGGGGCTGCATACCAGCTACATCAATACAGAAGAATGTAATAACACACAAACTACACAGTATGAACATTAATTTTCATGTGGTGCTAATATATTATCAGACATCTAGAAGCATTTTTCCAACACATGAGATATTCTCGTCTCTGTTTCCAGTAGGAATATGGAAATTTCTAGCATTTATCTTTTCATGACTGTGTGGCTTAAAGAAAAGGACAAGGAGTATCTCCCAGCCTGTTAAGGAGTCTGGTCTGAAGAGGACTTCAGCAGAACGTAAGAATGCATATATCTGCATTAAAAAAAAAATTGATAACCCTTCTAGACTCTCAGCAGAGGTTCTTGGGTTCAGCCACAGTGAAAGGGATTTTATAGCACTTGTCAAGCAGAAAGCATGCGTTTAATAATGAATAAACGAAGAAGATAAAGCCACAAGAACTCGGCAGCACAGAAGGTGAACCAGGCTATGGTATTTCACAGCAAGTGTCAACAGAGGACTGTGCTCAGGCTGAAACAAATGTGTCTTGCAGAATCTGCAGATGCACTCTTTGTCTGGGGAAAAACACATTTAGCAATTGAACACCATCTTTATGCAGGAGGCAGCATGCTGGGCTCAGAAGATTTGATTTTATTGCTTCGTGTTTCAATTACTCTACTAACCTTAAAATAAGAGTATAACACTACAATCTTTGAAATTTATATAATCTATGTGTGATATATTAGGCAATATATAACAAAGTGGCTCTTTACATCACAAACCCATCTAAAGCATCAACTTGTGCAACATTATAGGCATTGGTATACATTCCTGGGAGGGGTGATTACTATGCACACAAAAGCTCAACATTCATTTTACACATGAACTCTACCTACAGGAATGGAAAAACATCAATATTTCCATTACAGATGCTTGAAAGCAGCCTTATCACTCTGTGGCACAGTGGTAACTGCAAACCACTATGAATCTTTACCTCCATGAAATGCTAAAATCAGCTCAGAACAGGTTTTTCATCACAGTGGGAATTAAAAAAGAAAAGTTAGAAAAGGAGTATTTTTCTTACAGTAGCATCAATTATATATTACAGCCAGAGGCTACTGTAACCCAGATACTAAATTTCCTCATGTCAGTGCATCCAAAATGTCCCAAGCATTAACCTAATGCCTCGTCCAACTGGCCTGGCTCCATCACACACCAAAACACCCACTAATCCCTGCACTGTGCAAGAAACACTGGACAGGGCAATCCAATCCACTCCTCACCTTGCAAGTGTGTGGGGTCCAAAAGCCACCTGAGAGTGCTCTTACACCAGAAGAGATTACAGCAAAGAAACCAAAATAAGATTTTGGTCACATCGTAAGCAGATACAGTTCAACATAAGTGAACAGATGGATTATTCAGAAAGCCAAAAA
The DNA here is from genome assembly GCA_013398275.1 of Promerops cafer. Classification (NCBI taxonomy): domain Eukaryota; kingdom Metazoa; phylum Chordata; class Aves; order Passeriformes; family Nectariniidae; genus Promerops; species Promerops cafer. Next base: position 1,776,099 of record VZSE01012611.1, on the reverse strand, counting down.
TATAACAGATTGGTGTTTAATGGATTTTCACCACTGAAGTTTAAATGACACGGCAAGACCAATTCCACCTGACAATGTATTTTTGTTTTTTCTCTTAAGACAATGCCATCAGACTGTCCAAAGGTCAATTATGAAAACTTCTCTGCTCCCCAAGGGAGGGTCATCCAATATCCATGAATGTAAAATCAATTATCCAACTTACTCAGTGTCTTTCAAGATACTAAGTGGCAAGAACCACACTGTACTAAACAACTCAACTTCAGAAAAATGCATCTGGACCCTGCACGTTTAAGGATTTTTTCAAGGATTTCAAGGATGTTTTTAAGGATTTTTTTTACTTTATTGTATCAGATATTAAGCCAGAGAACTGAACCCAAAGGCTAATGTACAGTTTGAAACAGTTTTGGGGGAGAGAGGAGCAATGTCTGTGTACTGTATTTTAAAACACTTCTGCAATCCTCTGTCCATTTCCTAAATTTCCCCCAAGGGTATTCCTGCAGAAATAAAACTTATTCAAAAGTTGTGAAACCACAACAGCGTTTCTTTCAAAGGTAACTACAATGGCATAAGTAAATAAATAAACGTATGAAAATAACATCTTTTCCCAAAGGTTCTCAAATAACTTTGCCAATAACTAATGCCCGAGATCGGTGAGATCAGTGCAGTATTTTTGCTGGGTCTATGGAAAGCACACTTGAAGAGAACACAAAAATACAAGAACAACTAAGGAAGCTTGCTTAATTCCTGCCAGGCTTCTGACAGAGCCTCGTGTCCCTGCCAGCTCTTCCTCTTTATGTTCCAGGAAAAGCTGCTATTACCACTTCAAAAACAGTGACGCATGGGAGGTGGAGAAAGTTATTCCTCTTCTTTTTGGTAGTTCTGTCACACTATACATTCCCTTTTGCACAAGCTGAGGTTTTTCAGAAGTACTATCAATGAAGCAAAAAAAAAACAAAAATAAGGAGGTGAAGATGAGATGGGGAAAACATTTCTGAGGTTGGCCCTTCATAAAACATGTATGGTAGAAAGACTGGTGAGAGCAAGCAGTCTTTCTGTTAGACTCCCTTACTCTCAATTCTTCAGTGCTCTGAAAGCAGTGAAACAGTGAATCCCTTCCTCCCATCATGTTCTGGAGCCGAGCAGCGCCATGCAGATTCCTGCATTTGGCAAGAGAGAGGTCTAGCATTACAGAAGGAATTGTGGAAGCAGAGACACCTCCTCCCCCAGTACAGTCCAGCCTCTTCCAGTTCCCCTGCACGAAGTTACACAAGGAACAGCCACGTTGAGGACTTGAAACAGAGAGGCTACTGCACAGCAAAGCTTTCTCTGCAGCACATCTCAAAGTACACACACACATGATGGCATTCCTCCTCCCAGGCACCACCGTGCCTTTGCTCTGAGGCACAGAGCTCCAGCACCAGGCAGCTCTGGTTCCCAGGCAAGGGACAGCAAAGTTGGTTCCTAGTGCTCTGTGTCAGGCACAATTCCCTGACCCCTTCCATGCAAGGTTCATGCTGCTCCAAGCTCCAAGGTTCATGCTGCTCCAAGGAGGAGGCACCATGGACATCATAGGAATCCCAACCCAGAGAGCAGTGGGAGACTGGGGCAGTTTAAGAGGTGAAAGGGGAGGCCAAGAAGCAGACTTGCCAATGTTTCCTTCAGTTATAAGTATGTCCTTAAGGCCAGTCTTGATATCAAAGAACTGTCTGCAATTGTCTTTATGGTGAGAGGAAACAGACACTCCAAACAGAAAAGCAACGTAAGGAATATTCTAAAATAAATAATGGAAGATAAAAATAGAAAAATAAGACAGCGAAAAGATGGAAAAAATGAAACAGAAGGATAATGTATTTGGGGCAGACTGAAGCTCTGAGGCTGAACAAAGACCTACTAAAATTGCATTAAGGATTCATTGTGATAAACTAATATCGTATAAAAACCTGCAGAATTATAATTTCACATAATTTCATGCACATATAAACAATAGTAGGACCATCAAATAATGTTACAGGAAATACATTAAAAGGATTGCATCACACTGGAAATATCACATGAAATTAGTATTTTCAGGTTTTCAATTTTTGGCTAAATTTTTTCAAAATATTTAACATAGAGTAATATATATCCAAGGCTTACAATAACCATTTAGTCAGTTTCAGGAATCTTTGGCAGCTGGAAACCATGAGAAGGCAAAAAGGCAATGTATTTTCAGTGTCACCTTTAAACCTGCAACCATCTAAAATCTTTCTGATTTGAATATGCAACTTGTAAGAGTTGAGAGCTGCACCTCTTAGCTTTTTTTAGTAGTATTCAGTGTAGGCAAAAGAACAACCAACAGTTTAAACTTGAAAACAAAACAAACAAACAAACAAAAAAAAACACACACACACACAAAATTTAAGATCCTGAAGTATTAGGTCACTCCTGAAGACTTTTCTTGGCATTTGGCTAAAGACCAAACACACTCTTCTCCAGATAAGCAGCTTTTCCAAACTTCAGTTGACATGCCTACATAGAATCCCAAGAGAATCAGCATGCATCTTCTGCAGTTTGCCAATATGCTAAGCAAGTAAATGGTAGAAAACTGGCTTTGAAATCACATGTGAAGGAAATAGTACAGATTACATAAAATGCAGTTAAATTCCATCAGCAGAGTCAAGTCTCATAGAGGATGTCTTCCCAAAGTAAAGATAAAACTATAAAACTTAGGTAACAGAGCATTGTATTCACAGATGAAACCCTTTTAAAGCTATTTTATAATCTTTTACACTGCTCTGGCACCATTCACATCAGCTAATTACATTTAAATTGCCATGTTATACTACAGTTCTTTACTTAAATTTACTTTAATTTCCTCCCTTTTCTCAGCCCAACTGCTCCTGTACCTAGACATGTGGAGAGAGCAGCACAAGTGAGTTGTGTCCATTGTACTGCCTTGCCTCCCCCCAGGACAAGCATAATTTGCACAGCACCTTGTTGAGATGCTAGCAGTTGGTTTGGGGTTTAATGGTGAGTTTTTGCTTGTTTTGTTTTGCTTTTGGTTTTTTTGTTATGTTGGTTTTTGTTTTTTTAACCAAAGAGAGCTGCTTTGAGAAAGGTGGAAAGAACTTAAAGCCAAATTACACAAAGAACACTGTAATGTCCAGCCTGAACCAAACTGCCACTGTGACACAAATAACACAGACCTAGCATAGATTTTGATTAAACTGTAGAACAAGGAAGCAGAGAACCTGGCTAGGAAAGACAAGATAAAAATGTATACAGAGTAAGTTTATGGCAGCCTGCAATATTTTTTAGCATAGCAGCATCATGTTCGGTCCATCATTCCTGTATTTGCAGGGATACTGAGGGATTTGGGGATATTTGTCTTATCTCTGTAAGGAAAGGAAACAGAAATAGGGGAATATGGGCTGTTAGAAAAATAAGCATACTAGTGTGAGAAGAGGTAGACTAAAAAGCAAACCCCAGTCCTGACAGCAATCTGCACACAGGAAAGCTTCCAGGGACTTTTTGAAGCAGAGGATATGGAAGGACAGTAAAAAGGAAGATACAAGCTAAGAAAGAGAGCATAAAGATACCTATAGTGTATGCAACAATTGTACACAGAATACATCGATATGCTTTACCAAAAATGCAGGGATTTCAGCACTTTCTTGAGATGAGAAAAGGAAAAGGCCAAAGCCTGTGCTTTTCTGCCACTTGCAAAGTGCAGATGTGAAGAGTAGCACGGTCAAGAAAACTGCTTGCTATATTTAAAATTAATTTTTCATGCTATAATAATAAATGCACAATTTAGTTTTGAGATGAATAAACTTACCAAGGTGGCAGAAATTGTTACTCAACAAAGCACCAGTACCTAACAAAGCTAATATTTCTTCAAATATTTACTTGCAACATTGTAAATGCCAAAAGAAGAGATTGCCATCTAAAGCCAGCTGCACTAAAAATCCAAACATCTGTTTCGACCTACCTTCACTGCTCCCTGCCTAAGGCTCCTCAGCTCCACATTGGAGTAGAGGCTCACATACATGGCTGTAAAAGCTACCATTCTTAAGCATCAGCCTCTAGTGTTTGTTAAGAGATGAGCCTCTGAAAGGCTTCCCCCTTATCAATAGTTCTGTGTGAATAGTTTCAGTCTTGCTAATGGCCTTCAAGGCAGAGAGGGAGAAGCTTTTTCATTCAAAGCTTGACCCTGAACAAACACAGCAGTGCCCTGTCTCCCAATTCAGATTGGGGTCAACAGCCATTCACTTCCTCTAATCAAATCTGAGTAGAAACTGCTCTGCAGCAGCTATCTCACCCTCTTGTTCTGCTCCCTGGCCCCAAGAAGCAGGTATCTGTAACTTCGCTCAAATAATCAAAATTTCATGGAGTTCTACAAAAGCAGTGGTTTGACCAAGCCTTAGGTACAAGGGAAGGATTGCTGTTCAAGTGGTGTACCCTAAGTGGCTACTCCATAAAGACATGCCTCTGGCAAGCATCTTTGAGGCACAAAGTGGAAATGGCTTGCTCCAAGTGACCTCAGCTTCCTAAGCCCTGGCTAAGAGAGTGCTTCCAGACACCCCAAACAGACCACTGCCTACCTCACAGGCAGCACTCTGCTAACCACTGCTTCAGCTGTGAAAAGGGGAAAAAATCAGTTATCCACCGATCTAAAAGGCATAGAAACAAGCACCACTTGAAAATGCAATGCAGGATGAAAATCTCGTGGGGAATATAGACCCAGCATCTCCTCTTCTGTTTTCCGTTTCCACATGCACACTTTGAGGCCCATCCTGCTGTCACACAGGCCTTCTACTGCACACAGGGATACAAACGTCACTTGTCAGCCAAGGGGATAAGCTGTACGACATCCCCACCGAAGGCCCAGACCACTATACTTGTATTTATTTTTTTATAAAGGCCACTTTGCAAAGAAGATCCAGAAACATAATCTGTTCAAATAAAAGCGACTCCTCATTTGACAACAGTTTCTACCCTGCAAACACCTTTCCAACAGACTCACAGGACCCACAACCCCTTTTAATTTGTATCAACACCAGCAAGGTGACTCCTTCTCTGAGCTTCACAGCAGAAACTTATTTTGTTTTGCTAGCCTTTAATTTCACATGCCACAGCTATTCAGATCTTATTCTGCAACCCCAACTCCCTGAGCCAGGGCCTCTTCCCTCATCCAGCAGGCCAATTAATTTGGTTGTCTGTTTCAGGAGTGTAGGGTTATAAGAATCCAGCTCTTATTTTGCATCCTAAGAGTTTGTCATCTGAAATAACCAAATTAGGGAAGCTATCATCACTAAGACAAAGATATCACTCATGAGTTGACACAGAGTAGACGTTTCAGAAACAGGGAGAGATGAGACAGGACCAAGGGCAGCAATCAGCCTGGGGACTCAGGTAGCTGTACAGAGCAGCAGCTAAATTTAAAGAATAATTTCATATCCCGGGCCTGTAATTACTTTACACAGAATTAAATTACCACCACCATGAGAAAAAAATGAAGAATTATAGGTGAGCTAAAGTATTTTAATAATCAAACAAATCAGAGGCAATCACCAATTTTCCACCACAACAATGGTTGAAGAGAGGGAGTCTGAGCAACGAGAAGCATTTTTCACAGTACACTACACTAACTTTTCACTTAGCAGCCCTTGCAGCCTTTTTCAAGTTTCCTGTGTCTTCCTCCACACTACTTACACCAAAGTAAACCACATTCTATGCATGAGAAGTCTTTTCTTAAAGTAAGTCAGGCAGATAAAACAAGCTGTAAGAGGAAAAAAAGAAGAAACCCCACACAAATAAAAAATAAATAAAAAAAGAAGCCCCACACAAATATATGTCTACAAAATAACACATTCTGTTCCCCTCCAAGTCTTCTCTTTCTTGGGGAAAAAAAGCCACCAATGGCAAAGAGTGACTGAGACAAGAAGTTGACCCTAATGCTAATTTTCTATTTTTTATTTTGAGCTTTAGGGAAATTATACGTAATATTCAGTGTTCTGCCTCTTTTATGCACAGGTTTCAATGAAAATCCTTGCTTAGGAAGGCCCTATTTCATAAATAATGGTGGCAAGGAGTCAGGCCCTCTCAAAGCAAAAGCGCATTAGCAAACCACTTTGGTACATTATATATTCAGCAAGAGAGGTAGAAAGAGTGTGGCAGTTTAAAAAGGAAATGCTTTCTAATTGGGTTACAAAAAAAATTGACAGGAGGAAAGATTCCATTATCAATTCAGAGCCACAGTGGATTCCTCCCTCCCATCACTCTTTTTTACCCCAATAACTGTTAGAGCTGTGTACAGAAAACCAGAGCCTGCCAAGAGTGAGATTGTGTCCACATTTCCTCCTTCCAGAACACTGCAGGTGAGTGTGCAAATGCAAAGTACAAGGGCCAGGACAACAGCAGGTGCATTCAGGGCACTGAAAAAGGAGTCCCTTTTGCTCTCCTTTCCCTGCCTGTACCAGTTGCCCAAAACTAAAGAAAGGGAGAACAAGCAAGCTGCATTTCTATCCTGCAAAAGCACAGAAATAACACGCTATACTCAAAGTGCAAGAAATCATCTTGAATTTCTACACTTGCCTGCATTATCACAGCAATTCATTGAACCACTGAATCATTGAAACATAGAATGGTTTGGGTTGGAAGAGACCTTAAAGATCCTCTCATTCCAACCCTCTGCAAGGAGCAGGGACACTTTCTACCAGACCAGGTTTCTCAAAGCCACATCCAACCTGGCCTTGAACACATTCAGGGATGGGACATCCACAACTTCTCTGGGCAACCAGTTCCAGTGCCTCACTACCCTCATCATAAAAAATTTCTTTCTTACATCTAGTCTAAACTAACCCTCTTTTACTTTAAAACCATTCCCCCTCTTCCTATCACAACGGATTCTCTTAAAAAATTTGACCTTGTTTTTCTTATAAGCCCACTTTAAGTACTAGAAGGCTGCAATAGTGTCTCCCTGGAGCCTTTTCTTCTCCAGGCTGAAAAACCCCAATTCTCTCAGCCTGTCTTCATAAGAGAGGTGCTCCAGTCCTCTGCTCATCTTCATGGTACTCATCTGCACTCACTGCAGGTCCACGTCCTTACACTGAGGGCCCCAGAGCTGGACCCAGCACTTCAGATGGGGTCTCACAAGCGTGGAGTAGAGGGGCAGAATCCCTGGGGAGACTCACTCCAACAGGTGGGTCCATGTCCTTCTTATGCTGGGGGTCCCAGAGCTGGAGACATTACTCTAGAATGCTAGGTTTGTAAATCTTCCGACCAGTTAAAAGTAACCTTATGGATCAGTGTATAACACAAATGTAAATTTCAGCGAAACTTGCACATGTGTATGTTTTTTTAATGTTTCCTATTTTGGAAACATATGAAACTGCATGACTGAATTAATAAATTCTATTTCCTGCAGTTCTCTTCTTGTTTCAGTTTTTCATAGCAATCTTACAGGCCATAGTTCAGTTGTTTCCTAAGAGGCACCTTGTAAATGTATTAAAATACATTTTCACATCTAAGTACTTTTTGATTACTCTACCTCACTTCATTTAGATTTCCTGACATGAGGAATGTACCAACACCTACCTCCTTTCATCTTCATAAAGACACACTTAAGATATATGTCATAACAGTCAATGTTCTGGGCAGGGAAGAGGAAACACCATTATTTTTAAAGAATGTCCCTATTTAACATCATTATCACACACCAGCTGTCATGATACATCGTGTGAGATTGCACACATTTTATGTAAAACCAACCTTAGACAACCCTGTGAGCTTCATGCTCTTAGTGGTTTAAAAGAAGTGCATATTTTTTTAAGGCAGGATGTGAAATTCATCTCTATTCAAACTGAATGTCATGGAGAGATCAAGACAAAAGATGAGCAATGGAAAACACACACCAGAGCTTTTAATCCCAAAATAGTTTTGGCAGTGCAAAATACTACTGCCTCCACCTGGAGAGACTGCCACCCTGATAGCTGAACAGGCACAGGAGCTCAGGCTTTCCTCCAGTGCTTCAGGAGAGTCAGCCACATTGTTCAAGCAGTACTCAGAAGCCACAGGGAGAGCACACAAAATGGCCATAATTGCTCCTTTGAAAGTAAACACAGATAGATTTTATTTTTTAAATAGAATTCCAGTCTTTATAAGAGAGTCTTTAGAAGCAGAACATGAAATCTCAGACCATGTGCACGGAAAAATATAAACTTCTTTGACAGGAGTCAACCCAGTTTTTTGTTTAAAAAGCCCATGGAAACATATGTCCCAGAGAAAGTGACAAGGACATATGAATTGCTCCCAGTGAATTTATGTTGGGCATACAGTACATTTTAAGGAGAGCCACCTGCCAAAGCAACTGTCTCAATTTCAGAAGTAGCACTGTGATATTTTAACAAGAGAATGTAAATGACTGAGGGCAGAAGTGTAACAGAGACTCCTCAATGGGATTTCCTAATAAAGTGCTTTTGGTCACTATGTCACATCACACTATTCTATAGCCTTAAGGTTAGGAAAAAAAAACAACAAAACAAAACAAAAAAAAAAAAAAAAAAAAAAAAAAAAAAAAAAAAAAAAAAAAAAAAAAAACCAAAAAAAANAAAATAAACCCAGCAACAAAGCAAAGAAACCTGACCAAACATATAGCCAGCATGGCCACTTGCAATATTTCCTTATCTTTTATGTCTAAAATAGTGTTGCTTTGGAAAGGAAAACTAATCTCAAAGGCAACTTGAGCAGGAATATTCTCTTTTTCTTATAGTAAAGACAAAAAAATAAGATGAAGCCTGAATTCTGGCCTGTCATGAACCACTCCTAAAAACATCAATATTTCATAAGGAGTTGGTCATATTAATTTCACATATTGACTTTAGCTCACCTTTTAACTTCTCAATGTTTGCTGCTAATTACAATAAATCTGAAACAAAGAAAAGGCAGTAGGAAATAATCAGCAAAATTATGTACAGGTATCTTGGCTGTTTTGAGGGGGGAAAAGCCCAGTCCCTAACAGCATTTGTCTGCAGGTGATAACCTGATAATCACTGAGGCCTCTGGATTAAAAAAAAAAAAAAATTAAAAAAAGAGAGATAAGAAAATACTGAAGTATCTCACAGACACCAACAAGGCATTCTGCCTCATCCCTTATGGTGGCAAAAGGTCGAGGCCTCAGAAGAGGGAGTAGGTGTAAAGTTTCTCTTTTTTTCTGGCTGTCTCCCCCCACTCCCCTCTTATCACAACTGAGACCTCTCCCTACCCATCAGCTTAAGCTGAAACTGCAGAGAAGGTCAGAAGTTGTCAGTGTAAGGAAAAAGACCACAGCCACTCAGCATGATGCCTTAAACCTTGTCCTCATAAGAAACCAGGTTTAAACGAAACAATCACACAAAACCAAAGCAATCCTCTGCTGATTAGAAAAGAGTGACGTCTTTATCGATTTTAACCCAACAAGAATACTGCTGTGAGCATCACAGTGAAGCCAAACAGAGCTGGGTCCACTCCTGCAGGAGTGCTCTGCCTTTGGCTGAGGGCCACCTGGAGCCACCTGGGGCAGCCTGCTCAAGGGCTGTGCCACAGCTGGGCTGCCTGCGGCCAACACGGCGCAGGTGTGTGACCCCAGAAGTAGGAACAAGCCTTGACCAGGACTCCCCACCTTGCTTCACAGCTCTGGCACTCAGTTCTGGCCTGAGCAACGCCACAGCTACACCGGCACTCGGTCGCTTTCCCAGCTGAGGCCACCCCACAGAGCCAGCTGCCTGGCCTGGCCTCAGGTCACTGCAGCGCTGGCAGCCACCAGAGCTCAGCTGCCCCCAGCTGCCACCTCAGTCCTGCTGAGTGTCTCCCTGGCCCACAGTGGGCCTGTGCCCTGTTGGGGAGCCCCACAATGTCTGTTCTGCTCACGCTGCAGGGCAGCTTGTCACCTTTCAAGGTTTCCTATATGCCTGCTGTGTCTCGTCACATTCCCCAATGGCAGCTTGACTCTGCCAGAGTACCCAGATGGGACTGGGGTTTAGCCCTAATTGCTTGAGGACTGATTTTTCTGCCTGTTCAAGCTGGTTATTGCCTTTTCAGGGTTGGATACCCTTTTGCTGCCCAAACACGAGAGATTTGGTGCCAGCAGACCAGAGGCAGCTCAGCAGTTCATGATGTGTACTGTTTTGCATCATTACGACAAACTGAAAAACTAAATAACTGCAGATTGAGATTACTGGGGCAGCAAACTCCTTGTACAGACTGAAAAAAATCTGGTTTATATCAAAATTCCTAGACATGATTTCCAAACTCCGGCACCCAAAGCTGGGATCCCAAAGCATCTTAAGGCAAGCATGGTCTTTATCCACCAACTTCACCAGTTTAATACTGGGATCCTATTCCAAGCCACACCAAGGGTTTTGCACTGTTTTTCCTGTAGTTTCAGATTCTAATTTCCATCTTAATTATCAGAAGAATTTCCTACAGCAGAGTGATTTAAGTAGATGGTTACATCCATATTCTAATACTCTGTACCTTGAATACACTGTGAACAACAGGGCCAGTGGTCAAGTGTTTTTATAGTGACCTGCCAAGTGCAGTCATTTTTAAATAATCTCCCTTGCTCAAAGTGGTACTGATTTTGCTGGATTTCCCTAGGAAGAAAGGATGAGAGATCACTTAATTAAAGCACAGATTTGGGTGTCAGGGCTCAGTGCCAGCCTCTGTGATCAACCTCATCTAAAGCCATGAGCACATTTCACAACAGCTCTGGAGTTAGCTAGATCAGAGCAACTGGTATTTTCTCCCTATTAAGTGCTGGACCCAAAACATGGCACCTAATTTGCTTATAAAGACCCAATTACTAATAAAATTCAACCCAAAATCTCAAAACAATCCATTGCCACACCCGCACTCAAGAGACAGTACTCAGAAGATTAACGTTTCAAAACTGAGCTCTCGGGAGTCAAGGAGTGCTGGCATGAAGGTTGCCCATGCAATCACATTTGAGCCCTCTGGTGCATTCACTTAAGGATATAGTCTTTAATTACTGAACTGCTTTTGCTGCCAACACTTCATTCAGCATTCCTTTTGACAGGCTCACCCAAGGCACAGCAACTTGGTTTTACCCGCTCCAGTCAGAATGCGGCCGTATGCATTATTTACTGAATACTCTTAAGCTCCAGCTCAGAGTACAGAAATTCCTAATTTTGCTGGCAGATTTCCTGCAGCATTTAGTATTAAGCACTCAGATACTTCTGAAGTAAGGTTATGTATTTTCAGTGTCACTCTTTTGATAAGAGAAGGGTATATGTCCTCTACTACGCAGGTAAGAAGCGAGACTGTGCCGACACACTAAGGCCAAAAAGTCTCCATTAATCTGAGGTACCAAACTTAAGGTGTTTCTGGTGTAGTTTTTTTCAGAGCATTCTGCATTTCATAGAACTTTGCATTCCCAAAGTGAACCACAGTCTCTACAGGCCTTTGCCACAGCAGACAACATTTAGCACCTCTGCAAAAAAGAAAAAAAAAATCTTCCCAAAATGACAAAAACAACCCAAAAAGCCAAACAAACAAAAAACCCAAATCGAACAATAACACAAATATTTACACAGTCAGAGAAACATTGTAAAAAAAGCATCTTTAGTGATTTGTAGAGTTTCACAAGAGGCAGTTTTCTTCTACGGCAAAGGAAAACAAAAAAAAATCCAACTCAAGCAATCAATAATCAATTTCTCTAAGAAAAAAAACTTTTTTTCCCACCAATATAAATCCCCTGCATTTCTGCATCAAACAACAAATGGTTATACTAGATAACATCCAGCAAATCATACCCCTGAAACACTTATCCTGAAGACACCATGTATGTACACAAGTAGCGCTCACTAACTCATGAACCTCTGAAAGGTTCTCTCCCTTTCAGGACCTCTTCAGTGATGGCAGGTGAAAGTCCCCCACCTGAGAGCTTAGGAGATTAAAGAGAGAAAAAACACCCAAGTCATTACGTTTAGGCGTTTTACTGCCAAGTAGCACATCCCTCAGAAGCCTCACTGATGATTCAAAGGCTTGACATTCTCTTGGTGCCATCAGTTCAGAACAGTATTTCAATATTTCCACAATATATTTCACTATTGATAATTGTTATGATCCCATGTAAGTCAAAAAGTCAATCAAGTGTAACCACTTCAGTGAAACCTGTCAGCCTTCCCTATAAACATGGCTTTCAAATAAATAGAGACAATCAATCAACATTCACATATTCAATCTATTTCCAGTACAGAAACTGTAAATCAAGGACTGAGATATAAGACGGTAGATATTAAGCAGAAAATATTTCAAGCTTCTTAAGCAGCAGCTCTCACAGGAAAGTGAGCCCTTATCTACAGTCTTAATGCCCATGGAAAGCAACAGGTACTTCAAGAAGATAATTCAGAAGTGTTTAAAAAGTTGTGGTTTTGAAAGACAAAATAGCACATCTGCATGGAGAATTTACCTAATATCTGTAATAACAGCTTTAGCAACAAAACTTTCAAATATGGAACAGCACAAACACAAGACACCAAATCTCAAATGTCTTGCAAAATATTAAGGCAGCATTGTACTTATTTGTGTTTGTTACTGTAAGAGTTCTTCTAATAGAAATGTATCAGAAGAGCAAGGAAATACAGTTCCATGTTTTTTTGCATATTCAAGATAGTATGCAAAAGTAGCAGCTCTGTACCACAGCTTTCTTCCGATCAAGAGAGGCCAGCAAAACTATTCTTGAGAAAACAGGAAAGCATACTCAAGTGAGATTAATTTGACACTTTCCTCCACTACAGTTTAAAGAACAATTCGGAATGCCACACATTAAGCATTTCTTTTAAAATGCAGATGTATGACTTAACAGAGAATACCAAAACATACAAATAGTCATTTGAGTTCAAAAAGTTTTACTGTTGCTCTTCACTGCATAACAGATTCAGATTCTCAAAATTAATTCTACACACTTCACTTTGCATTTCTTAGCCAATTAAAACTCTTATGGATGTAAACAGGGAACCTAACCAGCAAAGGCAGCAAAATATTTTAGAACAGGTTCTGATAATAGCTTGCTTTATCATCAGTCCACAATACAATACCCAAAACTCTGAAAAATAACTCAGTGATAAACAAGTGTGTGTACACATGCACAGCTGCACACCAACTTCCTATGCAGACTATCATGAAAGCAAGAAAAAGTAAGAAAATAAATTACATGGGTATCTTATGGCACACACAAAGTTCAAAGAATAGTTCCAGAGGAGAACTAGTGGCTTCTGAAAAGATACTGGCTTTTCCTTCACATATGTAATCAAAGTCATTCTATTGTACTTACCAATATTTTGTTATCCACTTTATCTCCCTTGGTTTCCAGCTTTACTTTCTTCTTGACAGAAATTTTGATTTTCCTCCCAATAACATCCCTGACACTTTCTGAAACAAAAGGAAATATCTTAATTAAATACCTTCAGTGTCAACACAAGAAGGAAACGGATGCCACTGTCGAGTTTTCAGAAAGACTCAGAGCTATGTTGTCCAATTGCTTGCACTCATGGAAGTCTCATGCACATGCACTGGTACTAAACACAACCTAAAAGAAGTACAATTTTCTCAGTATGCCATCTACACAATAATTTGTGTCTACTATGATAGTATTATTGATGTCATATACCAGGATCTTAAACACAATTTGTTATTTTTTTCCAGCACTACTTACATATCAAAAGCATTCCTGAGATAAGCTACAGCACTGCTTAGCTCCATTCTGGGAAAATACAAGGGAGTCCTCACTGCTATAATTTGTACCTGAAAAGCTTACTAAAGCAAATTAGCTCCTTGCATTGCACAGATTTTAGCCTCATGTTAATATCAGGGAGGCTAAATAGGTCAGGCAATGGAAGAGCAACTGTTCCCACATTTTGCACTCTGTGCATTGAAGTAGCGAAGCAAACCAAGCAGACTTCCAGATAGTAACACCTGGCAGCTACGCAGAGGATGCTATGGAGGCAACATTGGTCTTGGTCCAAATCCCAGTGACAACGTAGCCACTCCATGGTGCCAACACCAAAGTTACATTACTTGCCATAATGTTTTAATATGTACATGCACACACACGTATACACAGTCTCTGCCAATTATGACACGAACCAGCTTTTCCCCTGAACATTTGCACCCTGACCTGGAGGGAACATACACACAGGGAACTGTGTCTAGAAAGGTTATGCAACTACTGACACTGATGTAATTGAGAGATAAACAGAGGAGTTCATCTAGAAGAGCCAATTTGGCACCTTCTCTAAGTTTCACTCCCCCGCCCCCACTGAAAGGGAATGAGAATGAAATCTTTTAAACACATTAACCTATTTCCAGCCCAACAACAGGCATCTGTAAAAGGCAAGTCTCCACCCTCTCCAGACACATACACTTTGCCCTCGGGCACGCTTAAGTTTAAAGGCAAAAATGAAAGATAATAGGCTATTCCTAAGGCTTTTAATTATAGTGCTCTGTATAGCGCTTTTCTGCACAATTTTCATCCGGTAGTCAGAAGACAGTAGCACAAACAACACACCATTTATTCAGCCTGGATGTTTAACCCAGGCCACAGTGCAGGGCAGAAGGGCGTGCAAGTCAAAAAACGTGGCTGCTCGAATAGACTCTTCACCAGAAAGAGCTCTTTCTGCATAATCGGCATGTTTTCCCCAGGAATTTTAATTTTCCTGTCAGGAAACAAAAGCTCCTCGGTAGCAGCGGCTCGCCCAGCGAGAAGCCTGTCCCAAGCCGCGGCAGCCTCTGTGGCAGGCAGGCAGCCAGCCAGCGCGGCCGGCTCCCGGAGCAACCGCTTGGTCAGGAGCCAGGCTGCGAGATCCCGGAGCAGCCAGGTAAGCGGAGCCCGGGGGAAAGTCCAGCCCGATGTGAACTGTTCTCCCAAGGCTTCCTCTCCCATGGGTAATGCCCAGTTCTGCTCTTTCTGTCCCTGCTTGGGAACCCAGAAGCAAGCTGACCACAGAGTCTTCTTCGTCAAGTCCTGTCTCCTTGCAGAAGGTATTGCTGCTGTCTCTGCTATTTCACTGCTTTACCTCCAGCTGTAGCCTGTGCCGTTCTGCATCTCCTCTCCCATTAACAGCTCCAAGTGCCTACATCTAGCAAGGGACTTCCTCCTGACGCACCTGCATGGAGAGACGTGCTTCCCTTTGCTGTCCCACGGGTCCCACACAGCAGAAGTGGGAATGACTGCAAGCCCTCAGCTCCAGCACTCTCACTCCAACAAGCCATAGGGAGAGAAGGGGCCTGGGACCCCAGACTGCACAAAGCCTCATCAGGATGTCAGCTCCTCACAAGGCTCTAACAGCCTGAAAGGGCTACAAACACTTCTTCAAAGAGCTAAGATACAGATTTCATAGATACTCTCCACGGGACTGAAGACAATTCCCTCCACAGTGGGTGGCAAATGGACTCACAAAGTAAATTTTCAGACTGAGAGATGGACACATAACATTAAGGTTCACATTTTAAAGTGTTCATCCATTTCTAATGCTGGAGACTTCAGACATCCACACCTGGGAAGAGTGGATCCAGGCAAGGCAACAGTAAGAGAGTGTTTCTTTGAAGACTATGACCTATGAGACTTGACAAAGGTCACACGGGAAGTAACAGAACAAGAACTGCAGCTCAAACACTCCTACCCTCAGTTTAATCTCCACACTCCAATCACTCTGCATTAAAGCACATCCTTTCATCCTGCTCTCAAAACATGGTTATTACAAAAAGCCTATTTAAAGGTTAAATTTTAACATGCAGACACCAAAACACTAATACAAATTAAACCAATCTACATAAACAGATCTCCACACCCCAGAATAGCCCTTGACAAATGAGGCTGAGTGGGTGCAGGGCACCAGGGCTGGGGGGATAATTCTTAAGATTGTTCAAAGCCACCAGAGGAGGGGATGCGTGAAGATGCCTACCTTATTCTTCCCTGCA
This sequence comes from Promerops cafer, assembly GCA_013398275.1. Lineage (NCBI taxonomy): Eukaryota > Metazoa > Chordata > Aves > Passeriformes > Nectariniidae > Promerops > Promerops cafer. The sequence continues at coordinate 1,760,139 of VZSE01012611.1, read as the reverse complement.
GCACACCTCACCTACAACACTAGAGTGCAGACCCATGGTGAGTAAGAAATACTGTGCGTTAGCACCTCAAACATGCCTGGCCACTTTAAAATAGAAAAAGTCCATAGTTTTGACCACAGCTACTCCTAGAACACTTCCCAGCTCATCACTTCTGAGAAGTAAGCTATAGACAACAGTCCCTCTGTAAACTACATGGCTTGGAGACCTAAAGGACTGCAAAATAGAGCTATTTTGACTCTACAGAAAAAAAATCTGCAGCAGCTGCAAATGTCCACCCAGATTTTACCAATATTTGCTGTCTGACGAATATACTATACTTGCTGACTGACGAAACTGAAGGAAATGCAACAATGTAAATTACCTAGAAAAGGTCTGAAGGACTGTAATTCAATGCAACATATACCTTGTTGCCTGACAAATTTCTGTTTCTGTCTGTCATAAAGACGACACTTTAAATTATTCTAATGCTGGTGAGATCTTTAGATAGCCATTCAACAGGCAAAACCAAAGGAAATTCGGCCTGAACAAGGTAGCTGAGGGCCTGGAGCATCAGACCCGTTATCCCCAAATGACACTGGTTACACACACGTAGCGTCAATGATCCATTTATTGGAAGCTCCCCAAAAGCGGTGACAGCATTTTCAGGATCCTCGCCATCACCTGAGTTCCTAAGCGTCTACCATGCAGGATGGGGGCTCGTGTGCATGGCGCCATAAAACTTTAATTACAAATACCCTCACTCCCGCCTACGTACAGAGGAAAACGAGTCTTAAACTACGCAAAACCCCGGAGGATAAATAAAAAAGCACCGAGTGGAGCTGCAGCCGGTGCCGCCAGGCTGAGGCGCTCCGAGGACGTGCCCCGGGCGGGCGGCGGTGCGGGGGGCACGGGGGAGCGGGGCAGCTTCCCAGGGCGTCTGCCAGCGCTCGCAGCCTGCCGGCACCCCAGACAGACCCCTCCGGAGGGGGGGAACATGCTGTGCCACACCGCGGCTCCCGAGGGCTCAGTCCTTGCCCGCGGCCGCCTCCCCGCTGCCCGCCGCAGCCCCGCAGCCCCCGCCCGCCCATTCCCCGCACGCAGCAACGCGGCC